>JABACO010000006.1:10207167-10236893 GCA_013339895.1 Ephydatia muelleri
CGGGCCCTACCACCGCGTAGGGTCGGGTGGTAATGTGACAAGCCTATACCAAGATTTGGATTTGTGCAGAACTGTTATGTACCAATATTGTTGGTAAACCATTATGGTATAGGCCTATATAGTCAGTGTTAGGTTACGTGGTAATAACCACCACGTGTACGCTTATACGGTACTTGTATTATGGCAGGCGGCCCACTAGCCATAGAGCTATATATTGCATGCTTCGGATGTGGTATTGATGTCAAATCAGACACTCGAAAGCCAAAGACGTTGTTGTAGTGTGGAAAGCCTTCATAAAAACATCTCTGCCCTCAACAAACGCTATTGCTACATCTAGCTGTTCTTGCTTCATAGTTGGGGAGCCCAACTCTTCAGCTGCCTTGGTAACACAATCGCTAATAAAACGTCTTCGCTCCATCAAACCAGGGTTAAAAAGCTAGACTAGGAAACCCATAACTATCTCACATCTGGGTGATAATGAACCCACTTGAACGCTGCAATCCGATTAGACTGCAATCCCCATTGCAGCAGCACAAATCTTGGTATAGGCTTGTCTCCTACCACCTGACCCAACGCGGTGGTAGGGCCCGCCCGACTAATACTGTTTGTCTCCTATGCATTCTCATCCAGTTGTACGTGCCTGTCACGTGCAGCCAAGCTTAGGACCATGGAAAACGAACTCCTGCACTTGAGGCAGATGGTAGCATCGAATGAGCGGCCGCATGGGTGTGGTGGTGTACGCACAGAACTGCCACAGCATGAACTTCAAAGTATGGTTGGGCATTTCTATACCATGCACACCTATTCCCACATATTCATATTTTCTATGTTTCTTGTGTATGCCACCCTATGCACTGATGTAAAGAGGATATCTAATTTGCTACTGTTATATTCACTACTTCCTTTCCTCTCCTTCCTCCCCAGGTTCAGGAGGAGTGGTATGAGAGCCTTCGTGATTGGGATGCAGACTACAAGGCCTACCAGAACAAGCAGTACCTACGTCCTGATCCTCAGTGCCATGTGCAAGTGGAGCGACCTCTACCAGCTAGCCGAGGACTGGGGGCTGTTGATGATGAGACGAGGCAGAAGATGTCTATCGTGGCCTCGGCAGCAGCCTGGGGACTAGGGGAATGGAACAGGATGAAGGAGTATGCTGGTAGTATTCCGAAGGGTACCATGGACTGTTCCTTCTACCACGCCCTCCTGAACATGCATGATAAGAAGTTTGATAAAGCACAGGAGGTATGTGTAGCCTCCCTCTCTCCTTCCATCCTCCCTCTCATCCTCCCTCCTCTCCTCAATCCACACTTCTCTTTACCTTCCACCCATCCCTCTCCCTCCCTCCCAGTGTATCAGTGATGCCAGGGACATACTGCTCTTGTTGGTGAGAACTACTTGTAACAGAACATACAGTGTCATGGTGTCCACCCAGCCACAGTCTGAGCTTGAGTAGATCATCCAGTGTGTGGCCATACCAGGTGTTGCAGCAGTCCTGGTGGGACCGTCTTCTGGTTAGTTTTACATGTGGTGGGGCATGTATGCTTTGCACATTATCCAATACAACCTTGGGTTATAGTTTACATGTGCAACCTGGGGCAATGTACTGCTAATTAGCCTTATCCAATGTTAGAAAGTGCTTGGTTTTATCTGATAATGAGAGCAAATGTAATGGTTGGTCATGTAAGTGTAGCTAGCAGTAAATGGATCACATGACTTCAGCCACGCCCACCCTGGTCTCCAACAGGGGTGCCAGCACATAGTGGAGGACTGGCAGAGGATCCTCCAAGTGCGCTCCATGGAATAGATCAAGTCCTGGGTCAAGTTTGCCTCCATCTGTCGCAAGTCTGGAAAGATGGACCTTTCCAGTAATGTCCCTGCAGAAGTCTGATCAGAGCTTCTCAGAGCAGCTACATCCAATCTCCCTCAGGTCAGTGGGAGGGTGGTGTTGGTGGGTGTGGCAATGCGGGATGGTATAATCGTCACATGGCTTGGTGCATATTGGATCATACATTTATGTTGGTACATCCCATAACATAACCACACACACATATGTACCCACACATGTACATGTACCTCCACATTGACCACACTCACCCCCTCCCCATAGGGTCAATCCAAAAAAAATTGTACCCCCTTGGTTTCAAATCTGCATGCCTTTTCTCACAGTTGTTCTCCTCAATGAAATAGACAATTTCACAATACATTTGTATACCCTATTTTATTCGGTTCATCCAATACACACTCCTGAATAATTAAATTTTTTCCTGACTTTTCTTGATATGAATGAGTACTGTTTGCACCTTACAAATGGCATGCGTGTTACTTTGGCGTGAAAAGGTAGTTTAGCAAAAAAATTTAAGAAAGTTATGCCACCATTTTTTTTTACTGGATACTTGCCCACAGCATTTTACATATTTTTTGATAAACTTAGTGGGAAAACGATCAGGTGGCCTGGGATTGTAATTTAAAGGCAGGTAGCCATCTTAAGTCCCCCAAATCAGTTCATTATCACGCACTTCTCTTGTCATAACAAGCAGCCACACAGTTTATATGAATATCATATCAAAACCACACACACATCACAACAGTTTAAAGTTTATGCAAACCTTGCTCTTAGAGCAACACTGGCTTCCTGCATCTCCTTTCTGCTCAGAGTATATGTTCTACCTGTTGCAGTGGTCGCATTGACACAAGTCAGAACATCTGAGAGGTCTATGTCCAGTAGATCCTCCTGCTCAGGGAACACAAAACAGGGTACTGGAATGCAGGGGTGTAGGAACTTGACAGTGATGGCATGTTCAGTCTCATGAGCCCCAACAACATAACCAAGCCAGGATTCTCCATCATAAGCCACGGTGACATAGCCACCAATTGCTGTAGCTCGAGGAGAGAGGACAGATGTACGTCCTACTTCCACCTTTTCTCTTCGAGACACTGTGCTGGAAGAAAACAGCTTCACTTCAACAGTGTTAGCTGATACTGGAATAAAACAGTGAAGCTTTTTCTTTTGCAATTCTGTTTTGTGGCATTAAATGAACATCAACAGGAAACTAAACTATTGGAAGAACGGTTGGCAAGGAGCAGAACTGTTGCAGGCACGCAAAAGCTTCACTGTTTTATTCCAGTATCAGCTAACACTGTTGAAGTGAAGCTGTTTTCTTCCAGCACAGTGTCTCGAAGAGAAAAGGTGGAAGTGTAGGACGTACACCTCTCTACTCTCCTCGAGCTACAGCAATCGGTGGCTATGTCACCGTGGCTTATGATGGAGAATCGGTTGTGTTTTGGGGCTCATGAGACTGAACATGCCATCACTGTCAAGTTCCTACACCCCTGCATCCCAGCACCCTGTTTTATGTTCCCTGAGCAGGAGGATCTACTGGACACAGACCTCTCAGATGTTCTGACTTGTGTCAATGCGACCACTGCAACAGGTAGAACATATACTCTGAGCAGAAAGGAGATGCAGGAAGCCAGTGTTGCTCTAAAGGCCGGCATACACGGGGCGACTTCCTGCCGATTTGTCGCATGCAACTCAAATGAATATGGACAAATGTTCTGCAAACCATCAGTATACTAAACAATTACGGAACTTTTACCCATATTCATTCGAGTTGCATGCGACAAGTCAGCCCCGTGTATGCATGCCGGCCTTTAAGAGCAAGGTTTGCATAAACTTTAAACAGTAGTGATGTGTGTGTGGTTTTGATATGATATTCATATAAACTGTTGTTATGACAAGAGAAGTGCGTGATAATGAACTGATTTGGGGGACTTAAGATGGCTACCTGCCTTTAAATTACAATCCCAGGCCACCTGATCATTTTCCCACTAAGTTAATCAAAAAATATGTAAAATGCTGTGGGTAAGTATCCAGTAAAAAAAATGGTGGCATAACTTTCTTAAAGTTTTTTGCTAGACACCAACCTTATGATAAATTGATGCATAACCACGCCCCTTGTGACATACATAACACATTTGTAAATTGAAGGGTATGTTCTCCATATAAACTACCTTTTCACGCCAAAGTAACACGCATGCCATTTGTAAGGTGCAAACAGTACTCATTCAAATCAAGAAAAGTCAGGAAAAAATTTAATTATTCAAGAGTGTGTATTGGATGAACCGAATAAAATAGGGTATACAAATGTATTGTGAAATTGTCTATTTCATTGAGGAGAACAACTGTGAGAAAAGGCATGCAGATTTGAAACCAAGGGGGTACAATTGTTTTTGGATTGACCCCATAGGTACATGTAACACTGGCCTACATGAAGCACCTCTGGCAGGCAGGACAGAGGCCTTTGATCACCTCTCAAGGTTCATCGCCTCCCAGAAGCCCCTGAGGACCCAGCTCATGCCAAGCTGCTTGCAATGGCAACTGGTCCAGGTGCTACCTCAGGCTGCGTGACTGGAGAAGAACCAGACCCACTCAACCATCTCCAGCATACTCCAGTACCAGTACTATGAACTGGCCACCACCAAGGACAGAGGGTGGTACAAGTACAAGGCATGGCACGCTTGGACCTTCATGAACTTCCAGGCCCTCCTCCTGTTTGAACAGGGTGCTGGTGAGGGAGGTCTGGTCTGGGGTGGAGACTAGGGGAAGGTGGGCTATAGGAAACCAGGAATAGAAGAGGGTACAGTCTCTCGAAGGAGGAATGTCTGTGCACATTTGTGTGTAGGTACCAGTCAGAGAAAGAACAGATCACATGACTCGGCAGATGGTTCCCTTCAGTAGTGTCCTATGCGTGCTCTGCTGTCAACAAGTCTATTGCACTGTCTGTGGAGAGCTCCCTTCAAGACACACTGAGGTATGTGGGGAGGTGTCTGGGTTAGTGGGTATGGTTGTGAACAGATTTTAATAGTCCGTTGGAATTGAATCACCATGTATGTATACACACACACACACAGACACACACACACACACACACACACACACACACACACACACACTGCCCAGGCTGCTAACAGTTCGGTTCGACAATGGCTACCTTTCAGAGGTGTATGAGACATTGGCAGGAGGTCTGAAGACAGTGGACATTGACACCATGCTGCAGGTCATACCACAGCTCATCGCTCGTATTGACCCCTCATGTCGGCTGGTGAGGAAGCTGATACATGACCTCCTGACGGCCATTGGCAAGCAACACCCACAGGTGGGGGAGTATGAGGTGTGAGGAGGCCAGTGTGGTCACCTGTTGCATCACCACAACCCTCACCATCACCCCCACCCTCATCACCATCCTCCATTACCCTCATCACCATCCTCCATTACCCTCATCACCATCCTCCATTACCCTCATCACCATCCTCCATTACCCTCATCACCATCCTCCATTACCCTCATCACCATCCTCCATTACCCTCATCACCATCCTCCATTACCCTCATCACCATCCTCCATTACCCTCATCACCATCCTCCATTACCCTCATCACCATCCTCCATTACCCTCATCACCATCCTCCATTATTCTCATGACCATTTTCACCCCCACCCTCACCCTCATCACCACCCTCACTCCCACCCTCATCACCATGTGCACAGGTTCTAGTACTAATAGCTCTCAAGGTGAGCTAGTCATCCTTCAATCTACATCCTACAGTACCGTTCACCCACAAGTTCACACTCGCACGCGAGCGACTCGCAATTACACGCACTCGAATGAATACAAATCTTGGTATCCCAATATGCGAAGGTCGGGCTACACCCAACTAGGCATACACCTACCAACCACGCCCAACTAACTTGCAATCAACTTCCGGCAATACCCGTACATCGTTTTGTTGAGTGAACGAGTAGCACTCGCTGTACGCGCACTCGTGAGTGCGTTAATGCACTTGAACATGACTCGCGAGCGACTCGCGTGCGAGTGTGAACTTGTGGGTGGACGGCACTGTACCTTGTATCCTCCCTACCTCTTCTCTCCACCCTCCCTTTCCTCACCTCCCACCTTCACCACTTTCTTCCTCCCACTAACACGTCCTAAATCAGGAGGAGACATGTCTGCAGTCACTGCAGTTTGTACTATATATTAAAGTGGTAAGCCATTAGGTGGTGTGCCAGACTATTGCCTGTAGTAAGATCTGTGCTAGCTCACATGACCTGTTCTTTTTTTTTGATCAGGTACTTGAAGGGTCAGTAAGTTCAAATCAGAAGTGTCTTGCACTGTCAAAAGCTGACCTTCCTTCGTCAGAGCATCATGGTAAAATGGTATGTTTTTGTATGTGCATTGAATATTTGCCTCTAAAAATTGATCTAAATCTTATTCCATGGCAACAGAAACTTTCACAAATCTTTGCAACGAACAGCATCTACACACACATGTAAGAAAGTGTAGATCACCTGCCAACTACATCATTTCCTCCTCCCCCTCCCTCTTCCCCTTACCCTCTTCCCTCCCCCCTCTCCCACTGCAGGATACAGTGTGGTATTGTGTGACCGCACCACACGACCACCACCAAAGGAGTGGGAGGTGGCCATGTGGACTACTGTAATGCAAGGCACACAAGAGGCAGCCATTGTGATGTTAGCTAGCCACTTGGCTACTAGCAGTAGCTTTGTGCACAGCATTTTACTGGCTTACCCTCTGGCAACAATGTGTGGTTTGATGTTGATCTGTAGGGTGTGGTCTGTATCCATACCAACATTTCATGTCTGCCTTTGCAGAGGGACATTGGAATCTTCTTGGAGGCAGTGTCTGGCTGGGAGGCCTCAGCTGCCAGCGGACATGCTGAAGAGAGTTATTGTACAATGCAGCAAAACTTGTGAGGGAAGGAGAGTGATGGTGGAGATGGTGAGTGATGGTGGAGATGGGAGGAGAGAGGTGATGAAGATGAGGAAACAAATTCTTCACACCAAAACTATCCGTGGTGGTGTGTGCATGTATTGTGTGAGATGGTGTCCATGCATTTGTGTTTTTGCGTGTGTGTGTGTGTGTGTGTGTGTGTGTGTGTGTGTGTGTGTGTGTGTGTGTGTAAGTGTGCATGAATATGATTATACAGTAAAGTGGGCTTTATTTTTCTTGGTGATATGTGATGGTGATGTGGTAAGATAATGGCTCACACATATAATGTACATGTAACACACATAGACTACAGAACAACACCCACACTCACATGCACATATGACCACACCCCATAAGACCACACCCACATGCAATAACTAACCTCATTGCTCAGATCCAACAGTACGAATAGGAGGGCCATAACAAAGGTCAGCTGGTGGTTCATTACCCACTTCAGAGGCATCTTCTCCATCAGAAACCTGATGGCCAGACAGCCTCCATTCTTGGCATACCACGCCTGCTCATAGCAACAGCCACAGAGCCTGTCTGCAGCTGCCTCAAATAAGGGTAGCTCACTGGCCTAAAGAAGAGTACTGTCAACACTGGTGCCATGGTTACATAATATGCCTACACCTTATGACATGTTTCTCACCATAACCTAAGCTACACTCCTGCAGCTAAGGCTTAAGAAATTTAATAAATCATTACTATGTGAAATACTAAAAATGACCATATGTGTACTTTGTGAAACTGTGTTGAATATTGAATAAGACTATGCTAATTTTTCTTACATTTTGATATGGTTGTATTTATTTATACAGTCTATATTCATTGAGTATGTACATACATGTGCATGTTTACATGACCCTAGAGCTACTTACAGTTGTACATTGCATACAGTAGTGATTGACACAGCTTAACAATAGGCCCTATTCATTGAGATGCTCAGCAAGCTGCCGGTTTTCTGAGCATGACCCTCTAGGACTGTCATGAATTGGTGAAGGCGTACCAGATTGATCCATATGGATAGATAAATGCACTAGGGTTGAGCAAAGAAAACCAGTTGCTGTATACGTTAAAGGCTTGTACTGATAATTGTTGATATGAATCGTGCCGTGCCCAATTGGTCTAGCATCTAATAAATTAGGGGCTTTAAACATAAGTCTGCCTGCGACAAACCATTCAGTCTACACAGTGACATAACAAGCCGTCCTTCACACCTGAACCATGGGAGAGCTATAAGAATGGGAAATGTGATGGACAGAAAGTCCACTGAGCATGTAGACCCTGTTTCAATATTATGTTCTGCGAACTGTGCTGCCCGGAGGTGTTTGCTAGCACCTGTGCAAACATGTTTATCAGACGTTGTAATTCTCTCCTATTATGTTTGGTGAGCTGACTCTGAGATAGGTATATCCCCGCTCTTGACTCTCTACTGATAGGAATTTTTTCGTCCTCATCCATTTTTGTTCCACTCACAGACCAGTAAATGGAACTGCTGAAATACTTGCACAACATCCTAATATTAAATAGTTAAACACCTACCTGTTCTCCCATGCCACCGTTGTATTTTGTAGCACATCCAGAGAGTATGCCATACAGCAATTCAAATGTGAAATATTTGGAGACCTTATGATATGCAATTAATTGTTTTATCTGGGTTATATGAATTTCCTGAGCATTGACTTTAACGTTTGATAGAAGTCAGACAAGCAAATCCATCCATCTGGGGATGGAACTTGGTGTAAAAAAATGGTCAGACAAGTAAATAAAAACATTCTCTAACGAGAAAGTTGTTGGTATATAGGATTGACCAATGGTGGTGTAAAAAGCACGGAAACAAGAGTGACAGAAATTTGACTGGAAAATTGAAATAGGCCTATATTTAGCCCATTACTCAGGCATGTACTGTTACAACGTTAGTGTGCTAAATATAGGCCTATTTCAATTTTCCAGTCAAATTTCTGTCACTCTTGTTTCCGTGCTTTTTACACCACCATTGGTCAATCCTATATACCAACAACTTTCTCGTTAGAGAATGTTTTTATTTACTTGTTTCATTAGTTTTTTTCCTCTGTCGTAGTAGCGCGTTCTTAAATGAAATTCATTTTAATTTTCGAAGGGAGATTTAAAAATGTAATAATTGAAATTATAAGTATATGAGTTTTTAATTTACTGTACGGTTCCCCTGGCTTGTCCCCATCCTCGTCTCTGACCTCGTCAGCCTGGTTCAGGCCATGGGAGCCATGCGGGTGGTGGTGGCAGCAGGCGAAGTGGTGGTGGGGGCACTGGTGCCAATACTGTAGCGGTGCTACTGCTGCTGCTGCTGCTGCTGGTGGCGGTGAGGGCAGCTCTGCTGCTGGTGGCAGTGGGGGCAGCGCTGCTACTGCTGCTGCTGCTGCTGCTGGTGGCGGTGAGGGCAGCTCTGCTGCTGGTGGCAGTGAGGTCAGCTCTGCTGCTGGTGGCGGTGAGGGCAGCTCTGCTGCTGGTGGTGGTGAGGGCAGCTCTGCTGCTGGTGGCGGTGAGGGCAGCTCTGCTGCTGCTGGCGGTGGGGGCAGCGCTGCTACTGCTGGCGGCGGACAGTAGGGGGGCAGCACTGCATCTGACAGAGAGTATAGAAACAAAGTGCAAGGATTTAGTTTTTACCTTTTTCGTTCTCAGCAAGCAAAGTGCACTATTTGGCAGGTGAGTCGCTTTTATACATGAAAAGCCTTTACATGTGTGCCAGCTGTGCTATAATTCTATTGGTCCAATTTCATTGGTACATCACCAATTGGTCTACATATTCATGACCTCACAGATAAGGGGGAGTGGTTGTGTGTGTGTGTGTGTGTGTTGCCAACTGTCTACTGGTTCAATTTTATTTCTATTCACTGGATTGGTCTGCATAACTCATGACCCCCCCAAAGGTGCCATTGTGCTGAAAATTGAGTTGGTTCATGCTCCAAATTAAAAAGTGTTAACAATGTTTACATGGGAATGACCTCCCCTCCAATGATGAATGGACATTTGGAACAGTGACTTTGTCCTCAACACAAATGCTACTTCTTCACTAGTGAGCTTGCGACCTCATTCACTCATTTGTACATTTCCATTTCAAGGGGTGCATGGTATCCTTATCTCTGTCCCCTATCTCCTCTGCCACTACACACCTACCATTGAGCTCACCCCTAGCAAATGCAATTAAATTCATACACAGTTGCAGGCAGGTTGCCGTTGTACATCAGATAAGGAAGCCTTTCAGATTAAGGATGACACCCCAATATTCAATAGACAGTTCACAAAGGACAGTACATAACAGTTGGGTCACCATGCATGCTTTACATGTGAAGTGAATGGCAGATCCCTTACATGCGTGCTGTACACATGTTGCATGCACATCTTCCTATAGCTTTTTAATGCTAGTGCAATACAACATGCCATGACATACCTTTGGGTGGTAGTGGACCCCTGCGATACTGCTTCCTCTCGGCAGCACTTTTAGCTAATCGGACAGCGGGGTCATTCCAATACCGATTCCTTTCAGATGCCTTAATGGCAGCTGAATTGTCCTCGTATTTCTGTCTTTAGCAGCTCGGTTCTCCTCGACGTCCTCTTGATATCGCTGCCTTTTAGCAGCACGGTTCTCCTCGAGGTCCTCTTGATATCGCTGCCTTTTAGCAGATGCTTAGATTCAATATCTGCGTTGTAGCTGTCGCGTACAGAGGCCTTCTTCTTTTTGGGATCAGCCTTGTAGCTGTCGCGTACAGGGGCCTTCTTCTTTTCGGGATCGGCCTTGTAGCTGTCGCGTACAGAGGCTTTCTTCTTTTCGGGATCGGCCTTGTAGCTGGATACGCCACGCCTCCTGGTGGGATGGTACCACCTGGATACACCATGCCTCCTGGTGGGATGGTACCACCTGGATATGCCACGCCTCCTGGTGAGTTGGGCTTTCCACAGCAACAGATTGCTCATGCGTACACTGATCCCAACCCATTCTCTGTGGGACCTCCATATGCTGCAGCTATATGCAATGGGGCAGTTTGAGCAACACGAGCCAACTAGTTCAGTGCCTCCTACTGCCCCTCGGCCCTCCACTCCAGTGAGATGTGTTCCCTGAGATAAACAGATAGTATACACTGTAAGTAAAAATAAAGTGGATATTTTTTTGTGTACAATTTAGTGTTAGCTGCATTATGTTACATGTGTTGTTTGTTAGCACATATTTGACAGAATGATTTTGGTTAGCACAATTTATTCTTCAGCCTGGTCTCCAGCCATTGGCATATAGCTCCATAGAAATGTATGATGCACGTGTGTGTGTGTGTGTGTGTGTATGTGCATGTGTGTGTGTGTGTATGTGTGTGTGTGTGGTGTGTGTGTGTGTGTGCGTGTGTGTGTGTGTGGGTGCGTGTGTGTGTGTGTGTGTGTGTGTGTGTGTGGGTTTGTGTGTGTGCGTGTGTGTGTGTATGCGCGCGTGTGTGTGTGTGTGTGTGTGTCAATGACATCATCAATACTATGTTAGGTTATCTTTGTGCACCTACAGTAACTGAGTTTGGTTATGTGAATCATTTGACATGGTTTTCCAAATCGTAAACATGCATGTGGAAATTGCAGATCCTTGTATAGGTCTTCTGTAATGATATACTATTCACCATATTTGAAAAGATGCGAAGGAATAAAACATAATGCTCGTAAAACCTTGAAGATGCAAATCAGAAAATCAAAGATCTAATTGCTAAATGAGACAGTCCAAAAATAAAATAAAAACAGCCATTTTTTTAATGCAGTAGCAGGAACATTTATACACTGTACTGTTTGCATGTACATAGTAGGTACATGTACATCAATGAAATCCATACCTACACGTTCAGCATTTTCCAATGCACATTATCAAATTTATGACTTAACTACATGTATGCTAACCATTTGATGACCTTCCATGACATCAAGTGTAGAACCCTGCAACATTGAGCTTCTTTCCCTTAAGTATCCAAAGTAATGTAGAAACTGGATATGAAAGTGAAGCAAGTACATGTAATTAGTTTCATCAGTCCATAAACATCAACTTTTGTTTTAGAATTATTCCAATTAGGTTCAAGTGAACCTAATGCATCCAAGCAGGAAAGTTAATGGTTTATAAAGTCAAGAAGGGTGGTGTGCCTTTAAACCTTACAAACTAAGCCAAACGTTTTTTATTTTATTATTTTTGCATTCTTTGCTTGTGATTTTTGACTATTTCAATATCTTGCTCAAGCCTTTGATTTTGTTTTGGAGAATATATTTAAACTGTCTAGCCTCCTTCAACTTCATAGCACAGTGCCAATTTGAAATCATGGTTGTAGCAGTAGTGGTTCACCAGTGATTTGAGACCACGGTACAAGTTCCAATAGCAGGAGTAAATTATTATACAAAGCGACCTCATTGTTTCCAATTGTGGCTATATCGTCACATTGTGTATTGAAGTACAGAATTTTCATTTACAAGTAAGTTTTGGATGCACTCCACGTTGCATTTCTACTACAGTTCCTAAAGTGGTTTAATGCTTGTCATGGAGATCGAGCCCAAAAGCTGCGCCAGCCGTGACTCCTCATCGTTTCTTGACGAGGTACCCGCATCTCCCCCAGTAGCCGTTTGTGGCTGGTCTGAACTGTAGTCATCGAGCTGTGTGGGAATGGGAACATGATGGAGTTGAACACATTTAGTATTTTTAAGAGTAGCGAGTGTCATTCGTGAGTTGTATACATGTTTGATATTTGTTTGACATCCTTTATCGTTTGTATAATTTAAGACGCGTGTAGTCTGATTTGTGCGTTTATCAGTTAGGTCTCTTGGTGTGATAACATATTCGGTGGGTTCCATATATCGCTCAGGCCAGCGCGCATCGTAGTTTTGATGTGTTTGGCATGCTTTGTTTTTAGCAGTCTCTTTGCTAATGAGGCATGCTGGGTGTTCTGGTATCGGGTTTACACTGTGGTAATGACTCCTTGTTTTAACGCTGCACCACCACCTGGATCTATTCAGCATGTTTATACCACTATATGTTACCACATTAGGTTCTTTTTCTACGGGGTCTATGGTAGGTAACTCGCTGTTACTCTTTTTTCTGGTTTAGGCAGAGATAATATATTAGATTATCTCTGGTTTAGGCTGTTTTTCTTGTATAGGAAAACATACGACGCTGTCGTTTTCTTCGTCCATCACTTCGGATAGGTGGCAGTTACAACTTGAACTGATGCAAAGATTTAAAATGTGGGCATTGCATGGCAAATAAATGGCTTTGCTGTAAATGCTTTTAAATCTTCCGTGTACACCATTCTTGTGGTATCATAGGTCTGACCTCTCACCTTTTTAAAATCAATGCCTCGTGATGTATATAACACTCCACTATAACTTCCTACATACTGTTTCAGAGTTCGTACGGTCTAGCTGCACAAAGTCAAAAAATACTTCATTTATTCTAGGATGGACTGGATCAGAAGTATCTAATAGTCTGTGAGAGACTCCTAGGACGCTATGGTTGTTAGAACTATCAGTAACCTCGTCAGCAATTACGGAAAAAAAATTACTTTTTATCACCGGTGCACTTGTACATTCCCGTATATATTGTCCACAGAGGTCTATCAAATCGTTCTGCATGAAGTATAAGTACTGTCTTTTGGAGCACTTTCTATAAACCTTCTTAATACATCATCACTCTGTGCTCTAAATCTTAGCAGAGAAATAAAATTACCACGATTTGTCGGGTCACTATATAGCGGTAGCATCATCCCGGTGCCCTCTAAAGGATATACCTTGTTTTCCGCAGAACATTACGCACTCCACTATCGATCTTAACGCTAGCTTATTAAATGACGCAGATTCTTGCAATTGTTTATCAATAAATCCGTCAATCCTCCTACATGTATCTGGATCATCATATTGCAGTATAAATTCCTTTCCGTACAGAACAGCATCTTTGTGAAACTGCATGATAATTGGCATGAGTATCCAAAATGCCATCTTTCCCTTTGGCGTTCTTAAAATTTTGAAATGGCATTGTTACAAGTTTGCCGAGAAACCCTCCACCATGAGACTTCCCTTCTGGTAATCTTGCAAACAATGCATGCACAAAACTTACAGTACGCTCCGTGTCTAGAAGGCGACCATATCAACCAAGGGTATACTCTTCCAACCATTTGCGCTTAAAGTAAGCGTGCAATGTTTTGCTATTTTTAACATACTTGTATACAGGTTCTGGCTCGTCGGATGGCAACGGTGGAGAGACGCACAATAGTATCGTCCGGGATGACTGCTCCTGACGCGACAAGGCCAATATCGCGTCGTTCTGCAGATCTGATGTAACACCATCAGTGGTCAGATTTACTGTGGCACTGTTATCAAGAAGAAACACTGAATGAGAACAGCAAGGTTCGTCTGTAAACTTAATAAGCCCGTCTGAACTGGAAGGTTTTTCAAGCTCTTCCAATACTGCTAGTTCCTTTTGGGATGGTTCGCTTGTCAAGGCCGGCGTACTTGCAGTAGTGGAGATGGAGCAATTGATGGATCACTTTGAACTTGTTCACAAGTTCTTTTAGAGGGGCAAAACTACGTTCTAATATCAACGCTCGCTGAAACAGCTTGTTTGCGCATGCGATCGCGATTGTCGCTCGTGCAAGACCTACAGTATAATAATACAAGGATAATCAAATACACATGGTAAGGGCTAGACGTCTGCTACTACCTTTAGTTTGCAACACTTGTAATGTCGAGGCAGGTAGAACTGAAGTCACGATAGATAGCTACTGGTATGGCGCTCAGAAAAAAAAATCACACGCATACTGTTCAAGAATCACTAATACGGTACAAGTACATCACAATGAATAATTAATGAGATATAATTGTACCCCCGCCCCCCCCCCCCCCCCCCCCCCCCCCCGATTCCTGTCTGAACATAAACGAAAAAGCCCCAAATTAATTCTGAACTGATGCGCGCGTACCTTTGATGAAGCACGTTCTGCTCTACGTGGCTACATGCACTAATGTAGCTGCAGTGCTGTACTAAGCTGCCTTGATGCTTTTGAGTTGACTGCCTTTGTGCGCATGCAGGTGGAACATTGGCAATTGATTTGAAATGGTGCACACCCTGCAAGTACGGTTTGTTATTAAAATCCGTGCAGCTCGCTAACTGCTATTACAGATGGCGTGGTATGGCATGATTAGCGTTCCATGAAAGAGACGGGTTATTGTTTGCTTGTTTTTCTAAAGCACTGACTTGGTAGCCGTGGCTTGACTTTGGATTCTACAGTATTTGCTCCTGCATCTGCATTGGTACATGGTGGTTACGATGATTATTTGCATAAACAAATGAAAAGTGCGCGCAACGATGTTGAAGAGAAGAAAAGTTGTGGAGGGTGGGGCTGTGCTGTGGCAGTGTATCACGTGAACGTCGTAATTATTCATGTGAGTACCTCTCGTACTCTCTCGAGTCCGCCGCGCATGCGTAAGCGCTTCTTAGCTCAAACGGTTTGCAACTTTGCTTCCAGTAAACGAATCAATACAAAAGTTAGGTCACGAGAAGAGTATGGCTGTCGGCAGTGTTTAATAACTCGGTTTAACAGAATTTAATAAACTCCGTTTTTAGAGTTTGGCATCAGACGAGATGTAAACAGGTCATTGGCGAGATTATCGGATGTTGATGTTCCGTCGCATTTATTTACCGAAAAATTGGTGACTAATTTGCAATATCTTGACTTTCGATGGGGATTTCCCTACAAAAGTACGATAGATCACATGTTCAGTAATATTAATTGTTATTAACATTAATTTTCGCACGCTTTCTATGTGGTATTAAATGCATTGGTATTGTGTAACTAAATTGGTAACTTTTAATACCTACTGATGACTAACTTTAAGTTGATTGTTGACACGATTTGTGGTTTAAACAGCATAATTTTTCAATGTTCAGTTCGTTACATCAGATTTGGATCACCCTGTATTATCAAGCTAACCTACATGGTACAACTGTTGTTCAACTATTACCTGAATATAACAGATTGCACAGCATGCTTTGGGGGTTGAGTGTTCTCTGTGTAGGAGGGGGCCGGGAGATCCAGCTAAACTGTGGTGTACACTGTATAGGATTGTCTCTCGACATCAAGCTGATATTCATTCTCTGCGGCAGCTTCCTTCCTAGCAAAAGAGAATGAGATGCTCAGAATGGTAACTTGTATGGAGACCATCACTAATAACTTGTATCACTAATAACTAGTTACATGTACTATATATGCTAGATAACCACTTACTTGTACTCCAATGCCATTGAGTCCTCGACACCAGCAGGTACATTCTGTAAATGAAGAAGGCTTAAGTGTGTGCTTGATTGACCCCTACATTAGCAATAAAACATCTGAGATGGTGAACTGAGATCCTGAGAAGGACAAACCATTGTCCAGAAAGGGTCTCGTAAAATTGTCATTCATCTCCACAACACACACATACAGAAACCACTAGGCGAAAAAGTACATTTACATCTCATTTACGTATAATGTACATTTGTTGTAAATCTGTTGGGACACATTTACTAACATATTTGCAGTCTTGTAAATATGTTACACATTTGCCATTATATTTACTTCACATTTACTACCCTGGAAAATGTGTCACATATTTACAAATGTATTTGCAATACATTTACGTTGCATATACATCATCAGATTTATCGTAATATTTACAAGGCTAGCAAATGTGCAATATGCTCTAATTATACAAGCGCTTATAATACAAGTAATAGGAAAATATTCTAATAGCTATCTCGATCTTAAAATGTGGACATCACGACATTGGATTACCACCATCAAATCGATCTATCCACTTGAGGTATACTAGTTCGATCCTAACATTAGCTTTAACACACATAGGCGCGCGCATACTCATACGCGTACGGCAGGCTCGCGCACGCATACATATATATAAATCAACGTCGCGCTGATAGCGACCGTGTGTGCGAATATGAACGCCCTTCCCTTCTGTTGGGGCAATACCAGTGACCATGCTCACAGAGTGTGCTAATGTGAGCGATATCCGATATGAGTTTAGCCTTGTATCCATGGTGTTTGGTGTTTAGTTGTCATTCAATTAGAATATCACCTGGAACTAGATGTGGCTTCACACTGCCCTTCTGTTGGGGCAATGACAGTGACCATGCTCACAGAGTGTGCTAAGGTGAGCGATATCCGATATGAGTTTAGCCTTGTATCCATGGTGTTTGGTGTTTAGTTGTCATTGAATTAGAATATCACCTGGAACTAGATGTGGCTTCAGACTGCCCTTCTGTTGGGGCAATGACAGTGACCATGCTCACAGAGTGTGCTAATGTGAGCGATATCCGATATGAGTTTAGCCTTGTATCCATGGTGTTTGGTGTTTAGTTGTCATTGAATTAGAATATCACCTGGAACTAGATGTGGCTTCAGACTGCCCTTCTGTTGGGGCAATGACAGTGACCATGCTCACAGAGTGTGCTAATGTGAGCGATATCCGATATGAGTTTAGCCTTGTATCCATGGTGTTTGGTGTTTAGTTGTCATTGAATTAGAATATCACCTGGAACTAGATGTGGCTTCAGACTGCCCTTCTGTTGGGGCAATGACAGTGACCATGCTCACAGAGTGTGCTAATGTGAGCGATATCCGATATGAGTTTAGCCTTGTATCCATGGTGTTTGGTGTTTAGTTGTCATTGAATTAGAATATCACCTGGAACTAGATGTGGCTTCAGACTGCCCTTTTGTTGGGGCAATGACAGTGACCATGCTCACAGAGTGTGCTAATGTGAGCGATATCCGATATGAGTTTAGCCTTGTATCCATGGTGTTTGGTGTTTAGTTGTCATTGAATTAGAATATCACCTGGAACTAGATGTGGCTACAGACTGCCCTTCTGTTGGGGCAATGACAGTGACCATGCTCACAGAGTGTGCTAATGTGAGCGATATCCGATATGAGTTTAGCCTTGTATCCATGGTGTTTGGTGTTTAGTTGTCATTGAATTAGAATATCACCTGGAACTAGATGTGGCTTCAGACTGCCCTTCTGTTGGGGCAATGACAGTGACCATGCTCACAGAGTGTGCTAATGTGAGCGATATCCGATATGAGTTTAGCCTTGTATCCATGGTGTTTGGTGTTTAGTTGTCATTGAATTAGAATATCACCTGGAACTAGATGTGGCTTCAGACTGCCCTTCTGTTGGGGCAATGACAGTGACCATGCTCACAGAGTGTGCTAATGTGAGCGATATCCGATATGAGTTTAGCCTTGTATCCATGGTGTTTGGTGTTTAGTTGTCATTGAATTAGAATATCACCTGGAACTAGATGTGGCTTCAGACTGCCCTTCTGTTGGGGCAATGACAGTGACCATGCTCACAGAGTGTGCTAATGTGAGCGATATCCGATATGAGTTTAGCCTTGTATCCATGGTGTTTGGTGTTTAGTTGTCATTGAATTAGAATATCACCTGGAACTAGATGTGGCTTCAGACTGCCCTTTTGTTGGGGCAATGACAGTGACCATGCTCACAGAGTGTGCTAATGTGAGCGATATCCGATATGAGTTTAGCCTTGTATCCATGGTGTTTGGTGTTTAGTTGTCATTGAATTAGAATATCACCTGGAACTAGATGTGGCTTCAGACTGCCCTTCTGTTGGGGCAATGACAGTGACCATGCTCACAGAGTGTGCTAATGTGAGCGATATCCGATATGAGTTTAGCCTTGTATCCATGGTGTTTGGTGTTTAGTTGTCATTGAATTAGAATATCACCTGGAACTAGATGTGGCTTCAGACTGCCCTTCTGTTGGGGCAATGACAGTGACCATGCTCACAGAGTGTGCTAATGTGAGCGATATCCGATATGAGTTTAGCCTTGTATCCATGGTGTTTGGTGTTTAGTTGTCATTGAATTAGAATATCACCTGGAACTAGATGTGGCTTCACACTGCCCTTCTGTTGGGGCAATGACAGTGACCATGCTCACAGAGTGTGCTAAGGTGAGCGATATCCGATATGAGTTTAGCCTTGTATCCATGGTGTTTGGTGTTTAGTTGTCATTGAATTAGAATATCACCTGGAACTAGATGTGGCTTCAGACTGCCCTTCTGTTGGGGTAATGACAGTGACCATGCTCACAGAGTGTGCTAATGTGAGCGATATCCGATATGAGTTTAGCCTTGTATCCATGGTGTTTGGTGTTTAGTTGTCATTGAATTAGAATATCACCTGGAACTAGATGTGGCTTCAGACTGCCCTTCTGTTGGGGCAATGACAGTGACCATGCTCACAGAGTGTGCTAATGTGAGCGATATCCGATATGAGTTTAGCCTTGTATCCATGGTGTTTGGTGTTTAGTTGTCATTGAATTAGAATATCACCTGGAACTAGATGTGGCTTCAGACTGCCCTTCTGTTGGGGCAATGACAGTGACCATGCTCACAGAGTGTGCTAATGTGAGCGATATCCGATATGAGTTTAGCCTTGTATCCATGGTGTTTGGTGTTTAGTTGTCATTGAATTAGAATATCACCTGGGACTAGATGTGGCTTCAGACTGCCCTTCTGTTGGGGTAATGACAGTGACCATGCTCACAGAGTGTGCTAATGTGAGCGATATCTGATATGAGTTTAGTCTTGTATCCATGGTGTTTGGTGTTTAGTTGTCATTGAATTAGAATATCACCTGGAACTAGATGTGGCTTCAGACTGCCCTTCTGTTGGGGTAATGACAGTGACCATGCTCACAGAGTGTGCTAATGTGAGCGATATCCGATATGAGTTTAGCCTTGTATCCATGGTGTTTGGTGTTTAGTTGTCATTGAATTAGAATATCACCTGGAACTAGATGTGGCTTCATGGTGTCTAGTTGTCATTGAATTAGAATATGACCTGGATGTGCCCTATGCTTCTGACATCCTTGTGATGTGTGGTTAGTTCACTAAGTACTGTATAGGGTTAATGGACTCTGCTGTTATGTGGGTCCATGGATGTGGTAAGTGAGTGAGGAGTTGTTGATTGGAGCAAGTTAGATGTGTTGTGCTGTTTTGTAAAAGTGCAGCTGCCATGAACTTGTTTATACATGTACACGAGTTGTGTTCATGCCCATATATGGAATGGCCTATTGCCAACAGCTCCTCCCACTTTGAAAAGCTTTGTGTAGCTATGCTTTACTTCCCCTCCTCTTTTGTTAGTGCTCCTCTTACCCTATCCTCTATGACGTTTGATTTTTTTCACTCACAATTTCAAATCCACTCTATTTTAGTAATACATGAGTGACAGCTTTAATCATTACAACTGGAAAAATTCATACATGATTGAAATCATAATTTATGACACTGTCCATTGTGTACATACATGTATGTAATTATAAAAAAACCTTCTGTTGTAATGGGCAGATATAAAGAACGCTTTCATCATTTAGCTTTGTACTTGCTGCAACAAACTGTGAGTGCATGTATTCTTTGTACTGGTAAGAATGATGCTGGGCCAAATGGTTCATACAGATTAGCGCACCACACTTGTGATGATGTAGCATGATGACTCTGGTAGTGTTGATACCATTTGACAAATGCAAAAATATGTGATTTTGTGTTTCCAAGCATGGTGTAATTGTGTTGAAAATAATTCATAACATGGCCTGGGCGAAGTTCTTCTGTAGTTTTGTCCACATGACCATCTTTACCACACCATGCTGCAAGGATGTAGCATGATCTTTTGGAACGGCTTCCTATTGATCCATACACTGTGTTTCCATTTTTGATGTATGTGTATGACATAGCACGAAATGAAATATGTGTGTTAATAACATCTTGTTTGTACATCACTTGATATGCATTGGCCAAATACAGTGTACTGTCTCCATCAAGGTAGTGCTCTGATGCAGCTCCTGATAAACAATAGGGAGCACTGATGGACCAGATGCTGGTGGGCACATCATGAACTGATAGTTTTGAACAAGCAATAACTGCACAATACTCCATGCCATGTTCTGAGCACATATCATTTAATGTACCAGTGCTGAAATCTTTGTTGAACAATTGTTGCATTGTTGTCGTCTGTACATTCAAGCACTCTACAGGAATATTCAGATTGTCAACTTGTACATCATGCATGAAGTGTTGCATGAACTGAACTTCCACTGATCGGTTATTGGTTCGATAGTTACCCAGTATACCATTGTACCTTTCAAATGAAAAAAGCCAGAATGCATAAACAGGCCCATAATCCTTAATGCATTCAACTAGATGTGTATGCATATGCATATTTGGAGTGACTTTCTCAATGCCATACAATCTCTCAAATTCAATACAAAATTTTACTAGTAGGTCATGACCTTGTTCTGCCTCTTCAATTGTTAGCATTGGTGACACTAAGATTTGACATGCGCGAACAAAAAGATGCCAACAATTTAAATGTGTCTGTTCCAGCTCACCCTCCAGCACATACATTGAAAGGGTCATTGTCCATATTTTCCATTCATCTGCTGTAAATGAACTAAATCCAGAAGCAATTTTATGTGGTATTCTTCCTAATGATGACGGAAATGCACATTTATCCACCTTTGATTGTAAAATGGTATGGCGATTTTTTGGTATAATGGGGGAATCTTCATTTAACCATATGTTTTTCATTACATGTTTCGCAGTACCTAAAAAGAGGTTATGCATGGCATCAATGATGTGAAACCTTATGCAATCAAAGTATTCCAAATGCATCAGAGATGTAAATCTTGACCCACTCAGCGACTCAACTCTTTGCTTTGCAGCATTGCTGACTTGCTGTTGTCCTAAAAAGGCTTGTGCACGATGGTCATCCTCTTTGCGTGGGGCTGAAACTGTATTGAAATCACCACCATAACACATGGCCCCATTATCTGGGTTTGTCTCAAAATTTTTTGTGCACTTTGAGCAACCACATTTTGCCATGTGGCCATAAAAGCCACACACCTTTCTTGTTGCTGGTGTGTCACAGGCTACACAAAGCAAAGCAGCTCTTAAAGTGATGGGGTCATGTGCATCTGGGGATAGTATTTGAATTCCATCTTTCCATAAAATGTTTAGCTCTTCAACAAGTGGATCAAGGTATGTATTGATATGCAACGAAGGCTCATGGGGACCTGGTATTAAACCAACTAAAATAATGTTTTCTTTTTTAAAGCGCATTGATCTTGGCAGATTCAGAATGACCAAATAAACAGCACCAACACTATAAGGGGAGTGTTTGTAAGGATTGAACCAATCCACATTCAGCATTAGTCCTAAATTATTCGGAGCAGCTAAAAAAGGAGTGTTATTTACATGCATGAACTCCTTCCACACTCTACCATCATATATGTCATGCAGTGCATTGCTAGGGATAGTTCTTTGCCTCCATTTTTCACAGGCTAGCAGGACACCTGGACGACTAAAGTGCAATTTCAATGATTCTGCAAGAGATTTGTAACAATACATTTTGTGGGGATATGCTCTCAATGAACCATCCTTTAGTTTTATTCTAGCCACCAATGGTGAGCCACATGGTTTTCTACGAGCTCGATGAGGATGCTGGGGGTACTCGCAATATGTGCAAACGTTTTCTATAGTAGTGAGTACATCATCTAAATTATATATGGAGTGACATTTAGGACATACAACAAACTTGATAAAACTATTTCTGTTAACACGTAAGATGTTTCGTAAGCTTCTCAAAGACTTAGGAAAGATGAATGATATCGAGGCTAATAGTGGGGAAAACTGTTTCAATATAAAGCAGTAGAAATGCAAAACAGTTAGCAAGGTGTCGATGGCGTTAATTCCAATATTGTACCGACAAAACCATTTCAGTAGAATGGTTAGAAAACAGATTATTACGGCATGTGCTTTCCTTGAGATCGATTCTTCCTCTACATCTTCAGCTGTCGGCATTACATGATTTGGAAGGAGATCTGAAGTGCTATTACCTTGAATATCCTCATCAATGTCTGCAGCATGGTCATCCCACATTTCTCCATCATCTATTATTTCTTCCTCTTCGTAGCCTTTTTCATGTTCTCCAATTTCTTCATCCTGATTATCTTGCATATCTATTGTGTGGTATTCAAGCAATCGGTTAATGATTCGCAGCGACAATTGCATGCATAGTGTGGTGCGATTTGTGTAGTGTATACACTAGCAGATACAATAATTGAAAGCAGCATTTTTTACCTTCTGCTTCGTCTGAATCATATATGCTTGCATTTAAACATTGCTCGTTCTCCAAATCGCTCTCATCTGATGAAGCTGCCGCTAATACATTTTTCATTGCCCACGAATTCGACGATGCGTCGAAATATAGCTTTCTATGCTTCAGGTACGTATTTGACGAGACTGTTTCACGACAGTGTGGGCAATAACGACGGTTACGAGGCATTCTCAACTTGAATTGCTTAGCCAGCGCTTAGATTTGAAATCTCTGCTCAGTAATTACGTCATACAAACCCGCGTGGACCAATGGGAATATTTGCGCCAAATAGCATATTGCTGCATCTGTCCATTCATAGCTTCTGTCGTACATATTAATGATCTGCGTATCAAGAATGTCTTTGCCGTTTGTCACTCCCAGTCGTGTGAATGTATCTCGTCGGCCTATTCTACCTCGCTCTGGTAAATCATTCATTATGCAATGTATTTTTAAATCACTGAAAATATATTGCATCGACACCGACTATGATATATATATTAGGAGGGTCTCCCGCTAGCGCTGGATTGGACACTACTTGCCAAGAAAAAATCCTCTCTTCTCTTCAAAGTTTGCAGGATCAGATAGCAGAGTTGAGAAGCTCTACAGCTACCTCATCGACAGCCGCCACAGCGCCGGAACCACCGAAGGAGAAAAGGATTGCCAAGGAATTGTCGGTACGCTATTTCGTGTTGTCATGCATGGTTATCTTGCACACTGAACCACGGCCTTTTATTGCAAATATACAGTCTGCCATCCATAGCACTGTGAAACACCTGCGCGATCAGACAGAGAATGCTATGGAGTGGAATACCTCCCTAAGGTACATGAGGTCATCAACATGCATTACTGATGTACTGCATGATGAAGTTTCACAGATATTGCAAACCGGCGTGTAACGGATGAGGTTGTGACTGCTTGTCAGAGCGACAAATTTCCCGCTGCTGTCGTCCGAAGTATGCCACGCATCTATTAGTATTTAAATTCTTTTTCCGCGGTACATACGTTGTATCATTCATGCAGAAGCCGCTAGGATATACTTCGCTAGCTTAAAGCGACGCTCGAAAATGGTACTGGCTGGAAAGCTGGACGAATCCAAAAAGCGGCAGCGAAAGGTCCAGCGAAAGCACAACGTGAGTCGTATTGTGCAATCTAACACTGAAATTAATACACCATTCATTTTTATAGAAAGCACATAGCAGGATGAACGCCTGCACCACTTCCACGGCTATTACTGCCGAGGAGAAAAATGAGGCAACAAAGATCCTCACTGTAGACTTTATGTCTTCAGAAGAAACAGGGCAGGAGACAGCTGGGAGCGATAATGAACGGGTGCCACCAGCTACCATTTTCAAACTTCGTCCACTTCCTTGGCGGAGCGACAGGGCGAATTCCATTATCGCCAGCATGGACCGAAAGGCCCAGCGCAGGAGCTCAGATAGAGCAAAGGAGATGTGCCGCAAGCGGTACAATGGCGATCCGTCAACTCGGCAACCGCCTCCATCTGCTCCTGCGTGGGCCGTAAAGGAACTTAGCTAGCTTTGCTCTTGTGCGTCGCTGTGTTTATATGTATGCATAAATATGTAAGATATTAAAAGTTTAGCGCAATCGTTCAATTTATAACCAATAGCTATAGGTTTGCAATAGGTATCCACAGTGCCTATAAATGTAACGCAAATATCACATTTACTCCAGCATTTACTTACGTGCAAATGTGAGTAAATTGCACATATACCATGTTTACATACCGGTGTAAACACTGTGTAAATACGACATTTGCAAAATTGTAAATAGATGTAAATGTAAGTAAATGTCACATATACATCACATTTACATAATATTTCCATACGGTGTAAATGCACTGTTTCATCCAGTGAACATACACAACAATTGTAGCCAAACTTATCTTTCAGCATGGATGTCCTCACCTGAATTCTGTATGTGCGAAGTGTGTGCTTCTTCCACACATAGCAACCAATTGCTATGACAACCAGCACCAACAGAAGCACACCAGCTGCAGCTCCGACCACAATCCCCACTCTCACCCCAGGGTCAAAGCCTTGAGCCAAAGGAGTGAATGGGGAAGATGTCTGATCTCACTCTGTCTGTGCATATATGGAAAACACCTAGGAAAGCACTACAAATGAAATTGTAGCCAAACATATTCAAGACGAATTCAGGGCAGCTGAGCTGTTTCTAGGCCCACCTGCCCAAGTAGCATGTACCTTTGAGGATGATGAGGTACTGGAACCATTCTCCGAAGTCTCCTCTGTTTGTGCGGTTGGCATTGGGCTGACAATGAGCTTTGCGAGGTTAGTGCTATTTCTGAAGACGGTGGTGGCTTCAGAGACGGACAGACCCTCCAGTGGTGTGCCATTGATAGATAGGAGAACATCTCCTGCAAGGAAGGAGGAGGGAGGGAGGGAGGGAGGGTGGGAGGGAGGGAGGGAGGGAGGGAGGGAGGGAGGGAGGGAGGGAGGGAGGGAGGGAGGGAGGGAGGGAGGGAGGGTAGGAGGGGAGGAAGGATGGAGAAGGTAAGGTAAGGGGAGGGGATAATGGAAGGGGAGAAGGAAGAATGACACAGGGAGGGAGATGGGGAGGAGGGAAGGGAAAAAGACAAGGAGGGGGTAGACGGGACTATGAATGAAGCTACAGAAAACTGCCATCTTGTACCTTGTTTGAGGTTTCCATCAATAACGGCTGGCCCATTCTTCTGAAGACGTTTGATCTCCTCAACCTTCGAGTATACCTGCAACAAAGGTGCACAGCACAATTTTAGCACATAATAGAGTCTTTAGTATGCATGTAAAGTCTCATAGGCACATAACCACATGCACACACACATCACACACATCACACATGCACACACACATCACACATGCACACACACATCACATATGCACACACACATCACACATGCACACACACATCACACACATCACACATGCACACACATACATGCACACACATACATGCACACACACATCACACACACATTCTATGCTCACACTCTACACACATAAGCCATCACATATGCATAACACTGGCACACACAGTAACATATTTTCTTTTCTTACCTGTCGTCTCTTGTGTACGTTGATGAGACCACCCCTCAGGTAGTCAGGGTTACCGTCACAGATGAAGGTCAGGTCCTTGAGGAACACACCAATGTAGGGCAGAGCTGGGGTACTAAGACGATCCCTGTATCGCTTGTAGTTGTTCTGAAAATGAAAGTCAAACACTCATGTTACCTTCAATTTAGTGGCTACTTATCCCTGAAGCAAGTCCATTTCCTTGAATAGGTCAACATGATATTCTGAAACACCCTGTGATGAGTGTTCATATGTTCATTGTGTGTGTGTGTGTGTGTGTGTGTGTGTGTGTGTGTGTGTGTGTGTGTGTGTGTGTGTGTGTGTGTGTGTGTGTGTATGTGTGTGTGTGTGCACATGACGATAAATATGGGGTCATGTGTATTTGGATAATGAAATTATCTTCCACTACAGTCACTCTCACCTCCCATGTCTTGTGGAGTCGTCTGATTGGAGCAGATCCAATCCAGCCACCACCACTGCCATGACAGAGCTGTAATTCCAGACATTGCTAAGGGAGGGGGAGGAGGTAGAGGGGAGAGTGTGAAGCTCAATGAGGACGACATGCAGTCATGCAAATGGAGACCTCCTTCCCCCACATCTTGCAATGCAGCATGTATTACAAGCGTTCTTTCTTCTGTTCCCTCTACTTCCTCCCTTCCCCTCCCTCCATTCCTTCTCTCCCCTATTCCTCCACCTTTCCTCCCATGCACCTTTCTCTCCCTCCTCTTTCCCTCTCTCCTCTCTACCTCCTTCCCCTTCTCACTCCCTTCTTCCTCCTTCCCTCCCTCCCCCTCCCTCCCTCCATCCCTCCCTCCACTACCACAACTACATCCACACCTCCTCCCCACTCCTACCTTAGCAATCAGAATGAACTGGTGTACAGCTGTCACTCTCTCGTCCAGCTCCCTATGTTGTAGAATACAGTGGGCCACCCAGTTCCCCACCTGTGGAGACCAACAATAACAAGTCACATGACTTTGAAGGGAAGATCACCTGACCCTCACCTGATTAAACCCCTGAAGGCCAACTTCTCAATGGCGGTCTCGGATTGCTCCAGAGACGAGAGGGATAAGCTGGACTGAAGGCTCTGGCTGGACATCTTTGAATTCCTCTGGGACTGTGGCCTGGGGACCATATTGACCTTCTGAAGTAGCTCCAGTGCAGAGATCTTGCATAGTTGTGCTAAAGAGAGGGGTGAGTGGTCATCATGGGGATCACATGACATCATGTGGTACACACCGTGGTCAATGAGGGTCATCTGACGTGCCACCTCTTCAGTACATTTCAGTACCTCCTTGAGCCTGGGGAGGAGACAGAGAGAAGATAAGCCTGGGGACCTTCATATACACATCTGTGAACTTGCACACACTCAGACGCACGCTCAAACACATACACAGCTTATACACATAAACTCACACACTGCACAAAAGTGTAAATAATTCACACATATAAACACATACAGCCACACAAGTGTGTACACATAAAAATATTTATACACCTGTTTAAATACAACAAATGCTTCACACACTACCCACACACATACACACACATACATATACACACACTCACATACACACACACACAGCCACACAAGTGTGTTTAAAAGCACAACAAATGCATCACACACACACACATACACACACACATACACAGCCATCTCCAAGCTCTTACTTCAGGTTCTGGAGGTCCATACGAGGTCAGATAACCCATCAGATTAAAAACATCTACATCTTTAGGTAGGAGCGTTCAAATCGCTTCAAATTCGGTGTGTACGTAGAGGGGTCCTGTCGCTATTGATGTTCGTTCATTTTTAATATATTTAAAATATATATATATCTGTGCGAAGTTAATGCACAATTTCCTGGTCGTTTCGTGCCAATGATTTTGGCAAACAGCGTCCAATTTAATGTATGGGGACAGTATATGGCGCAAATCGCGTGGGAAATTTTCAATAACTTTACACAGCTGTATTCTCTTAGTTGATTAAGTACAAACTAACAAATAGAACTAATCAATAGCGACAGGACTGATATGAGCTGGATATTACCAAGTCAGGTAGCCTCTGGGTGAGGTCCAGAATGCACAGCCTCACCAGTACCATGCTTCCCTGGTGATTAAGCAGTATCTAACTGGTGATTACGCAGTATCTAACTTATATGGAATATATTGCTGGGCGTAATCTAGATACTATTATGGTTAAGGACAAAGCAAAAGTAATCACAGGTTTAAACAACATTTTGACCGTCTTGAAGCGAAACAAAATAGTTCATGGTGACTTGCTGCCTCATAATTTTATTATCACTACTGATGACGATGATGATTATTGTGTGAGAGTTGTGGACTTTGATTGGGCTGGAGAAGAATCGAAGTGCACGTACCCCCTCTTCATCAATATGGGATTACAATGGC
The DNA here is from genome assembly GCA_013339895.1 of Ephydatia muelleri. Classification (NCBI taxonomy): domain Eukaryota; kingdom Metazoa; phylum Porifera; class Demospongiae; order Spongillida; family Spongillidae; genus Ephydatia; species Ephydatia muelleri. Next base: position 10,235,659 of record JABACO010000006.1, read on the forward strand.
CTTCTGGAGTTCAAGCTGGATCGCAGATTACACATCAGCATGATTTGCATTTAGTTAATGAATTAAGACTTGGTAATATCCAGCTCATGTCATTGGCCCCTCCCACCTGAGGACCGTGGCTATGTCATCATTACACACACAAACATAGATACTTCTTTATCACCAGGGAAGCATGGTACTGGTGAGGCTGTGTATTCTGGACCCCTCACCCAGAGTAGTCAACCTGACTTGATAAGATCCAGCTCATATCACTGGCCCCTCCTCTTCTACAGCTGGATGGAACTTACTGTGTGAGATGTGGTGACCAATCATTTATTCTAAAAACACGTTACAGTGACGTCGACGTTACGACAACGGCCGGAAATTTGATCTCCCGCACGTGACGTGATATTTGTATTTTGAACGAACTTTGTAAGGTGAGATTGATTGCGGTAGTTGTGTTTGCTCGTGTAAGTGGTGTTTAAACAAGTGGCTTTATTATTATGGAGTTAGTTATGCCTAGCCTAGCGTACGGGAAGCTACGCAACTACGCCGTCCGTATCTGTCATATGGGCCCCTTCGCCGCTAAAGAGGTTTGCTTATTTGACTTGCAAGGCCCTAAGCGAACGTACTGTACGCCGGTTATTTGATGACTTATAATGCACTAATTATATTGCCCTAGCGAGCGTCGTTCTGATGTCGGAAAGAATTTTTAATCTACTTTCTCTTTTTTCACTCTAGCTCGCTCTAGAGGTTGCTGTGCTTTTCCCACTAGTGCCACTGGTATATTCTGTCCCTGGTTTTGGAACATTCAGCTTGTGATACCAAAGGCAAAGGTGAGGCTCCCATGAGGCTTTATTTAGAACCACATACAATAGGTGTGGGGGTGTTTGGGGGGAGGAAGCTGGTAGAATATGGGGTCAATGTTAGTGACTACTGTCTGGTTACTCTGTTCCTGTTTGAAGAATTAGTCGTGGATTGAGCGCTTATTGAACATTCAGCTTTCAGCTTGTGATACTACTACTGTCAAACATCAAAGGGAACGAGTTAGTGAGTAGATAAGATTTTCGGTTTTGCTCGTATAAGCAGTGCGCTTCATTCCTGGGTAACTGGTTTGTGTTGGCACGAAACATGTCCGCCAGGGTGCCGCGGACATGCCACAGTGGTAAAAGTACATAACTGGTTCTTTCTCTGTTCAGTAGGTGTGTTCCTGACAACTGGTTCCTCTAAATTATCGAACATTCAGCTTGTACTGT
>JABACO010000006.1:10236993-10250755 GCA_013339895.1 Ephydatia muelleri
CCCCCCCCCCCCCCCCCGCCAATGATATCTCATTAATTATTCATTGTGATGTACTTGTACCGTATTAGTGATTCTTGAACAGTATGCGTGTGATTTTTTTTTCTGAGCGCCATACTGTCGGGGTCTGGGGACCCGAAGAGATCTGGCGGGCGCGGACAGCTGAAATCAAGAAGTGATCCTCCCACGGACCCCTTCGGGACTCATATAAACATGTACATTCAGCTGAACTTTTATCGTGTATGCTAGTATTTAAGAGGTTATCTAAAGGAGGGAGGGGGTCTTTTGGAAGTGTATCAAGTGATGGTCAAAGTATCTTTAACCGCAAAACCGCAAGCGAGCGCCTAATCCTTTACATTTGGGGGCTCGTCCGGGAGATCTTAGCATCGTTGTGAGCAGCACAGCGGAACTACATGACAACGAGGTCAGGCGCGTCGTATCATACTGCGGAGACGGTTAGGAACCAGATGGCGGACGAGGAGAGAAATGAGCTGGCGGCGGCGGCGACAATGGGCGACCTTCTTCGATTTCTGGCTGAGAGTCAGGAGCGACGAGCAGCGGACGAGCGACGGAGAGAGGAAGAAAGGGAACGCAGGGACGAGGAGGAGAGACGAAGAGAGGAAGAGGAGCGACGCGGAAGACTACAGGAGGAGCGGATACGGCGAGAGGAGAGCGAGCGACAGCTGGAGGTCATGGCGAGAATGCTCGAGCGGATGAACGATAGAAGAGCGGGAAGAGAGCCATGCACGGGAAAGAGACGTGCAGCTGGTGCGACTGGTGGAAAGCGATGATATTGAGACCTACCTTACGACATTCGAAAGAACGATGGGGGCTTACGAGGTCGACAAGGCGCGCTGGGCATTTAAACTGGCCCCTTACCTTAGCGGGAGAGCGCAGCAGGCATATGCTTCCCTAACTGCGGAGGAAGCAGCGGAGTACGAAACCCTGAAGGCGACCATTCTACGAAGGTACGACATCATTGAAGAAACATATCGGCAGAAATTCCGGGGGCTGAAGAAGGAAGCTAGCGACTCATACAAAGAGCTCAGCAGTAAGCTGCTGGACACGGCGAGAAAGTGGTTGCAGGAGTGTAGGTCAGTGGAGGAAGTCATGGATGCAGTCGTTCGGGAACAGCTCCTGAGCAACATGCCTACGAGCCTACAGATCTGGGTGAGGGAACGGAAACCCAAATCCAGCAAGGAGGCCAGCGACATGGCGGACTGCTACGTCCAGGCGAGAGGAGAGGGGGCGAAGGAGGAGACAGCTGGTATGAGAAGAAAAGTTACTTGTTTTAGGTGCGGAGCAGAAGGGCATGGAGCGGGCCAGTGTCAAAAGGGGCTTGAGGAGAAATCGGCGATGCGGAAGGACGAACGGTCGTTGGGAGGAAGCAAGGAGGTCGCAGTCAAGTGTTACAATTGCAATCGGATCGGCCATCTTGCCAGAAACTGCCCGGATAGCGCAATGTTTGTCAGTAGCACCAGGAGGCCATGTGGCAGCGGAGGGCCTGATATGGGGGTGCTGAGGAATGGAGTGGTGGAAGGAAAGTATGTCAAGGGGATCATGCTAGACACAGGGTGTTCCAGGACGATGGTTCGGGGGAATCTGGTACCCAAGACCAAGTGGCTTGAGGAAGAGGTAGTGATACGGTGTGCTCATGGCGATACAGTCTCGTACCCCTTGGCCCGGGTGGAGCTAAACATAGACGGGGTGCCAATAACAGTGGAAGCGGCACTTTCCAACACCTTGCCCTCACCGGTACTCCTGGGTCGTGATGTTCCTGAGCTATCCAGTCTTCTGAATCCCGGTGAAACGCGTATCGCACTTCGAAAGGACGATGCCATGGTGGTTACCAGAGCGGGAGCACAGGGAGAGGCCCCTACTACACCAGAGGAACCCCAAGTCACCAACGAGGCTAGGGAGAAGGTGTCAGTGACCGAAATTGAGGGTCAGGCAGAAGAGAAGGATAAGACAATGGAAGGTGACCCCGAACTACTAGGGAGTACATTCGACCAGGAGCTGTTTCAGAGGCGGGACGACGCAGCAGGACCACAACGCAGACGTTTAACTCGGGCACAGAGACGGGCCGACAGACAGAATGCCATGCAGGAGAAGCCAAGAACTTACAGTAATGAAGAGGCGGCATTAGAGGGGTTACACCTGAGCGCTATGGAACTAAAGGAATTTCAAGATGCAGACGAGACACTGAAGGTGCTGCGACTGCTGGCAAGGAAAGGAGACCCTCGATTTATATGGAAGAACTCTCTACTGTACAGGAAAGAAAGGCGAAAAGAGCTGGGGGAAAAGGAAGTCGAACAACTAATACTTCCTCGGCAATGCAGAAAGGTGGTGTTGAAACTAGGTCACGAGGCACCCTTGGCCGGGCATATGGGACGTAACAAGACACTGTGCAGGGTGTTGCAACGCTTCTACTGGCCAAACATATATGGAGACGTAGCCGAGTGGTGTAGAAGCTGCCCAAACTGTCAGAAGACACACAACAGGAAGACGCCGCCTGTTCCACTTATACCTTTACCTATCATGACAGAACCCTTCTCGAGGATAGCAATGGATATCGTGGGACCGTTACTTCGTAGCAGGAGAGGGCACCGCTTCATACTGGTGGTATGTGACTATGCTACTCGATATCCAGAGGCGATCCCACTTCGATCTTGCAAGGCCGAGACGGTTGCAGAAGAGCTGCTGAAGATGTTCGCTAGAGTAGGAATACCAAGGGAGATTCTAACCGACCAAGGAAGCAATTTCACATCCCGACTGCTCGGCGAGCTCTATGCTATGTTGAAGGTGCACCCAATCCGAACGACGCCCTACCATCCTCAGACAGACGGGCTAGTGGAAAGGTTCAACCAGACATTGAAGGCAATGCTGAGGAGGACCGTGGACCAAGAAGGGAAGGACTGGGATAGGCTAATTCCATTCCTGTTGTTCGTTTACAGGGAGGTTCCTCAAGTCTCCACAGGATTTTCACCATTCGAACTACTATATGGTAGAATGGTACGAGGCCCACTGGACGTAGTGAAGGAAGCATGGGAGTCCGAGCAGGCCGAACAATCTGGTGTGGAGGAAAGCGTGGTTTCCTACGTTTTGTCAATTCAGGAAAAGCTGAACCAGATGGCAGGGCTGGTGCGGGCCAATATGGAGAAAGCCCAGGCAACCCAGAAGCACTGGTACGATAGGAAGAGTCGGGAGAGAGCGCTGAACGAAGGTGACAAGGTACTGGTGCTCCTCCCGACCTCTAATGACAAGCTGTTAGCACAATGGCAAGGCCCGTACGTGGTGCGAAGAAAAGTCAACGATGTCAACTACGAGATCGACCTAGGTTCCAGGAAGAGGAAAAGATTCAGACTATTCCACATAAACATGCTACGCCGGTGGTATGAAACCAACAGTTTCGTGGAGGAAGAGGCGGAGGAAGTTGACACTGACGAGGAAGCGGAGCCCGACCTGCCAAGCTGGGGACCAACGGAAGAAGCTGAGCAGCAGTGTGAGTATGAGGTGTCTGATCATCTGACTGAAGAACAAAAGTCAAGCCTCCAACAACTCCTGGCCGCATTCAAGGACACTTTACAAAACAAGCCCGGGCGGACACAGGTGACAGAGCATTCCCTCCATACGGGAGGGGAACGACCCGTGAGATTACGACCATACCGGCTACCGTACGTGTATCGGAGAACGGTGGAAAAAGAGTTAAACGAGATGTTGAAGGAAGGGGTGATCTCAAGGTCCACAAGCGAATGGGCGGCACCTATTGTGTTAATAACCAAGAAAAACGGGGAGCTTCGTTTTTGTGTCGACTACCGCAGATTGAATGCAATCTCCTCGATGGACAGCTACCCAATGCCGAGGGTGGACGAGATGATCGATCAGTTAGGAAGAGCCCGATTCATATCAACACTAGATTTGTCGAGGGGGTATTGGCAGGTCCCCATGTCGGAAGAAAACAGCGTTTATCACGCCGTATGGGCTGTTTGAGTTCAACGTAATGCCGTTTGGTCTTCAGGGAGCTCCAGCGACTTTCCAACGGATGATGGACCAGCTCTTGCGAGGCTTAGAAGAATCAGCCTCCGCTTACATCGACGATGTCGTGGTGCATAGTGTGACTTGGGACGACCATCTTGTAGCACTCAAAGCTGTCCTAGGAGTCCTGAAGGAAGCCGGTTTAACGGTCAAACCCGCTAAATGTCACTTCGCCATGAAGGAGTGCTGTTACCTCGGCCACGTAGTAGGAAATGGCCAAGTGCGACCCGATAGCGGCAAGATTACTGCAGTTGAAGCATTCCCAACTCCAAGGACCAAGAAGGAAATGAGAATTGTACTAGGACTTACGGGATACTATAGGAAGTTCATTCCGAACTATGCTACGGTCGCTGCTCCACTCACAGAACTGACAAAGAAGGCAGCCCCGAACAAACTAATGTGGGACTCCACCTGTGAAGAGGCCTTTCAGACCCTCAAGCAACGTCTGTGCGCATCACCCGTATTGAAATGCCCGGACTTCCAACGGCCGTTTATCCTGCAAACCGATGCCTCGGACTGGGGGGTGGGAGCAGTCCTGAGTCAGGAAGACGAAATGGGCCAAGACCACCCGACGGCATACTTTAGCCGAAAGCTCCTGGCAAGGGAAAGGCGTTACTCGACAATCGAGAAAGAATGTCTGGCCATCAAACTAGCCACTAGTGCATTTCGAGTATACCTGCTGGGAACCTGCTTCAAGATTGTCACCGACCACCAGGCCCTAGAATGGCTCAACAGGACGAAGTGGGATAACTCACGGCTAACCAGGTGGAGCCTAGCCCTGCAGCCATACAAGTTTGAGGTGGTCTATCGACCAGGGAAGACCAATGGAAACGCGGATGCATTGTCGCGACAAGCTAGCTTGTCGCCAGAGGAAGTGTAGGGGAGTGTCGGGGTCTGGGGACCCGAAGAGATCTGGCGGGCGCGGACAGCTGAAATCAAGAAGTGATCCTCCCACGGACCCCTTCGGGACTCATATAAACATGTACATTCAGCTGAACTTTTATCGTGTATGCTAGTATTTAAGAGGTTATCTAAAGGAGGGAGGGGGTCTTTTGGAAGTGTATCAAGTGGTGGTCAAAGTATCTTTAACCGCAAAACCGCAAGCGAGCGCCTAATCCTTTACACATACCAGTAGCTATCTATCGTGACTTCAGTTCTACTTGCCTCGACATTACAAGTGTTGCAAACTAAAGGTAGTAGCAGACGTCTAGCCCTTACCATGTGTATTTGATTATCCTTGTATTATTATACTGTAGGTCTTGCACGAGCGACAATCGCGATCGCATGCGCAAACAAGCTGCTTCAGCGAGCGTTGATATTAGAACGTAGTTTTGCCCCTCTAAAAGAACTTGTGAACAAGTTCAAAGTGATCCATCAATTGCTCCATCTCCACTACCTGCAAGTACGCCGGCCTTGACAAGCGAACCATCCCAAAAGGAACTAGCAGTATTGGAAGAGCTTGAAAAACCTTCCAGTTCAGACGGGCTTATTAAGTTTACAGACGAACCTTGCTGTTCTCATTCAGTGTTTCTTCTTGATAACAGTGCCACAGTAAATCTGACCACTGATGGTGTTACATCAGATCTGCAGAACGACGCGATATTGGCCTTGTCGCGTCAGGAGCAGTCATCCCGGACGATACTATTGTGCGTCTCTCCACCGTTGCCATCCGACGAGCCAGAACCTGTATACAAGTATGTTAAAAATAGCAAAACATTGCACGCTTACTTTAAGCGCAAATGGTTGGAAGAGTATACCCTTGGTTGATATGGTCGCCTTCTAGACACGGAGCGTACTGTATACACTGTTAAAAAAGTCGGACACTCAGCAATCCAAATGTATTCCAATCCCGTGGATTGAAATACATTTGGATTGGTAAACAATCCAAATATTTAACACATTAGCGTTGGATTGAAAAACAATCCTACGATTTTGGATTGAAATAATTTGGATTGATGTTTATGCCTTAGTAATCTTTTGATATAGTGCCACGCATTTCAAGACTTTGATTTCATATTGGATCCGCTCATTTCAAGTGGTATTAACGTAAGGACTAGGATAATTACAAAGTGTTTTAACCGCGGACCATTTCCCCATTCCCCCCCCCCCCCCCCCCCCCCCCATACCAGTGGCCCTGATTTATTCCTACGGTCTACCCATTCTGATTGTTATTGAAAATCATATTAGATTAACTTATCAATTTGAAAGTGATAGGATGAGCGGTAAGAATATTGTGAATTTTCTATTCTAAATTGTACAGCAATTACAGGTAACGCTTAAAAATCACTATATTTGGAATATAAATATTGTATAACATCTTCTCTTACGTGACGCATTCATTTCGAAACGGACTAGTAGGAATTGCGTAAATATTTCTGAGTAACTAAGACTCCCAATTCATTCCTAAACAGCTCATTTGTCTCTAAAATCCCATCCATCAAAATCAATTATGCCGCATGATTCACATAAATAACGGTTCTCCCAAACGTAGTACAAATTTTTACAAAGTAAGACGCCATCTTTTTATTCTGTGAATGATTTATAACCAGAATCGAACTCCGAACGAAGGGATGTCGGCTATTTAGAACAAACCTAACTTGTTTTGAAAGCCAGGCCTATTTCGTCTGCGGATATTGGGATAACTAAGTGAATAGACAATAAATTCTAAGCCAGGCGTACTTGGCTATTTACTGTTAGGCAAATAAAGGCGTAGCCCCCACTTTGCGTATCGATCCGGATCATGGAAACCAGCTATAAATAAAACTTCAGCCCGTACACTGTGTACTCAGGCATATAAAAGCGTGTCCCGACCTTCGCTGCATGTTGGAGTACCCCAACTAAAATAATCGCGCTGGGTCCAGGGGTTGTCCGTATTCTCTGTTGTAAAATAACCAGTCGTTCTGATAAGGATTGATATTCATTAACAAACACACCATTCAAGAAGTTACATAACGAACGTTGACATCATCCCACACAGAAGGGTGGGATGGGCTTGGGCCCAGAGCTGTGGCTTCTAGAGGGTAGCCAAGCTGCAATGGCCTTGGCTTCGTCAGCTTGGAGGGAAGTTAGGCAGCCTAGGGAAGCTATGGTGAAGATCCAAAGGAGTGCAGGCGAGTAAAGTAACCAGTTCTTCCTCATACACACCTCAAAGACCTGTTTTGATAAATAGCAAACACATGGTAATCATTGTCAACTACAGGGGTGAGTAGCTAGAACAGCGGACACTTACTTAGCTGACGACACAATGTCCTGTGATCAAAAGGGCCCACTGCGGTACCCATGGCAACTTGAGAACATACATACATACATACATACATACATACATACATACATACATACATACATACATACATACATACATACATACATGCATGCATACATACATACATACATACATACATACATACATACATACATACAGACATACATACATACATACATCGTATCGTATTTCCATCGTAACTGCATGTATGGGTACACGAGCTAATCGCATTCGTGGCGAGTGTCCGGTCGAAACGTCATCCTCAGCCATGTTCTTACGAAAGCATGTCTTCCTTGCTCTTTGTTCAGCTATTACCACTCGAGTTGTCAGGTAGATGATGGCAGTCGGTCTCCATTTAGAGCGCACCTTCACGGTATCTTCAGCCTTCTCCAGGTTTGAGCCGCAAAAGGATGGTAGGTATAGGTTCGTTCTGGTGGCCAGCCGTAACGATACTCAGATACGGTGTAATGGAGCGGGTGGAAAACTCAGTTCCAAAAGGCCGCCCATTAACGCGCCACGCGGATGTACATACATACACATACATACACACATACATACATCATGCAAACCCCACCCACAATACTACCACACTCCTCACATACATGGATTCTTCGAACGTGACTGAGCATGGAAGTGAACAGGTCATTATATCTCTTTCCAAGTTGCTTCTCCCTTCCTGGAGGTCCATGTATGAGTCAGTATACACTGAAGCATCCTGCACCTGCAAAAGAAGTTTCCCCAGGCTTTCCATTTTAGTAACCACCCATAACCATACTATTTTAAGTTCCCTTTTCCTATTAGTGCCCACCAAAAACCATATCTTTCTTCCTTCCCTATTAGTACCATCAAAAACTATTCCTTTCTAACACGCCCCGTCACCCTCCTAATCCCTTTCCCTATTAGTGCCCACACATTCTATCTCTCTCCTTTTCCTTTCCCTATTGGTGCCCACCATAACCATACCCCTTCTCGCTCCTCCCTTTCGCTATTAGTGCCCCCATAACATGTATTTCTTTCTCTCTCCTTTTCCCTATTAGTGCCCACAATAACTATACTTTTCTAACGCGTTCCTTTTCACACTCTCCTCCTCATTTAGCTGTGCCCGTAGGTCTTGTATGACTGTTTCGTACTGCTTCGCTAGCAGGGAGAAGTGGCAAACGTCTAACTCCAAACGCCTCTTCTCATGTGCCATCATGTATAGCTGGGACTGGGGACAAAGAAATACAGCAGGCAATGAATTTCATTGATTTAAAATGTCTTCAGCACATGATGGAATCACGTGAGGGGCATGGCTACGTTGGGACAATAGGTGGGGCACTGTACCTGGAGTAGTAGGATGGAGACTGACCTCACAGGTGCAGTACGTTGAACTCACAATGCAGCAATGGCAAGAAACAATGTGTAAGAGTGATGGTCCAGAGGAGAGTTGAGCACACCACATGTGCGTACAATAGGGGGAAAAAACAAGTGCGAAATAGGATGAAGGTACTACATAATAGCCTTTGCCCTATTACCTGAGCTTCTGGTCTAATTTGGACACCTGGCCTTCCAACATGGAGACTAGCTTGGACACGTTATGAGGCTCCACCTGGTCCCAATGGTTCTTAGCCTCGCCCCCATTAGCCACACCCCCAGTTCCTTCATCCACTGGATGAGTAGCCTGAAGGGGGAGGTGACACAGTGGAGAGGGGAGGAGGAAGGGAGAGGAAGGAGGAAATGGAGGACGTGAGGGGGAGGACGAGAGGAGGGGAGGGGAGGAGGAGGGGGAGGGAGGAGGGGGGGAAGGGGGAAGGGGATAGAGGACATGTATGGACACATGAGTGACAAGAGGACACGCATGGACACATGACCAACCTGACTATCAGTGCGTCTTCCGTATCTGAACTGTAATTGAATATTGAATCATATCATCATCTTGCCGGCAGCAGTGTGTTAATATCAACACTTCCGTCCGATGATCCATAGGCAATTTCCAGCTAAAACCCACACACACACACACACACACACACGCAAACACACACACACACACATGATGGTACTATATGAATGCTACACAAGAAGACAATATATGCATATGCGGGTGTGTGTATATTAGATGCATAAAGCACATGCATCGACCAGCATACAGTGACATCAGAATCCAGCACAACAGCTAGTACTTAAAGCTACACCATAAGACAGCTGGACGGGATGTTGAAAACACACTCTCACCCCTCACGCCATTGCCCGTGCGTATGTAATGTACGATATTTTCACAGTTTGATGCAGAGGCAAAGGTCAACCAGCTTACTGAACACTGAAGATTAAACTGGTATTCTGACCGACCTCCACAGTACCTACCGACTGTAAGCACAGGCGGTAGAGTCCCTCTGAGTACGAGTGGGGGAGAGGGGGGGCGGGGACAAAGAAACGGACAATGATCTCCTAAGGTAACGCATGTAACCTTGCCTTCAGGATTTGCATAGCTGCAGCTTCGGACACCAGCCACAAGTAACGTTAACAAAACACTTCAATTTCATTTTTGCAAGAGCATGGAAATATAATTAGTTACACAGTTCTACACGGCCAGGAATTTACGTTACCGTAAAGCCGGCGTATTATCTACGCCAGCGTTACGGCGTCATTTATAATGGTGTATAGGAGGCGGCATTGCAGCAGAAGTGTTACGTTAATGATTTACATGACTGTAACTGGTGTGATCTTTACGTAGGCGTAACGCGTCCTATTTACATCCAGGGTACGCTTGGAACAGAGGAGTATTGCATGTATAATAATAAGCCGCCATTATTCGGAAGGCAGTTTCTTCGACGCTCTCCTTGTCAATGGTAATGGTGATGCACCAAATTGCAGGGCTGTGACAGCAGCAGTCTTACTTTGGCTCCTTGGTCGTGGTGCTATTGGCGTTTCTCACTCACGTGACCTTCTGACGTCAAAGAATTGAAATGGCGGCACTCGCCTGCAAGAAAGGATTCACCTTTAAATCGAAGTACGATAAGCATTTAAAGACCAGAGAGCACCTCTTTAACATTGACTGTGAGGAACTATCTTCAAGTGCCTGTTGACTACAGTACTGTACAACATCCCCGACCCGCCTGTTGATGAAGCTGATCACGCGCCCGGAGCTGCATGTAGATACACAGTGCACTAGTAGCGTCCTGCGGTCACATAGCGATTACAAAAGTACCATTGCTGGTCCTAGCAAACTTTGTATCGATGCTGGGTTTGAACAACTGAATGAGGCAGCAAGCAGTGATGAAAATGACGAAATGGATCCTGATGAAGGTAATCAATACGTTGCATTTGTTATGCCCATACTTGACCTACATATAAATTGTTCTTAGTATGTCTTTATGAAGAAATCATGAGGCTGATGTCCACTATTGACAGCAAAGGAAATTACAAACCATTTAAGTCCAATGTGGCGGCAATGGCATACCTATTAGCACACAGTCCACGGCCAATGGTTAGTTCTACACTACTTAGATGGCATCATATCCTGTATTATTCACATATATTACACGGACAAATAAACTTAGAGTTTGTATTGTATACTCTTGCATCCTTCTGTGCCATCCGTGTCATTGTGTATGAAGTTTCGAGTTCCAGGGTTTGTCAGTCCAACTACAGTAGGCATTTGGAGTCTACTAATATCAAACTAAACCTATTTTGTGCTTCCTCTGTGACAATCCTCGTGCTTCACAGTTGTGCAGTCACATGGCGGCTACCTCTAATATGTTCTGCAGAATATGCAATTGTAAGGAATATGTGCATGTACATACTTTTTTTTTCAAATGTTTTACATTGCTTTCCAAGGCTGATGTTAGGACCTCTACCTTCATATTGTTTGTAGCAGTAGACGAAAATGTACAACTCTATCTCAAATCCAGCGTATAAAATCTGCTTAGACAAAGATACAGAAGCAAGATCTGCAGAAACAGCATGGTATTACTGATGTTCTTCTTCACCTCCCAATGAATCTTCATAGTATGCATATCATTCAGTATATTTATATCCTTATTTCTGCTAGGGGTACTCCACTTGAAGTTTTACACACACTTCTTCTAGGACCATACAAGTATCTTCTGCGGGCGACGATGGCTAAGTTGCAAAAACAACGCACTCAGCTGTCTGCTCTTTTGTCTGCATTTCCATCATCTGGCTTCACCAGTAGAATCTCAAGAAACATTGCAAAGTATTACAAGTCTTTTGTTGGTAGGAATTTAAGGCACTGGCACAGATGGCTCTCTTTGTCCTTTCACCATTCCTGGCTCCTGCTGAGATTGAAGTGTGGCTAGCTTTATCAAAGGTAAGCACCTGAGCATTTATACAATATTTCCTAATTCTTTATATAACACTTCATGCAGGTGCTTAAATTCGCTTACTGTGACAGAGTCAATCCAGAGAGTATGGGTTATTATGAAACCATTGTTCAGAATTTTGTTGCTACTGCTGTAGTACACGGCATTTTCCTACTTTACGGAGGAAGTCCAAAATCCACTTGCTTCTTCATCTTCCTGAACATATGCGAATGCTTGGTCTGACATCTTGTTATAACACCGAAAGGTTTGTGGATTTCCATGTAAAATTTCTGCGTTTATTTTAATTTTTATCCTAAGGTGTGAGAGCTACAATTCGCTAATAAGATGCAGGAATATTCACAGTAACAGGCAAGCCCCTAGCAAAGTTATTGCTAATAGCTTTGCGATTTGGGAGAGCATCAGGTTTGCATTTGCAGGAAGTAGCTATTCCCCTTCTGAAAGGTTTGCAAACCTTTTACAACTATTTACATATCCATGTATTTTTTACTTCTCAGGTGTGGAGATGATCTCATAGCACTTTATCGCTCGATGGGAGTGCAACGCTATCTTGGAGGAACATCTGTGCAGCACGACAAGCCAATTCATCAACCTGGTACATTATGAAAGGTCAGTATATATATGTAAGTTCTGCTCCTGCATTGATACTATTATCATTTTACAGCATGTGGGTTCTTCAGAGTTGGGGTCTATTGTGTTGAATGCTCTGGACCTGGGTAATTATGACCTCAAAGATTTCAATCTGCTATTGCCACCTGGTTTAACCCTTTCAACGATTGGCCATTTTGCAAAGGCTATCGTTGGGGCAGATGGCAAAGTTATCAATCTGTGTGACCATGTAGTTTACACTGTAGAGAAGCGATATTCAGTAAGTTGTAATACTTGTTTACAATTGTTTATATAAATTTCTCACTTCCAGCTAGAAACAGGAACTTTTTGTGGCTCATTTCAAGCCGAAATTGGAACCTTCTGTGTACATGGAGCCCATTGTGGATGCCCAACAGAAACCTGTTTTCAACAGCTTCGATTTACTTCTGCTTTTGAGGACAAATGTAATTCGTCTTATTCCTGCAGCATGTCTGAAGCATGCAGTTCTGTTGCTCATCAGTGTGATTCACGCTGCGGATGGCTGGAAAAGGACCAACCTACACAAGTGGAAAGGGAACTGATTAGTGTGAACACAACAGTCTTTGAACACAACTGGAACAATAACAAATATTGCTTCAATGTATATTGTATGTCTATCGCTTTGTAAATAATTAGATGAGCAATAAAAACCATTCAAAACTATGACGCCGACGTATTGGGGGCGTATAGGGTACTGAGGCGTATTGCTGGCGTATTGAAGGCGTACACGCCGGTGATACGCCACGTTTTGTACGCCAAATAATTTTGGCGGTGCCCACCACCGGCGTATTTTTACTATTTTATCACCGACGTAACGCTCGCGAAACCGGATCCGTATCGCATTCCAAATCCTGGCCGTGTAATAATAGCGCATCATTTAGCAAGGCTTTGCCAGACAGATTTCCGTAGCACTCCCCAAGAGATGATGAACGGAAAGGCGATGCTGCCGTTGCAGCAGGGACCGCACCAATTCATTTCGCACAACTACATGCCGCTTCACCCTGGGTTCACGCCAGCCTCCTTCGCGCCCGGCATCTCCCCAAACATCGCAGTCCTCACGACACCCAAGTCGGCTGGGACGCCATTTGTATTGCACCATCCCTCACACCACCCACCGTCGTTGTTCGACTATAATTTCGACTCACCGAGGGAGAACGACATGGTAAATAACCACGCGGAGGTCAAAAAGGAATGCAGCAAATCCGAGTCGTCTGACACCTTCCAAGCCGACAGTAGCGACGGAGAAGGCCAGGAATGGCAACAGCGACGGTTCCGCACGAAGTTCACAAGCTATCAGCTGGAAGAATTGGAGGCCGCCTTCGCAAAAACACGCTATCCGGACATCTTCATGCGCGTAGAATTGTCTACGCGAATTAGCGTGTCGGAAGCAAAAGTTAAGGTATGAATAGGGCTATTCCATAATATCACACCCATACTGATGACTAATACCCCCCAGGACATAACTCTACAACCATACCCCCCCCCCCCCCCCCCCCCCCCCCCCCCCCCCCCCCCCCAGGACATT
>JABACO010000006.1:10251755-10289255 GCA_013339895.1 Ephydatia muelleri
AGGATACATTAGAGACAAAACAAAATATACTTAGTACACTCCCTCCCTAAGCCCTAGTTAGTTTAGTCCTCAATTGATTCCTAATGTCATGCATGGATCTAGGATAAACATTGCTACATTAAGAGACAAAAATATACCTTGCTCTTCGGATGAATCTTTATCTGACATCGCACTTGATCTACATGTAAAAGATAAATAGTGCAATCATAAAACATTGGAGATAAAGTGCTCACAATAGGTCCACACCTATTGTATGTGGTTCTAAATAAAGCCTCATGGGAGCCTCACCTTTGCCTTTGCATCACAAGCTGAATGTTCCAAAACCAGGGACAGAATATACCAGTGGCACTAGTGGGAAAAGCACAGCAACCTCTAGAGCGAGCTAGAGTGAAATAAGAGAAAGTAGATTAAAAATTCTTTCCGACATCAGAACGAAGATAGCCTAAAGTACGCTCGCTAGGGCAATATAATTAGTGCATTATAAGTCATCAAATAACTGGCGTACAGTACGTTCGCTTAGGGGCCTTGCAAGTCAAATAAGCAGCGGCGAAGGGGCCCATATGACAGATACGGACGGCGTAGTTGCGTAGCTTCCCGTACGCTAGGCTAGGCATAACTAACTCCATAATAATAAAGCCACTTGTTTAAACACCACTTACACGAGCAAACACAACTACCCGCAATCAATCTCACCTTACAAAGTTCGTTCAAAATACAAATATCACGTCACGTGCGGGAGTTCAATTTTCCGGCCGTTGTCGTAACGTGTAACGTGTTTCACACACATACACACACATACACACTCATACACACACACATACACCACATACACACATACATACACACACATACACATGCATTTATTCCCTTTCGTGTATTCTGCTCTGTAACTATTCTAATTATACTGTATTGAGGAAGTATTTAAATCTTATGATAATTATTTTCATATTCCTGTGGAGAGGTGTGTTTGGTTAAAGTCAGCTTCTGAACATCACCATTTCACTGCTTGGGCATAAGGAATAAGGTGCCTGCATGAGTCCTCCGGCTGTTGCTAATGGCTGGGGGGGAGGGGGGTACACACCCCAATGTCTCCCGGAGGCACGGGTCACACCTGATGGGCGAGGCCGTAAAGAGGTCTGTGTCCTTCAGTCAGGTGACATGTGCGGAGGAAGAGGGAGGGGGAGGAGGAGAGGTACCAGGGAGGGTCTGGGAACCACTCCTCCCAGATCGCCCCAGCTGCTGCAAGACATGCATGCATGCGCCACTGTTAAAAACGTCGGACACTCAGCAAAATCCAAAATTTGGATTGCCCTAATCTCTTCCACTCGCAATCCAAAAACATGATTGCTAAACAATCCAAACTATTTCTGGATTGTTGTTTAAGCCATCTTGCTGGATTGCTTTTAAATCCAAACCGCGCAAATATAAAAAAAAAAAAAAGAAAACAAAAGGACGCAATGGGAATTGAACCATCGTCATTAGCGTTGGATTGAAAAACAATCCATTGAAATAATTTGGATTGATGTTTATATGCCTTAGAATTATTTTCGACTTTTGATATAGTGCCACGCATTTCAAGACTTTGATTTGATATTGGATCCGCTCATTTCAAGTGTGGTATTAACGTAAGGATTCGGATAATTACAAAGTGTTTCCCCCCCCCCCCCCCCCCCCCCCCCCCCCCCCCCCCATACCAGTGGCCCTGATTTATTCCTACGGTCTACCCTTTCTCTCCTTTCTACACTCACACATACCCCATATATAAATATTATTCATGAGTACATATATAAACAATCATGTAGAATAAATAATTGATGAATAAATAAATGATTCAGTCTTGTACCCTTTTCCTCACAAAGACTACCTTGAAGTTATATCCGGTTCCACTTCCAGCTTATACTATTGGTGTGGAATGTAGTGAAAATTTTACTCACACTTAAACAAACTCACAATATAGCCGTAATTTTCATCATCCAGGTCAGGGGCAAAATGTACCCTCTGACATGAAGCAACTCATCAAACAAACTGTTTACAGCAACTATATGTGCTTACCTTTTTGGGAGGGGTGGGTGGGGGGCGGTGGTACATCTAAATTATAAGGGTGAGAACACAGCAATATTTGACTCAGTACAAAAATCATACGGAACACTCAAAAAGCACCTTATAGTTGTCAGCCCCTGGCAGCAATTACCATTAATTTCGTAATTGCTGTGTTTCTTCGTGGGGTTTCTATAAGGACTTGTGTTTTGTCAAGCACACAGCCAATAAATTTGTGACGTAAGGTCCGTTACATATGGACATTGTGGGCGTGTAAACAAATACACGTGACCCTATATAAACGTCATAAGAAACATATTATTGCTAAAAAAAAAAAGAAACATATGAACGTCACGTGCGCGCCCACATTTCTAATGGTTCACTATGGAAAAGTATGGTGCGTCATACTTAATCACTTGTACGGACAAATGCGGTGCAGCACGAACCTTACAGAGGACTCCCCCCAAGCGGAATGCGCCCCCGCCCCCCCCCCCCCCCCCCCCCCCCCCCCCCCCCCCCCCCCATTATAAATTCCTGGATCGACAGCTGATAGTTGTGACTTGTGAGTTCAGTGCAACCGACACGCAATATGTATAACTGCACTCACCGTGTTTTGTGAAAAAAAAACAGCCCATATCACGTGGTACCGTTTCTGATTTTCTGTAATTTCAATTGGCGAGTCGGGCAAACTATACCGTTGATGACCCTTATTGCATTTGGCGTGACATGATGTCTATGGTACGAATTTGTGATGTATGTGAGTGTGTGTGTGTGCGAGTGTGTATGTGTGTGTGCATGATCCTCTACAATTCTGCCTGTACATCCCATCCCCTCAAACATGCATACCTTCAGTGTGTACTCTTTCACCACACCTACAAAAACTCAGGCTGGATACCCCGAATTGAAGAACCATATATATGTTGTACCACTGGATTGCATGACAGGATTGCAGACGGTACAGCACCGCATTCAACCCGATCGCTGTAATTATACCGTCACATCCAGAAATGGCCCATACAAAGGCGGTCATCTTGCTTTTTATTTCAAATCCTATAAATCGATCTGATTACATGTATCGAAAAGTTGATGCTAAACTAATTTCTACCGCGCATAAATTATCATTGAGTAATACCTTGCGTAATTATTCAGTGAAGGAGTACTGGTAAGCGACCAGCAGTGGCGGATCTACCATAGCGTTGGGGGGGGCGGCCGCCCCCCCCCCCCCCCCCCCATCGATATAAAATGCCGCCCCTATTATTAAATTGCCGCCCCCCTTCACACTACGACGTACACATAAACACTAGGCGAGTCACTGTTTTTCCACATAGCGGTGATGTAATCCACTCGCAGCTGTCGGGAATCGTGTCTGCGATCTGAGGTACGGACTACGGTTACAATAGTTATTGTTATTTGTTAAATCTTTATTAATCGTGATAATAATTTTCAATAAAAGTTCCGACAAATTAATAGTTGGCAATTGGTTGTTCATCACACGTGCACGATGTCATCAAAGCGATCCAAAGGTTCAGGAGCATCGTTTCGTAAAGCAAAACGATTAAAGTATCTTGCTGCCGACAGTGAGGTATGTAGCAAGATTTCATCTTATTTCACCGCTGTTGCTCCAAATGCTACACCACTAGTGGCCGGTTCTGTTTGTGATCATACAGCAGCAGGAGAGATGGCAACAGCAAGTGCTGATATGTGTCATATCTATTGTGCAACTGAGCACCCAATCACATCTCCAGTCGCGATCGAGCCAGCGGAGCCACTTATGACTCTAGTTCCAGCAAGGCGTCTTCTACCTCCTACATGTAGTGCTGTTGAACTGCATCCAGATCTGCTAGATGAGTGCCATCCACTAGAACATCCAGCCATCAAGCTTCCTGTGACTACGGTTGTTTGTCCAGTGGAGTGTTTGAATGAACCCGCTTCTTTCAGCAAGGATAATGCAACTGAACATGAGCTTCCACTTCTCAATGAATCGTCTGCAAGTACTGGTACTGACATCGGTTTGCACATTGGTGTTTCCCTAAGCGATGCACATAAAATGGAGCTATTAAATAGCAGCTGGGTTCCTGGTGCGGACTTTGCAATGCCATATTCTACAAGAATTATAAATGGAAAAGAGGAGAAGAGATACCTGAAACATACGCATTTGCAACAACACTCCTTTTTATCATATTCTCCATCTCAGCAAGGTTTGTTCTGTCGCCCATGTGTCTTGTTTGGACCTACCACTGGAGAGGCGGGTCGGGGGCATCAGAAGCTGAATGCTCTGGTAAGTAAGCCATTAAATAAGTACCATCGATTGTTTGGTAAAGATGGTTATGTGACCAATCACGAAGCCACAGATTATCACAAGTCAGCAATCATCCAAGCAGCCGAGTTTCGGCATAGAATGAAAACGGGAGTAGATATTTTAAAGGAGCTAGACCAAACCCGAAGCGATGAAGCAAATCGCAGCAGGACCATTTTACGATCAATAGTTAAAACTATTCTGTTTTGTGGAAGACAAAACATTTCACTTCGTGGCCATCGGGATGATGGGCCAGTCATTTTTAATGCTGTTGATGAGTCTGTGTATGGCGATATAAACCAAGGAAACTTCCGTGCATTGCTCGCTTTCCGAGTTGACTGTGGTGATAAGGTGTTGGAGTCTCATTTGACATCATCTGGCAGGAATGCAACATACATCTCAAAGACGACACAGAATGAATTGATTAGTTGCATTGGGGAGCTGATGATTAAGTCTGTAGTGAATCGGGTTAAAGCCGCCAAGTATTTCAGTGTTTTAGCTGATGAAACCACGGATGCAGGACGGAAGGAACAGCTGAGCATTTGCGTGCGTTATGTTGGAGGAGGAAAATTGTGTGAAGAATTCTTAGGCTTCAGTGAAGTGACAGATTTGACAGGTCATGGATTGGGGAACAAAATCATGCATGAACTCGAAAGCAGAAACCTGGATCTTGGTAGTCTTGTTGGTCAAGGCTATGATGGAGCCAGTTCAATGAGTGGAACACTTAATGGTGCCCATGCTGTCATATGTGCAAAGCATCCTCAGGCAACATACATGCATTGTGCCAATCATGTACTTAACCTGTGTATATCAAACGGCTCAAACGAACAAGCTGTACGCAATGCTATGGGTGTAATTTCATCTGCTGCAACCTTTTTCAGTCGTTCTGCAAAGCGTACTACCATTCTAGAATCCACAGTTGTAGAAGAAATGCCAGAAAGCAGAAAAACACGTCTAAGACAACTATGTGAAACCAGATGGGTAGAGAGGCATGACGCTATTCTAACTTTTGTAGAGCTTTTCAATCCTCTTGTTACTTGTCTTAAGAGCTGTCTTGATCTTGACAAAGATACATCAACGTCTGCACAGTTGCTTTTAAACTCAATGGCAAAACCAGAGTTCATTGTTGCAACATGTGTCATGAATCAAGTTTTAGCTGTCACCAAGCCACTATCAGTACATCTACAGAAAACAGGCATTGATGTCATGAAAGCGATGAGCCTAGTCGACGAGATTGTTGCGTGTCTTGACGAAATGCGTTCAAGTGATGGTTCATTTGCTATTGTATGGAAGATGGCAGAATCATTGGCAGAAATAGTTGAATCCGATCTTAAACAGCCACGAATAGTAGCAAAGCAGCGAAATCGCGTCAATGTTGCGTCATCATCAGACCAGGAATACTTCCAACGAAGTGTTTTCTATCCATTTTTGGATCATGTTCTGTCAGAGTTGCGCTCTCGCTTCAGCGTTCATAATACGATTGTAGCACACCTCTGGTCACTAATCCCCAAGTTCATTGTTTCCTATTCTTTTAGTGATCTACAACCAGCACTTGCGATTTATGCAAATTTCTTGGAATCAGAACAGGCAGTGCAAGGAGAGTTCGAAATTTGGAAGAAAAGATGGGCTGACAAGGTCGATTGCCCTGATACAGCTATTGATGCATTAGCTGTCTGTGATACCGATTTCTTTCCAAATATCGGACGTCTCTTGCAGATAACAGCAACGTTGCCAGTGACTAGCGCGAGTGCTTTTCGGTTTTGAAGCGACTTAAGACTTACCTCCGAACGACAATGGGAGAAGTACGCTTAAGTGGTCTTGCTCATATGCATGTTCAATACTCCCAACCAATTGACATTGAAGCGGTTATAAACCACTTCGCTACCACAGGCCGTGCACAGGAAAAAAACGCGTAGAATCACTTTGGAATCAAGACGTGATTGAACAGTAAAAATCACACGCGTTTGATTTTATTGTTCAATCACACAATGATTTTACAGACGATTTAAAATCCTTTATAAAATCAAAACTTTGATTCGACCCATTTTTTTCCTGTGGTGCGAGGCGCTTAAACTTCATTATCTGATTGTTGCCGTAGTGTTCACAACAACAGTAGCACTAAAGCATGTGTGTGCATTGTATCTCTGCATCAACTGATCAAGTTAATCATTATTGTATTAATTGTTGTCGATCATACTTCATAAATCATGCGTGTACGGTGTTTTTAAAAAATGATTAAGTTATGTATAGCGTGCATGGATGCGTGAAAGGTTAATTTATGCGAGCCCCAGAATTCCAGACCCAGTGTGACGTGAAAGGTAGGGGGACCGTGTGGGGGAGGGGGGGGGGGGGGGTATGCCGCCCCTCCAATATAACCGCCCCCCCCCCCATTGCCCTACTCCTGTATCCGCCACTGGCGACCAGAACCACGAGAAGTGAGCGATAACGTCCTGTCAAGGAGCGAGCGACGAGTGTCAGCATCCTGTCGAGGAATGACTCAGACACCATCTTGCTTGAAACTGGGAACACAACCTGCAACTCTCCAACTATGACTTTGATGGGCTGCAATATTGAAATGCTGATGTGATGCGCTGCAATTGAAATCGTACTGGTTCCAGTGCAGCTGCAAGCTACAGCACCTGCTTTTTCAAGTACTGGTACGTGGCGACGCGCGTGTGTGCGTGTGTTGCGTTTATGTTGTATCCTCCCTCTCTCCCTCCCCCCTCACACAACAGTACAAGAACATGGTGGTGGGCAGCCATCTTCCAGTCACCTTGGAGAAGGCTATCTACCTCAGTGCACTACAGCTGCACATTGAGGTTAGTGTATTGAGATCATACGACTTATTGGTTCTGTTTATTAACTTTCTCCTTTTAATTCCTCTCTCCTCCCCATTCCTCTCCTTCCACCTCTCTCATCATCTTTACTTTCCTTCTCTGTTTACCACTTTCACTTTCCTTCCCTCCCCTCACCTCTTCATTCACCACCTCCCTCTTTCCACTCTTCCTCCTCCCCTCCCCCAACCATGGCCACCTTGCAGACTGTCCTGCACGACTCGGGCGAGGCTTTGTCTCCCGTAGCAACCAACGGCAGCTCCTCATTGGCCAGGAGCAGCAGGAAGACCCTCAAGTCTCGCCAGACTCTCCGGACACTGTACACGAAAGCCAAGAACGTCACAAGACATGGGAGGTGAGAGTGACTGTAGTGGAAGATAATTTCATATCCAAATACACATGACCCCATATTCATCGTCATGCACACACACACACACACACACACAATGAACATACGAACACTCATCACAGGGTGTTTCAAAATATCATGTTGACCTATTCAAGGAAATGGACTTGCTTCAGGGGTAAGTAGCCACTAAATTGAAGGTAACATGAGTGTTTGACTTTCATTTTCAGAACAACTACAAGCGATACAGGGATCGTCTTAGTACCATTCCCACCCCAGCTGTGCCCTACATTGGTGTGTTCCTCAAGGACCTGACCTTCATCTGTGACGGTAACCCTGACTACCTGAGGGGTGGTCTCATCAACGTACACAAGAGACGACAGGTAAGAAAAGAAAATATGTTACTGTGTGTGCCAGTGTTATGCATATGTGATGGCTTATGTGTGTGTGATGTGTGTGTGCATGTGTGATGTGTGTGTGCATGTATGTGTGCATATGTGATGTGTGTGCATGTGTGATGTGTGTGCATGTGTGATGTGTGGATGTGTGTGTGCATGTGGTTATGTGCCTATGAGACTTTACATGCATACTAAAGACTCTATTATGTGCTAAAATTGTGCTGTGCACCTTTGTTGCAGGTATACTCGAAGGTTGAGGAGATCAAACGTCTTCAGAAGAATGGGCCAGCCGTTATTGATGGAAACCTCAAACAAGGTACAAGATGGCAGTTTTCTGTAGCTTCATTCATAGTCCCGTCTACCCCCTCCTTGTCTTTTTCCCTTCCCTCCTCCCCATCTCCCTCCCTGTGTCATTCTTCCTTCTCCCCCTTCCATTATCCCCTCCCCTTACCTTACCTTCTCCATCCTTCCTCCCCTCCCTCCCTCCCTCCCTCCCTCCCTCCCTCCCTCCCTCCCTCCCTCCCTCCCTCCCTCCCTCCCTCCCTCCCTCCTCCCTCCCTCCCTCCCTCCCTCCCTCCCTCCCTCCCTCCCTCCCTCCCTCCCTCCCTCCTCCTTCCTTGCAGGAGATGTTCTCCTATCTATCAATGGCACACCACTGGAGGGTCTGTCCGTCTCTGAAGCCACCACCGTCTTCAGAAATAGCACTAACCTCGCAAAGCTCATTGTCAGCCCCAATGCCAACCGCACAAACAGAGGAGACTTCGGAGAGTGGTTCCAGTACCTCATCATCCTCAAAGGTACATGCTACTTGGGCAGGTGGGCCTAGAAACAGCTCAGCTGCCCTGAATTCGTCTTGAATATGTTTGGCTACAATTTAATTTGTAGTGCTTTCCTAGGTGTTTTCCATATATGCACAGACAGAGTGAAATCAGACATCTTCCCCATTCACTCCTTTGGCTCAAGGCTTTGACCCTGGGGTGATAGTGGGGATTGTGGTCGGAGCTGCAGCTGGTGTGCTTCTGTTGGTGCTGGTTGTCATAGCAATTGGTTGCTATGTGTGGAAGAAGCACACACTTCGCACATACAGAATTCAGGTGAGGACATCCATGCTGAAAGATAAGTTTGGCTACAATTGTTGTGTATGTTTCTGTATGTGTGTGTTGTGGAGATGAATGACAATTTTACCAGACCCTTTCTGGACAATGGTTTGTCCTTCTCAGGATCTCAGTTCACCATCTCAGATGTTTTATTGCTAATGTAGGGGTCAATCAAGCACTCACTTAAGCCTTCTTCATTTACAGAATGTAGCTGCTGGTGTCGAGGACTCAATGGCATTGGAGTACAAGTAAGTGGTTATCTAGCATATATAGTACATGTAACTAGTTATTAGTGATACAAGTTATTAGTGATGGTCTCCATACAAGTTACCATTCTGAGCATCTCATTCTCTTTTGCTAGGAAGGAAGCTGCCGCAGAGAATGAATATCAGCTTGATGTCGAGAGACAATCCTATACAGTGTACACCACAGTTTAGCTGGATCTCCCCGGCCCCCTCCTACACAGAGAACACTCAACCCCCAAAGCATGCTGTGCAATCTGTTATATTCAGGTAATAGTTGAACAACAGTTGTACCATGTAGGTTAGCTTGATAATACAGGGTGATCCAAATCTGATGTAACGAACTGAACATTGAAAAATTATGCTGTTTAAACCACAAATCGTGTCAACAATCAACTTAAAGTTAGTCATCAGTAGGTATTAAAAGTTACCAATTTAGTTACACAATACCAATGCATTTAATACCACATAGAAAGCGTGCGAAAATTAATGTTAATAACAATTAATATTACTGAACATGTGATCTATCGTACTTTTGTAGGGAAATCCCCATCGAAAGTCAAGATATTGCAAAATAGTCACCAATTTTTCGGTAAATAAATGCGACGGAACATCAACATCCGATAATCTCGCCAATGACCTGTTTACATCTCGTCTGATGCATAATGAAGCCAAACTCTAAAAACGGAGTTTATTAATTCTGTTAAACCGAGTTATTAAACACTGCCGACAGCCATACTCTTCTCGTGACCTAACTTTTGTATTGATTCGTTTACTGGAAGCAAAGTTGCAAACCGTTTGAGCTAAGAAGCGCTTACGCATGCGCGGCGGACTCGAGAGATAATGCGAGTCTGCGTACGAGAGGTACTCACATGAATAATTACGACGTTCACGTGATACACTGCCACAGCACAGCCCCACCCTCCACAACTTTTCTTCTCTTCAACATCGTTGCGCGCACTTTTCATTTGTTTATGCAAATAATCATCGTAACCACCATGTACCAATGCAGATGCAGGAGCAAATACTGTAGAATCCAAAGTCAAGCCACGGCTACCAAGTCAGTGCTTTAGAAAAACAAGCAAACAATAACCCGTCTCTTTCATGGAACGCTAATCATGCCATACCACGCCATCTGTAATAGCAGTTAGCGAGCTGCACGGATTTTAATAACAAACCGTACTTGCAGGGTGTGCACCATTTCAAATCAATTGCCAATGTTCCACCTGCATGCGCACAAAGGCAGTCAACTTAAGCATGAAGGCAGCTTAGTACAGCACTGCAGCTACATTAGTGCATGTAGCCACGTATAGAGCAGAACGTGCTTCATCAAAGGTACGCGCGCATCAGTTCAGAATTAATTTGGGGCTTATTCGTTTATGTTCAGACAGGAATCAGGGGGGGGGGGGGGGGGGGGGGGGGGGGTACAATTATATCTCATTAATTATTCATTGTGATGTACTTGTACCGTACTGATTAGTGATTCTTGAACAGTATGCGTGTGATTTTTTTTTCTGAGCGCCATACCAGTAGCTATATCTATCGTGACTTCAGTTCTACCTGCCTCGACATTACAAGTGTTGCAAACTAAAGGTTACTAGTAGCAGACGTCTAGCCCTTACCATGTGTATTTGATTATCCTTGAATTATTATACTGTAGGTCTTGCACGAGTGACAATCGCGATCGCATGCGCAAACAAGCTGCTTCAGCGAGCGTTGATATTAGAACGTAGTTTTGCCCCTCTAAAAGAACTTGTGAACAAGTTCAAAGTGATCCATCAATTGCTCCATCTCCACTACCTGCAAGTACGCCGGCCTTGACAAGCGAACCATCCCAAAAGGAACTAGCAGTATTGGAAGAGCTTGAAAAACCTTCCAGTTCAGACGGGCTTATTAAGTTTACAGACGAACCTTGCTGTTCTCATTCAGTGTTTCTTCTTGATAACACTGAGTGCCACAGTAAATCTGACCACTGATGGTGTTACATCAGATCTGCAGAACGACGCGATATTGGCCTTGTCGCGTCAGGAGCAGTCATCCCGGACGATACTATTGTGCGTCTCTCCACCGTTGCCATCCGACGAGCCAGAACCTGTATACAAGTATGTTAAAAATAGCAAAACATTGCACGCTTACTTTAAGCGCAAATGGTTGGAAGAGTATACCCTTGGTTGATATGGTCGCCTTCTAGACACGGAGCGTACTGTAAGTTTTGTGCATTGTTTGCAAGATTACCAGAAGGGAAGTCTCATGGTGGAGGGTTTCTCGGCAAACTTGTAACAATGCCATTTCAAAATTTTAAGAACGCCAAAGGGAAAGATGGCATTTTGGATACTCATGCCAATTATCATGCAGTTTCACAAAGATGCTGTTCTTCTGTACGGATTCTACGGAAAGGAATTTATACTGCAATTATGATGATCCAGATACATGTATAGGAGGATTGACGGATTTATTGATAAACAATTGCAAGAATCTGCGTCATTTAATAAGCTAGCTCTAAGATCGATAGTGGAGTGCGTAATATTCTGCGGAAAACAAGGTATATCCTTTAGAGGGCACCGGGATGATGCTACCGCTATATAGTGACCCGACAAATCGTGGTAATTTTATTTCTCTGCTAAGATTTAGAGCACAGAGTGATGATGTATTAAGAAGGTTTATAGAAAGTGCTCCAAAAGACAGTACTTATACTTCATGCAGAACGATTTGATAGACCTCTGTGGACAATATATACGGGAATGTACAAGTGCACCGGTGATAAAAAGTAATTTTTTTTCCGTAATTGCTGACGAGGTTACTGATAGTTCTAACAACCATAGCGTCCTAGGAGTCTCTCACAGACTATTAGATACTTCTGATCCAGTCCATCCTAGAATAAATGAAGTATTTTTTGACTTTGTGCAGCTAGACCGTACGAACTCTGAAACAGTATGTAGGAAGTTATAGTGGAGTGTTATTCATCACGAGGCATTGATTTTAAAAAGGTGACCTATGATACCACAAGAATGGTGTACACGGAAGATTTAAAAGCATTTACAGCAAAGCCATTTATTTGCCATGCAATGCCCACATTTAAATCTTTGCATGCATCAGTTCAAGTTGTAACTGCCACCTATCCGAAGTGATGGATGAAGAAAACGACAGCGTCGTATGTTTTCCTATACAAGAAAAACAGCCTAAACCAGAGATAATCTAATATATTATCTCTGCCTAAACCAGAAAAAAGAGTAACAGCGAGTTACCTACCATAGACCCCGTAGAAAAAGAATTAACCTAATGTGGTAACATATAGTGGTATAAACATGCTGAATAGATCCAGGTGGTGCAGCGTTAAAACACGGAGTCATTACCCCAGTGTAAACCCGATACCAGAACACCCAGCATGCCTCATTAGCAAAGAGACTGCTAAAAACAAAGCATGCCAAACACATCAAAACTACGATGCGCGCTGGCCTGAGCGATATTATATGGAACCCACCGAATATGTGTAGTGGATTTCAGTTGGGCAGGAAAAAGCTCGTATGTCAGATATCCTTGGTCTCTTAACCGCAGCATAAAGTGGCACGCAGATGTGGGACGTGGCCAAAAAATATTAACAGAACATGACAACTTTCTCATTGATATCATGATTGAAGATCTAAGTGGAACCTCGTCAAAGAGCCAAGCCTAATACTGACTGAAAAAATTAACTGGTTTTCTGTGTATGAATGAATGATCCAATATTTGTGTTTGCTTTAGGAAATTTAAATTTAAAGAACAATGGGCGACATGGAGGGATAGGGAAGGCTTCCCATCAATATTCCGATAGCACGATATCACGCGCATGCGCGTGCTATCGTCTGTGACGAAGATGACTGAATACAAACTGGTAGTTTTGGGAAATGGAGGTGTGGGGAAAACTGCCCTCTCCATCCTGCTTGTTCAGAACCAGTTCAAGAATGGCTATCATCCCACCATTGAAGACTCGTATAAAAAGCAGGTCGTATTAGACGAGGAAACTTGTGTCCTGGACATCTTGGACACTGCAGGTGCAGGACAGCAAGAGTACAGTGCCATGAGGACCCAGCACATTAGGACCGGGGACGGGTTTCTCTGCGTCTTTGCTGTCAACAGCATGAAGACATTTGACCAGATCGACTCGTTTCGAGAGCAGATTCACATGGTGAAGAAATCTGAGAATGAGCCCATTATCTTGGTGGCTAACAAGGTTGATCTGCCCAGGCGAGAAGTGGACCAGAAGTTGGCTGAGGGTTATGCCAAGACCCGCAACATGTTGTATATTGAGACATCTGCTAAAACAAGGCAGGGTGTGCATGATGCCTTTTCTGCACTCGTGAGGGAGATCAGAAGACGAAGAATAGCCATTCAACCAGAGAAAGCAGAGACCAAGAAGACGCGATGTCACATCCTGTGATGTCATTATCTGTTGACTTTTCCTTCTGTATAATTTTTTTTTATTTTCCTTTGATTCCTCAAGTTAAATTCATGTATATAATGCAGATAACACAATGCACAACACATAAGTTCTAATAAATCTATATACTACAAGTCAGTAGGGATCACATTCCTAGCCAGTATGGCTCTAACCAGGGTGATATTTAGCCTTCCAAACATGTCACTGATCACCCTGGCTTTACGAAATGAGGAAGAGCCAAAGGCCAAGCGTATGGCCAGTAGAGTGAAGGTTCTTCTTGCTTCCTCACCCCAATTGCAGTAAGTTTCTACTGCTAGAGGCACACACCTCCAGCCTAGTTCAGCACATTTAGGGTCATTGGCTGTGTGCTTTCTGTTTACTGCAGCTTCAACAGCAGCACCCACCCTCCTACTTGCCTCAGCCAAAATAGCAGGAGTAAGAGGAGATGTGACAGTGATGTCAAAGGCAGCCGGCTTGCCTTGTGCCCAGTCCCTCACTAGCACATCAAGTGTCCAAGCCCAACCACCACTTCACTGCTATCTGAAGCTCATTGGAATCTAAATGTAGCCCAAGACCTACAGAAGGCACAACTGAGAGCCAAGAGGCTGCATGGGGTGCAGATGTAGAGAGAAGACGTGCTTTGTCTGCATCAGTTACAGCTGCAATTACAAGCCCAAAAGAGTGGTCGTCCAGCCTCTGAGACAAGATTCTCTGTGGGATTGGTGAAGCTAAAATAGACTCCACACAGAGATGCCATCCGGAGGTGAGACCAATTTTACGTTCAACTTACATAATCAGAAAGCATAGCTGTACACATTGGGATTGAATTGCTCATGATAAGAATGGGAATAGTTGTGCAATGTAATAGAATTAAACCAGCATTGCATTGGATTTTAATTGCATATAGTTGTGCAATGTATTGGGATTGCATTGCTTATGATAAGCATAGTTGTGCGATCCAATAGAATTAAATCAGCAATGCAATAGATTTGAAATGCTTATGATAAGCATAGTTGAGCAATGTATTGGGATTGAATTGCTTATAAAAAGCATAGTTGTGCAATGCATTGGGATTGCACTGCTTATAAGCATAGTTGTGCAATGCATTGGGATTGCACTGCTTATAAGCATAGTTGTGCAATGCATTGGGATTGCAATGCTTATGATAAGCATAGTTGTGCAATGCATTGGAGTGAAATTGCTTATGATAAAAATAGTTGTGCAATGCAATAGATTATTATGGATTGCATTGCTTATGATAAGCAAAGTTATGCAATGCATTGGGATTGCATTGCTTATGATAAGCATAGTTGTGCAATGCATTGGGATTGCATTGCTTATGATAAGCAATGCATTGGGATTGCATTGCTCATGTTAAGAATAGTTGTGCAATGCAATACAATTAAATCAGCAATGCATTGGAATTGAATTGCTTATGATAAGCATAGTTGTGCAATGCAATAGAATTAAATCAGCAATGCATTAGATTTGAATTGCTTACGATAAGCACAGAGAACCAGTACCAAAGAATGGAGAAATAGCTCTCACAACTTGTGGATTGAAAACTACATAGGTCTATATAAATGGCTAATGACAGCTATACATGCATATGTAGGGGTACATCAGTTAGGTTGTATGTAGGGGTCCATTAGTTAGTTAGGTTGTAATATATGTGTATGGGGGATTGTCGTGGGTTAGGATTATTACAATGTATTAATATCATTTAGCAATGTGTTCTCGAGGTGTCTGTATTTCAGGGAGTCCGCATTTCGAGGTTCCACTGCATTTCAAATCAATGCAGAAAAAGGACTGTCTATTGATGTGTCCATTCATCCATCCATTCATAGATTCTCCTTTTAAGAAACCAATGGAAAGGGTTGGTTCATCTGTGCTGCAAAATCAGCTACAACCACCAGGTAAGAAGCTGAAGAAGGGATATGAAAGAACCCCAGGAGTTGTACATGTTTAAGTAGGCTCCACAAAAAATCATGTTTGTAGAATCGTAAATACGGTGCTTGTACATGGAACAGCTCAGAGTCTGCCTCAAAGTGCTTTGCAACTCACAAGGACACAATCTAATAAGATAGGATGAATAACTAAGGTGCACAATTAGGTGCACATAATATTCCTCGCCTCCCAATATGAGGTTCTGCCCCCCTAATAAGGTTCACCCACAAGAGCTAATCTGGACGAACTTAGTTATTAAACTAAGTATATCCAGTACCACCATTGTCTTCTGCTTAAACACAATGGGCTAATTAGGTAATGTCATCATCACATCTATCTTACTCAATGTTTGTGTGTGTAATGATGACATAGCCATGGTCCTCAGGTGGGAGGGGCCAGTGATATGAGCTGGATCTTACCAAGTCAGGTAGCCTCTGGGTGAGGTCCAGAATGCACAGCCTCACCAGTACCATGCTTCCCTGGTGATTAAGCAGTATCTAACTTACTCAAGGTTTGTGTGTGTAATGATGACATAGACATAGCCACGGTCCTCAGGTGGGAGGGGCCAATGACATGAGCCGGATATTACCAAGTCAGGTAGCCTCTGGGTGAGGTCCAGAATGCACAGCGACACCAGTACCATGCTTCCCTGGTGATTAAGAAGTATCTAACTTACTCAATGTTTGTGTGTGTAATGATGACATAGCCACGGTCCTCAGGTGGGAGGGGCCAATGACGTATGAGGGGCACTCTGTGCTATAGGTCACCCACATACTCACAGTGTTCTGTAGGTCACCCAGATGCTCAGTGAATGTCCCCCCACATGCTCACTCTGTGCTATAGGTCACCCAGATATTCACAGTGTTCTGCAGGGTACAGGGATGGTACAAAACCCTAACCTTCATCTCTAAGGCAAGAGGTAGTCCATCTTGAATTTAACATGTGCCCTGTTACGTCACTAGTGGCAGCTCTACCGCCCCTCCCCTTATTAATTATTCATTTGATCACGTTCATCCTGGGTGTGACAATAGCTTTGCACAGCTGCCAGTTGATTAGCGATGGAAATAAACTCAACAGTGGGTGCTTCAGGAGACTTCAATTCCACAAATGAAATCCTCAAATGCTCGACACACCAGAGTAGCCTGGAGATCTCACATTGTGTGTGGCTCGATATCGACAGTGAAAATTGGCATGCATACGTGCTTTTCTAATTGATCTGCCCACATCATTGCACTTATACAATAATAAATAATACAGCATGTTGATTGTGTACAATGCATAATCGGGTTTCATGCTTCTTTAACACAATTAACTATTGGCATGAATTGATGATGAAGATCCTGAACTCAGTGGCGGAGCTAGGGGGTGGCTGGAGGGGGCTTGGCCCCCCCCCCCCCCCCCCCCCCCCCCTGCGATTTCAGCTTGTACAGTGACGTCAGCGCTTGGCCCCCTCCCTCTAAAATTAATAAAAACAGAGTTTGC
Organism: Ephydatia muelleri; assembly: GCA_013339895.1. Taxonomy (NCBI): domain Eukaryota; kingdom Metazoa; phylum Porifera; class Demospongiae; order Spongillida; family Spongillidae; genus Ephydatia; species Ephydatia muelleri. Next base: position 10,268,852 of record JABACO010000006.1, read on the forward strand.
TCATGCCTGGTGTCCCAGCAAGGTGCATGAGTGTAATTCACACATGGCACCTGCCTATATATTTCTGATACGTACAGGCACGTACTTCCTTTTCCTTCCAGCACCCTCTCCTCCTCCACCATCCTGTGGCTCTTCATGTTCTGCTACAAACGATTTCTGCATTAAAATAAAATTATAAACCGATGAAGGCAAAATGAGCCCCTCCCTTTAAGCTCCTCCCCCTAAACAACTACCCCCTCTAATCTAACTCACCAGTCTGATCTTTAGCCTGGAATAGTCTGTACTGATGGCACTAGCAGTGTCGTCTGCCTTGGGGTGGGGGGTCAGTCGGCCCAGCTTCTCTACCATGGCATCAAACTGGCTCTGGCACCTTTTCAATAGCTCACCTTCCCTATAAGCGCACAACACATCATTCAACCCATGAAAGTGAAAGTGAAAGTAATTATTAATTTCAGTGCACAACCTCTTCAATCTGAGCTCCAGCTGGTGTAGACGCTCTGACTGATAGCATATGGCCAGCTGATGGGCCTCCACACTCTCCTTCAACTGGAGGGAGGTACAGGGTACGTGTCATACCCTCCTCCCTCCAACCCCCTCCCTCAAACACCTTAGTGACAGAAATGGCCGATTCTTCACTTGAAAGAGCTGCTGTATAAGAGCTTTGTTTTTGCATGTGTGGATCCATGCGTGTATGCAGCATGGTAATATCGTCTTCGTCCCTTTCCTCTTGATGTTCAGCAGTTGCTAAATCCCTTGCTACCGAAAGATTTACAATTGTATGGAACACTAGAACAGTGCTTCTGTGAAGGATAATGCAGTTTTCAAACCACCCCTTCCTTAAATACACTGCAAAAACAAAAGCGCGACTATCACTCGCCCGAGCGAGTGATAATCGCGTTAGACATAGCACTCGCTATAACGAGTGATTCTCACCCGACTTTACCACGAGTGATATTCACGCCTTAAATCGAGTGAAGTTCACTTATAATTATCACTCGCTTGACAGAGTGAGATCACGTGCTACAAAAGGTGCGGTTCATTGTACGCGAGTGACTTGCAATCGTTAATACGAGTGTTATTCACCATACAAACATAATGAAACTTTTTTTCCATCGCAGCGTACAAACAAACAAAAGCAAATAGTACGGTTAGCAAAATTGCTAAACTGCTTCTATAGACTTCCAATTAGGCTGAATTGGGAAACCTGAAGTTATAAGAGATATAAGAAAGAACTTTAAAGAACTTGTACATAATACATGAAACACTGTACAAACCTTGTAAATGATCCTTTGCTATGGAACACAGCAGATGCTGTAAATGTTAAACCTCCACAATCGAACTGATGTGACCTGCGCCCCACATGTAGCTAGCTAGGCATCAAGGACAAAGATTTGAGAATGCGTGACTTGTAAAGTGGAGTACATAGATTAGTGTTGAGACACACACACAAACACACACACACACACACACACACACACACACATACACACACACACACACACTGGTTCCTTAACCAATACATTACAAAAACTGGACACTTGGTGAGGCCATATCTTCTTACACCTAGTGCCCAGGCTATACCTGCCTATATCCCTGGTGCCCAGGCCATACATCTCTATCTCTGTGCACCAGAGAACATGTACTTGCTCCTCCCGATTCACCCGCACATTGAATATGGCCTTCTTCGTCTGTTTGATAAAGTTCATCTTGGTTATAATGGTGCCTAGCTTAATGAACTGGAATACAAGGAAGGGGAGGGGAGGGGGAAGGTATCTGAGGGGAGGGATAAGGTATCCCACCCTCTGCCCCTTCTCCACAGCCACCTTGACTGAATCAGGATCAATCTCCAAAGCAACATATCTATCTCAATGCCGAGCTCTTTAAGCACCAGTAATCCTGAGGAGAAAGAAGGGAATCAGGTACCTCATGCACAAAGGTAGCCCAACCTCTCTCCCCTTAGGTATTTCCTCAACATCCCTTTCTCCTCCTCCTCCTCAAACATGATCCCAACTGACCTGTAGCAATGCCATCGAACAGGCATTCACTCCTCACACAGGTGGTCATAGCATATCACCCCTCACTCAGATGAATGTATGTGTTGCATTCTTATAGATGCCCACCTCTCCGATGGGGATCGACTGGTGACGCTTGATGTGTTCCCATTGATGGGGATTGATCTGTTTAAGGTTAGTACAGCACACACCCTCAGATGATGCATGCGTTGCATTCTTATAGATGCCCACCTCTCCGATGGGGATCAACTGGTGATGCTTGATGTGTTGGAGATTGATCTGTTTAAGGTCAGTACATGTGTTTGTGTTAGCACACTCTCTGATAATGTATGTATTGTATTCTTATAGATGCCACCTCTCCGATGGGGATTAATAGGCGATGCATGATATGTTTCCATTGAGGGGGATTGATCTGTTTAAGGTTAGTACACACTGCACATGTCCCTCCACAATGCACATGTCCCTCCACACACTACACATGTCCCTCCACACTACACATGTCCCTCCACACTACACATGTCTCTCCACACTACACATGTCCCTCCACACACTACGCATGTCCCTCCACACTACACATGTCCCTCCACACACTACACATGTCCCTCTGTAACCTTTCTTACACCCAACAACCGTAGGAACCTCCACCCATTTGTCCCCTCGTCCCAGCAGACAGCAGAAGACCAATCTGAGTGCTTGGCCTGTTCGATGGCATTGCTACAGGTCAGTTGGGATCATGTTTAGAGGAGGAGGAGGAGAAAGGGATGTTGAGGAAATACCTAAGGGGAGAGAGGTTGGGCTACCTTTGTGCATGAGGTACATCAGAAAGAAGGTGGTTTGTTTAGGGAGTACATAATGTTTAATGAATGTTCTGATGATGGGAGAATGTAAGGGCCAACAATGTACCCTTACCCCTAGGCATGGGAAAGCATGTACAATGTACTGCATGTGAGAGGGGAGAGGATCATGTGAGGATCATGTGAGAGGGGAGAGGATCATGTGAGGATCATGTCACCTTCATGCCTCATCCCCATCACTGCTTCGCCTTCACGTCTCATCCCCATCACTATTTCACCCTCTATGCCTCATCCCCATCACTACTTCACCCTCTATGCCTCATCCCCATCACTACTTCACCCTCTATGCCTCATCCCCATCACTACTTCACCCTCTATGCCTCATCCCCATCACTACTTCACCCTCTATGCCTCATCCCCATCACTGCTTCACCTTCCAACCTGTTTTTACCAGGGAGGTAAACCTTTAGTGATGAAAAATCAGGTGGAAAATCCATTTAAAAAAAAATAGGTGAAACATCATAGAACTGCAATTGCAAACACACACAGCGTCATGCCCAGCTGTCTCCATCAGTTGCTGCAGGTGAGTGCTCCAGGGGAGTGGCGTCATGAGATGAAGCAGCTTTCTGATTGGTGCTTCAATATTTAGAAGCAACGGAACAAGTTTGTGCGACTTGTTTCCCAGACCCACTGTACGTAGCATTGTACATTATGTGATAATTGCTTGCGTATGCAGGTCTAGGGACGAGACTAGGGCAGGGTCTGGGGCCAGGGAAACAGGTCACACACACTGACCACCATCTGCTCTGTTTTCAGATACTATGGTGTTTGTTGTCTCGATGAACCAAGAAGACCAGGCCTTGGCAGGGAAGTTGGTGGATATATACCTGACCTTCTTCAAGGTGAGGATGTGAGAGGGAGGGAGGAGTCCTGTGTATGATCCAGTGGGAGACTTCAAGGGAAGGGAAGGGAAGGGATTTTATCCTTGATCCATGTGTGTGTGTTCTTCTGGCTGTCAAGACCTATGGCACACACTTTTACACACATGCGCACACACACACTCTACACAATACACACACCTGCACATACCACACACACTCCCTACATAACACACACACCCTACACAACACACACACACACACCCTACACAACAACCACACACACCCTACACAACATATGTGTGTGTGTGTGTGGGCTTGGGTGTGGATGTGTGTGTGGCTGGATGTGTGTACTAGGGTGTGGCATTTGTATATGATTTGTAATGTGTGCACATATGGGTATGGTATACAAAGGAGCAAACCATTTTTTGTAGCAGTTATGTGAATTAGCACATGTGCATTCACTGATCAGTTTGGGTAGACATGTATCTACAGTGCAGGAGTTCAAGGCTGTCATTTCCAAGGATTCAAGTCTTGTGAATCTAGGACAGTTCATCGAACTAGTGACCCATTATGACCAGGTACATGCAGCAGCTGCACCAATACATTGGAGCTGACTTATGTCCCCTCACCTCCCTACCTCACCTCCCTACCTCATGTCCCCTCACCTCCCTACCTCATGTCCCCTCACCTCCCTACCTCATGTCCCCTCACCTCCCTACCTCATATCCCCTCACCTCATGTCCCCTCACCTCATGTCCCCTCACCTCCCTACCTCATGTCCCTCATGTCCCCTCACCTCCCTACCTCAAGCTAAAACTGCAATTTATTTGTCAGTATTCAAGAACAGATTTTGCTGTGCTATCTTGTAATGAGCTGGATCTTACCAAGTGAGGTAAACTCTGGGTGAGGTCCAGAATGCACAGCCTCACCAGTATCGTGCTTCCCTGGTGATTAAGCAGTATCTAACTTATTCAATGTATGTGGGTGCAATGATGACATAGCCATGGTCCTCAGGTGGGAGGGGCCAGTGATATGAGCTGGATCTTACCAAGTCAGGTAGCCTCTGGGTGAGGTCCAGAATGCACCTCCCCTTCTTCCCCCAGCACCGTACTCAACATGCTTAGGAGGGTCCTATTGAAACGTTCGATCATTCCGTCCGACTGCGGATGGTAGGAGAGGGAGGAGAGAGGAGAGGGAGGAGAGAGGAGAGGGAGAAGAGAGGAGAGGGAGGAGAGAGGAGAGGGAGGAGAGAGGAGAGGGAGGAGAGAGGAGAGGGAGGAGAGAGGAGAGGGAGGAGACGAGACTGGGATGGAGAAGAATAAAAGGAAAGGAATGATGTCAGAGGTGACATGGGAAGTTGGACTGCACATAACAGCACTGATTAAGCCCGGGACGTCATAGAACGGCATAACAGTGGGGTTCTGTCTGAACACATAGCCACGCTGTAGGGAGGAGAAAGAGGAGGTGGAGGAGGTATGTGTGGGGTATGTGTGAGTGTAGAAAGGAGAGAAAGGGTAGACCGTAGGAATAAATCAGGGCCACGGGTATGGGGGGGGAAACACTTTGTAATTATCCGAATCCTTACGTTAATACCACTTGAAATGAGCGGATCCAATATAAAATCAAAGTCTTGAAATGCGTGGCACTATATCAAAAGTCAAAAATAATTACTAAGGCATAAACATCAATCCAAATTATTTCAATCCAAAATCGTAGGATTGTTTTTCCAACGCTAATGTGTTAAATATTTGGATTGTTTACCAATCCAAATGTATTTCAATCCACGGGATTGAAATACATTTGGATTGCCGAGTGTCCGACTTTTTTAACAGTGATATACATGTCGCCCATTGTTCTTTAAATTTAAATTTCATAAAGCAAACACAAATATTGGATCATTCATTCATACACAGAAAACCAGTTAATTTTTTCAGTCAGTATTCGGCTTGGCTCTTTGACGAGGTTCCACTTAGATCTTCAATCATGATATCAATGAGAAAGTTGTCATGTTCTGTTAATATTTTTTGGCCACGTCCCACATCTGCGTGCCACTTTATGCTGCGGTTAAGAGACCAAGGATATCTGACAATCGAGCTTTGTCCTGCCCAACTGAAATCCACTACACATAATCTGTTATTGGCAGCCACAATGATATTACTGGAATGCAAATCCCCATGAACATAGCCATTACGAGTCAACACTTCCTTAATATTGCTTAGTTGCTTGCAGATATAATCTTTAGCATCTGTAGTCAGAGTGTTGTCCCTGAGGCACTCAAAAAGCGTCTTCCCTTCTACATTGGTCATAACACATGCAGACCAAACACGGCCAACTTTCACCTCTTTGAGTACCTCTGGTGCCAATCCTGCATTGTGAAGACATTGCTGCACAGCTATGCCATATTTCTGTGCAAAAAACTTGACAACCACACTGCTCCCACCTTGGGAAATGCCTCCAAAAGTCAATGATCCTAGCCTCTTATTGATACGAATCTCTCCATTAAATTGTGGTAAAAGGGCAAACAGTTCTTCAGCTGAAGCAGCAGAGAACGTTGAAGGGGAGCGCTGATACTCATCTTTTAAGGACACTATGCCAGCTGCTAAGGCCTGCAAAAACTTTGCAGCTTTTAACATAACTTCATCACTTCGAATTTCATCAATAGGATGCAAGAAAAAATTAACTGATTCAGCAAGAGGAGATACCACAATATGGTCTATTGCCATCCTTCTTCATACGAATGGCACCTGATACATCACAGTGACCATCAAACATTGAAATCAAAAACATTTTATTTGAATTCATGTTGACAAAGTATCCGATGTTTTCCCTGGTAGCCTCTTCCATATCCTTTTTGAACTCAATACTAGCTATACAAGTATCTTTACATAAAATGTCAACACAAAATGAAATATCTGTCTGACAAGTGCCTCTAGCGTTTTTCCTTGAAAACTGTACAGGACCCACATTGCAATCTCCACAAAAGGCCTTGTTTGACATTATTTTCTGAATTTGATCACAAATTACGCGTTCATCCTGGGTGTGACAATAGCTTTGCACAGCTGCCAGTTGATTAGCTATGGAAATAAACTCAACAGTGGGTTCTTCAGGAGACTTCAATTTACAAATGAAATCCTCAAATGCTCGACACACCAGAGTGGGAGGTACCTCTAGATTACAGGGTGGAGAATCCACACTACTTCGCAATGTGTGGTAGTCCACAAAATCCATACACACATCCTTGAATACTTCACAGTCTTTGAATAGAGATGGAGGTGGTAGAGGAATGCTTTCTGTAAGAAGAAATTGAAGCATTTGCTTCACAATGCAATAACAGACTACCATGTAAAGGTATGATATCATAAACTTCTCACAGTTCCAATTAAGGCTATATTATATAGGCTGGAGATCACTTTCACCTCTAGGTGCCACACTTAGTTAGCCACCTTGAGGCGGCAAAGTGACTGGGCAAAGCTGTAAACAACAATTTTCACAAAGATGTCCTATATTACATGTATTTATTATGCTGCCACTTAATCAATCTGCCTCTTTTTATTGCATGCAAATGTTATAATTATTCGTGCTCAGATAATAACTAAAACTAATATAGAAGTACAATCATAATAGAAGAGCTAACTACAGAAAGAAAAAAATTATGACACAAAAGGTTAACTAGTAACTACATGCATGTAACTTACTTAATTCCTCAAGGCATTTGTCCCGATCTTGTAGTAATTTCTGTAAATCCCTGAGCGCATCGGCTTTTTTGTTTTCTCTTGTACTAATTCAGTCAACAAACGTCTTGTACTTAATTCTTCACGCTGGTTTTCACTTGCAAGTGATTCGATCAGTCTGTCTATTGCAGGCTGCAACCTATTTAGTTGAGATATTAACATTTCAATGGCTGCGTTGTCGTCATCAGGAAGAATCATGCTTTGCTTTAATGCTGTAATTTTTTTCATAAGATTTCCAAGTTCTACATCCAATTGCTTCTTCCTTCTCCAAATCTCTTTTGCTCCCTTTCTGTTCTTAGACTTAGACTCTGGAGAGAGAATGGGTTCAGCCTTTATGTTATGCAGTGGAGTGGGGAGGGGGAGGGGGAGTGACTGCTCTAACCCCAGAAAATTCATTAATTGAATATATTTTTCCTGAGCGAAAGGAACAAGTGGAAGAAGACAGCTAGGGGAGGGGAAGGGAAAGAGGGGATCTGCTCTCCCTCAAAATCACAAGGAAAATATGGGGGCCCGTATGTACCCATGATGGATCACTTACTTGGATCCGACATCTGCTTCTTTGGTGCTGTGGGAAGGGAAAAGCATGTATGCACGCGAGTCGCTTGCAGTCACTCGCGAGTCATGCTCGAGTTGCATTAACGCGCTCGCGAGTGTGCGCACATTGCGAGTGCCACTCGCTCACTTGACAAAACGATATACGGCATTGACGAAAGTGAATTAAAAAGCTCAGTTGGGCGTGGTCGGTAGGTCTAGAGCTAGCTAGTTCGACGCAGCCCGAACCTAAAGTTAGCGTTTTGGCATACAATTATTACCAAGATTTGTATAGCCTCCGCCTAGTTGGGCGTAGCCCGACCTTCGCGTTTGGCGGAAGGTCGGGTATCAAAGCGGTATGTACCCATCTGATAACGTATGTGGGCTACATGTATATGTGATAATAGCCCACATACGCTATCAGATGGTATTGTATAGCCGACCTTCCGCCAAACGCGAAGGTTGGACTACGCCCAACTAGCCTATAGCATGGCCCAAGTTAATTAATATATGATGGAGGACAAACCATTTCAACTTTGCAAGTGTTTAAACTTATTTATTCATAATGAACTAGCAGCACGGTGATTGGTGTACTTAATTACTGCTGCTGTACCTGTTCCAACAACTGCTGCTGTACCTGTTCCAACTACTTCCATTTCTTCATCTTCACTATCCATAGTGCTACCGAGCTCGAAATCTGAATAAACAAGGCAAGGGGGACAGGTGGTAGGTGGTGTGGATGGATATCCAAGCTCATGCTTCTCCCTCCCACTCCAAAAGGAAGGGGAAGGCTTTCCCTCCTCAAAATGAAACCCCACTATATAGTTAAGTAATCACCTACCGTCATTTGTTGCCATCTTGTCAACTTTGAAAACGTTCAACAGTGGTGTTAATGGCCTATAGAATGGTTTACACAATCTCACCACACGTGCAAACCCTTGCTACATGTACATATCATATACATACATCATATGGTCGAGTATAGATATTCCGTTATGTAATATAATGCGTTGCTCATCTTTTTCTTTTCACACCCACAAAAGATTCCACACGTGTACATTCCCACCCCGTCCCTATCTAAATAAAGCCTCATCCGAGCCAGCCTCACCTTTTGAAAATGACAGTACAAGCTGAATGTTCGATAATTTAGAGGAACCAGTTGTCAGGAACACACCTACTGAACAGAGAAAGAACCAGTTATGTACTTTTACCACTGTGGCATGTCCGCGGCACCCTGGCGGACATGTTTCGTGCCAACACAAACCAGTTACCCAGGAATGAAGTGCACTGCTTATACGAGCAAAACCGAAAATCGTATCTACTCACTAACTCGTTCCCTTTGATGTTTGACAGTAGTAGTATCACAAGCTGAAAGCTGAATGTTCAATAAGCGCTCAATCCACGACTAATTCTTCAAACAGGAACAGAGTAACCAGACAGTAGTCACTAACATTGACCCCATATTCTACCAGCTTCCTCCCCCCAAACACCCCCACACCTATTGTATGTGGTTCTAAATAAAGCCTCATGGGAGCCTCACCTTTGCCTTTGGTATCACAAGCTGAATGTTCCAAAACCAGGGACAGAATATACCAGTGGCACTAGTGGGAAAAGCACAGCAACCTCTAGAGCGAGCTAGAGTGAAAAAAGAGAAAGTAGATTAAAAATTCTTTCCGACATCAGAACGAAGAGATAGCCTAAAGTACGCTCGCTAGGGCAATATAATTAGTGCATTATAAGTCATCAAATAACCGGCGTACAGTACGTTCGCTTAGGGCCTTGCAAGTCAAATAAGCAAACCTCTTTAGCGGCGAAGGGGCCCATATGACAGATACGGACGGCGTAGTTGCGTAGCTTCCCGTACGCTAGGCTAGGCATAACTAACTCCCTAATAATAAAGCCACTTGTTTAAACACCACTTACACGAGCAAACACAACCTTACAAAGTTCGTTCAAAATACAGATATCACGTCACGTGCGGGAGATCAAATTTCCGGCCGTTGTCGTAACGTCGACGTCACTGTAACGTGTTTTTAGAATAAATGATTGGTCACCACATCTCACACAGACCAGCGCTAGGCACAATAATATTGTTATTGTATTGGTTGTACTGATATTCAGCAATAAATATATTGCAATATTCCATTACAACAATACAATATATTGCAATACTCCATTATAACAATACAATATATTGCAATATTCCATTGTAACAATACAATATATTGCAATATTCCATTGTAACAATACAATATATTGCAATATTCCATTATAACAATACAATATATTGCAATACAATATTGCAATGTTTTAAACCACCATGCAGGTCCCATCATTCTATGCATTTCACTAGCATCTTACACATTGTGCAGTACCTGCTCTAAAAATGCATGCTTCAAATTGAATTAATACAATATTATTATTTTTTTGCATATTAAAATATTTTAATTGAATACATGAACATACACTGATCACAAAGAAAAAAGTTAAACACCTAGCCTACCTACAAAAGTGTCAATGAACTATCTCTCGCCCCATAATGGACCTAGCCACTGACCTAACCAGAGAGATGCTGAGGTGACCATAAATGTCTCTGACAACAGTAGACTTCGATCGACCCTGATGCAGGGCCAGCAAAGTGGCCAAGCGAGAAAAAACGCCTTGTGCCTCTCTTCCCCAATTGCCAAATGTTTCCACTGCAAGAGGAATGCATGACCATCCAAGTGCTTGGCACCTAGCATCATTAGCTGCATGCTTCCTTGTCTCAGCAGCCAAGGCTGCTGCTCCTTCATTGATACTGGCCTCATTCAGGGTGACCGGTGTAAGAGGAGAGGTAACAGTGACGTCAAAAGCAGCTGGCTTAGCCCTATCCCATCCATCAACCAGCACATCAGCAGGTCGTGTATAATTGTGAGTTCCCAAGAGCCCTCTACCAACTTCAATTCGTACAGATAGGTGGGCACGACGGCAAAAGTCAGCAATGATGTTTCGCAGGCGGTTGTGTCTAATGACCACATCACCCCCATGTCTGCACGAAACCGCATGATGACCAAGTGGGTCCAAAGCAATGTCTGGACAGAAAGGGCAAGAGGATCTAGCAGTAAAGTTCATGCCAGCATATCACTGCTGTATGGAATTCAGAAGAGTCAAGATGCAATCCAAGGCCAACAGAAGGAACAACTGACAACCAAGAGCTAGCATGAGCAGCGGAAGAAGAAAGAAGACGTGCCTTGTTAGCAGGAGAAGAGGCCATCATAATTGAGTGAAAAAGATGACTGTCTAATTTCCTGGACAAGGAATGCTGGGAAGGAGGAGAGGATAAAGTAGCTTCTAAAGTGATGACATCACTAGTGGATACAAGAGTGTTGAACCTTGAAATAGCACTCACTAAATGCCTGTTGCTAGCCCTACCAATGCCTGAGCAAGATAAAGATGCGATGAAAGCAGCACAGCCATGGTGAGAAAGAGAACGAAAACCTAAGCCTCCAAAACTCAAGCTAAGTCGTGCTTGCTGCCAATGAATATCAGGAATGTCGACTGCCAAGCATGAGGAGAAACAAATCCTTACCTCTTCATCAAAGGACTGTAGGGAATCTGCGGAAATGCTTGGAGGAGTGGTTCTTGCTAAGTGAACAAGTTTGCAGAAACTGCCACATATCCTAAGGAGAGATGTTGCCACATGGAGATCCGCTGCAGCTACATCCACCAAAGCTGATAGTAACCCCTTAGCTTGGGAAATTTTCTCACAAATGAAACGGGTGCAATGTAGGTAATCACCTATTGGAGTCCCAAGTATGTCAAGGTTAGGTAGGAGTGAACTTCTCACAGAAGGAGGGAAAGCAGTGTTGCCCATCCTACCAAACAATTCACATTTTGTCAAATTGATATGGATACCCAGAACAGGGCCCAACTCCTCTAACAGATGCACCGCTCGAAGCACTGCAGGACGGCTACCTGCAAGAACCCCATCATCGAGGTACCAGGCCTGTAACAGTAAGCTAAAACATTCATCATCTGCATCAATTGTAGACACCAGCTTGTGGAGAGCTAAAGAAAACAACAGAGGGCCCAGGGGATCACCCTGCTGCACTCCACATTCTGAAGTGATTTTGCCAAGAGGGTGACATAACAGAAAATGGGACCCATAGCAGTATGAAACCCATGGGAGTAACTCAGGGTAGAAAGTGGCACATTCTTCAAGGACTGTCTGTCTTGAGACTAAATTAAATGCGTTTTTCATGTCCACCTTGAAACACACAAAATCCTCATCCATCCAGTGCTCCTCTAAACACTCTCTAACCTGATGTATGACCTTCTCTGCACCCACCCTACAGGCCACTCCATACTGCAAAGGGTGAAAGAAATCTGCAAACTTATCCTTCAGGATGGCACAAACACATTTTCCAGCCAGCCTCCTGAGTGTCTCTCCCACAGCAATTGGCCTTACATCACGAGGGCAACCCTCTTTGATTTTGTTCAGAGCAATAAGCCCAGCACCAGCAACAAATCTGGCGATAGAAGGTGGGGCTTTTCCTGTTAAAAGAATGTTCACTACCTGAAGAAGTAAGGGGCAAATAGGTGTGGGAAGTGGGATGCTAGCCGCGTCCAGCAAATGTTGCACACGCAGACCCGAGGGCCCTGCAGCTGCATCCTTGGGGAAGGAGTGCAGAATAGATAAGATGTTAAAATCCTGATCCAATGTAACTGGTACAGAGTGAGTCGCAGGGACTAAAGGGACTGGGCCACTGGGGTGTTTAGCTTTCAAAAGCTCCCATGTTGTTTCATTATTTGGGGCAATGCCATCCGATTGCAAGACACGACAAGCTTTCCCCATCATCCCTGATCTACCCAATGATACAGCTTGGTTAATTTTTTTTGGAATGCTGGTTACTTGAAGATCCACTTTTGCCTTCATTTTGACGAAGTACCCGTGATTTAGCTAAGTTCCAAAGAGATGTAAGGTCATTTTCAATCCACATGTTGCAAAGTGTGTCAATTGAGAGGGGTCTGTCATGTGAAGTCCCCTCCGCCGTGATGAGGGGAGAACACACTTAGGAAGCATGAATAATTTCAGCCATGCTTCTTCGGAGTTCTCCCGAATAATACTCCTCAGTGCAGATGATAGAGCTCGGGCAAAGGCAGGCCGAGACTTGGAGGGTATGAAACGAAGAGTGGACTGATTAAGGAGGAAAACATCTTCAAAGCTAGGCAAGCTCGAGACTGAGGAATTATCTGCACCTACACCTTCGATGGAAGAGGGAGGCACTCTGATTGCATAGCTTCCTGCTCCTGCGCCAGAAGTCTCACCACCACCCCCAGTACACTTTCTGGAGTGAGAGGAAAATCGCGAATTAGAAATGATATGGCGACAGTGGCTACATATGAAGGAATTCTGCTCCACTAGCCAGGTTCTGGGAACTTCACCGGGATAAACTCCCTGGGCGTGGAGTAGCATATGAGATCGCCACATAGTTGGGGCAATGTATTCAGGACAGTCTTCGACAATACAACGCTGTCGGTGTCGCCTGTTAGAGGCTTGAATCTGTTGAGAGCAAGCATGGAAAGAGGGACCAGCCGTGGGAGAAGCACATCGCTGAGAATCGTGTGAATCAGCAGGTGCAGCGGGTGAGACGGGTGATAAAGAAGGTGATGATGAGGCGGGCAGCTGCTGTGAGAGGGCTGGGGGCAAAGGGAGGTCAGTCAGCTGCTGTGAAAATGGCTCTGGACGATCGGGCGATGATGAAAAAGGTTGCGGAATAGCGTTAGAAGGTAGCGTCCGCACTTGTGGTGCCGTGATCAATGCGTGAGGCGTCTGCGGTTGCGGAGACGGAGTTGGTTCAGGCCAATATGAATATGACGGTTGCGGTATAGGGCTCGAGGACTCGGAAAGAAAATGAGAGGGATGAGACGATGAAGTAGAGGCCTGGTGTGAGGTAGAGGGGAGGGGAGATGAGTGGTCTGAAGACAAAACCGGAGCCAACGGCCCTGAAGGCACTTGCAGCTGCCGTAAAATTGGCTGTGACGATGACAGCTGCCTTGGGCCAGGAGAGCAAGCGGTGGATCCTGGAAGCGGTTGCGATGATACCATCGTCAGCGTCGAGGTGCTGTCATGAAAGAGCGTCGGTCTATTAGAACACTTACCATGTTTTGCAGGAAGGCAACACGTGCAGGCTCGTCCAGCCTTCGCACACGCGCAAAACTTGCAACGAGCGTTGATACCATTGCAGCGGCAGCAGGGAGGCGCCCGCTTCGGTCTTTTTGGGCTGGAGTCCTGGGACTGGTTGCGGTTAGGCATGGGTAGGCCTAAACGAAACCACGCGTACCAACGCCATTATTATTCAAATTGTTATTATTTTAATAGTATAACAATTCACTATATATAGCGTCTCACAGTCTCACACAATGACACATATTAAAAGCATAATGCATGAGTCTTAATGGCGCGATGTTTATTTTTGCTTTTTTCCAGCCGTTTCATGTCTACCAGCTGCTTGAAAAGTGGGCGGTGATGTGGTGCGCGTCGTTTGAAACATTTTGAAATTTATTTACCACAGCCCTACTGCACAATACAAGATTGATGTGGTTTGACACGTATATATATGAGACTAAGTTCAGTCTGATTAAACACCTTTTTGTCAACCAATACAATGCAATATATTGTTATTGCTAACTACTACAATACAATATATTGGTATTGTTAACTACTACAATACAATATATTGGTATTGTTAACTACTACAATACAATATATTGTAGACAATATATTGCAATATATTGTATGAACAATATATTTTTGCGTAGGGCTGACACAGACATGCAGAGTAAGTTCCATCCAGCTGTAGAAGAGGAGGGGCCAGTGATATGAGCTGGATCTTATCAAGTCAGGTTGACTACTCTGGGTGAGGGGTCCAGAATACACAGCCTCACCAGTACCATGCTTCCCTGGTGATAAAGAAGTATCTAACTTACTCAATGTTTGTGTGTGTAATGATGACATAGCCACGGTCCTCAGGTGGGAGGGGCCAATGACATGAGCAAGGATATTACCAAGTCTTAATTCATTAACTAAATGCAAATCATGCTGATGTGTAATCTGCGATCCAGCTTGAACTCCAGAAGGCCATTGTAATCCTATATTGATGACGAGGGGGGGGGGGGGGGGGGGGGGGGGGGGGTACGTGCACTTTGATTCTTCTCCAGCCCAATCAAAGTCCACAACTCTCACACAATAATCATCATCGTCATCAGTAGTGATAATAAAATTATGAGGCAGCAAGTCACCATGAACTATTTTGTTTCGCTTCAAGACGGTCAAAATGTTGTTTAAACCTGTGATTACTTTTGCTTTGTCCTTAACCATATTAGTATCCAACAATTCTTCTAGATTACGCCCAGCAATATATTCCATATAAGTTAGATACTGCTTAATCACCAGTTAGATACTGCTTAATCACCAGGGAAGCATGGTACTGGTGAGGCTGTGCATTCTGGACCTCACTCAGAGGCTACCTGACTTGGTAATATCCAGCTCATTTCACTGGCCCCTCCCACCTGAGGACCATGGCTATGTCATCATTGCACCCACATACATTGAGTAAGTTAGATACTGCTTAATCACCAGGGAAGCATGGTACTGGTGAGGCTGTGCTTTCTGGACCTCACCCAGAGTCTACCTCACTTGGTAAGATCCAGCTCATATCAGTCCTGTCGCTATTGATTAGTTCTATTTGTTAGTTTGTACTTAATCAACTAAGAGAATACAGCTGTGTAAAGTTATTGAAAATTTCCCACGCGATTAGCGCCATATACTGTCCCCATACATTAAATTGGACGCTGTTTGCCAAAATCATTGGCACGAAACGACCAGGAAATTGTGCATTAACTTCGCACAGATATATATTTATTTTAAATATATTAAAAATGAACGAACATCAATAGCGACAGGACCCCTCTACGTACACACCGAATTTGAAGCGATTTGAACGCTCCTACCTAAAGATGTAGATGTTTTTAATCTGATGGGTTATCTGACCTCGTATGGACCTCCAGAACCTGAAGTAAGAGCTTGGAGATGGCTGTGTATGTGTGTGTGTATGTGTGTGTGTGTGATGCATTTGTTGTGCTTTTAAACACACTTGTGTGGCTGTGTGTGTGTGTATGTGAGTGTGTGTATATGTATGTGTGTGTATGTGTGTGGGTAGTGTGTGAAGCATTTGTTGTATTTAAACAGGTGTATAATTATTTTTATGTGTACACACTTGTGTGGCTGTATGTGTTTATAATTATTTACACTTTTGTGCGTGTGAGTTTATGTGTATAAGCTGTGTATGTGTTTGAGCGTGCGTCTGAGTGTGTGCAAGTTCACAGATGTGTATATGAAGGTCCCCAGGCTTATCTTCTCTCTGTCTCCTCCCCAGGCTCAAGGAGGTACTGAAATGTACTGAAGAGGTGGCACGTCAGATGACCCTCATTGACCACGGTGTGTACCACATGATGTCATGTGATCCCCATGATGACCACTCACCCCTCTCTTTAGCACAACTATGCAAGATCTCTGCACTGGAGCTACTTCAGAAGGTCAATATGGTCCCCAGGCCACAGTCCCAGAGGAATTCAAAGATGTCCAGCCAGAGCCTTCAGTCCAGCTTATCCCTCTCGTCTCTGGAGCAATCCGAGACCGCCATTGAGAAGTTGGCCTTCAGGGGTTTAATCAGGTGAGGGTCAGGTGATCTTCCCTTCAAAGTCATGTGACTTGTTATTGTTGGTCTCCACAGGTGGGGAACTGGGTGGCCCACTGTATTCTACAACATAGGGGGAGCTGGACGAGAAAGTGACAGCTGTACACCAGTTCATTCTGATTGCTAAGGTAGGAGTGGGGAGGAGGTGTGGATGTAGTTGTGGTAGTGGAGGGAGGGATGGAGGGAGGGAGGGGGAGGGAGGGAAGGAGGAAGAAGGGAGTGAGAAGGGGAAGGAGGTAGAGAG
This sequence comes from Ephydatia muelleri, assembly GCA_013339895.1. Taxonomy (NCBI): domain Eukaryota; kingdom Metazoa; phylum Porifera; class Demospongiae; order Spongillida; family Spongillidae; genus Ephydatia; species Ephydatia muelleri. The sequence goes on from JABACO010000006.1 coordinate 10,285,783, forward strand.
GGGAGAGGGAAAGAGGAGGGAGAGAAAGGTGGGGAGGAAAGGTGGAGGAATAGGGGAGAGAAGGAATGGAGGGAGGGGAAGGGAGGAAGTAGAGGGAACAGAAGAAAGAATGCTTGTAATACATGCTGCATTGCAAGATGTGGGGGAAGGAGGTCTCCATTTGCATGACTGCATGTCGTCCTCATTGAGCTTCACGTCTGCTGTGATATTCACACCACAGCGGTCTGTTGTGATGCTCACACCACAGTGGTCTGCTGTGATGTTCACACCACAGTGGTCTGCTGTGAAGTTCTCTACACAGTGGACTGCTGTGATATTGGCTCCACAGCTGTCTTCTGTGATTTTCACTCCAGTGGTCTGCTGTGATGTTCACTACACAGTGGTCTGCTGTGATATTGGCTCCACACCTGTCATCTGTGATGTTCACTCCAGTGGTCTGCTGTGATGTTCACTCCACAATGGTCTGCTGTGATGTTCGCTGCACAGTGGTCTGCTGTGATGTTCACACCACAATGGTCTGCTGTGATGTTCACACCACAGTGGTCTGTTGTGATGCTCACACCACAGTGGTCTGCTGTGATGCTCACACCACAGTGGACTGCTGTGATGTTCGCACCACAGCGGTCTGCTGTGATGTTCGCACCACAGCGGTCTGCTGTGATGTTCGCACCACAGCGGTCTGCTGTGATGTTCACACCACAGTGGTCTGCTGTGATGTTCGCACCACAGCGGTCTGCTGTGATGTTCGCACCACAGTGGTCTGCTGTGATGTTCGCTGCACAGTGGTCTGTTGTGATGCTCACACCACAGTGGTCTGCTGTGATGTTCAGACCACAGTGGACTGCTGTGATGTTCGCACCACAGCGGTCTGCTGTGATGTTCGCACCACAGCGGTCTGCTGTGATGTTCGCACCACAGCGGTCTGCTGTGATGTTCGCACCACAGCGGTCTGCTGTGATGTTCACACCACAGCGGTCTGCTGTGATGTTCGCACCACAGCGGTCTGCTGTGATGTTCGCACCACAGCGGTCTGCTGTGATGTTCACACCACAGTGGTCTGCTGTGATGTTCGCACCACAGTGGTCTGCTGTGATGTTCGCACCACAGCGGTCTGCTGTGATGTTCGCACCACAGTGGTCTGCTGTGATGTTCGCACCACAGCGGTCTGCTGTGATGTTCACACCACAGTGGTCTGCTGTGATGTTCACACCACAGTGGTCTGCTGTGATGTTCGCACCACAGCGGTCTGCTGTGATGTTCGCACCACAGTGGTCTGCTGTGATGTTCACACCACAGTGGTCTGCTGTGATGCTCACACCACAGTGGTCTGCTGTGATGTTCGCTGCACAGTTGTCTGTTGTGATGCTCACACCACAGCACTTGGTCTGCTGTGATGTTCAGACCACAGTGGACTGCTGTGATGTTCGCACCACAGCGGTCTGCTGTGATGTTTGCACCACAGCGGTCTGCTGTGATGTTCACACCACAGTGGTCTGCTGTGATGTTCGCACCACAGCGGTCTGCTGTGATGTTCGCACCACAGTGGTCTGCTGTGATGTTCACACCACAGTGGACTGCTGTGATGTTCACACCACAGCGATCTGCTGTGATGTTCGCACCACAGTGGTCTGCTGTGATGTTCGCACCACAGCGGTCTGCTAACACCAGTTGCCGTGCTGCCTAGGTGGTATATGCATGTTTATAAACCGCTATTGATTTGTTCTGTTCGTTAATTTTGCTTTATCCGTTATGGAGATACAAGTGTGCAAAGAAATTGCATATTTCCCGGGCGTTACGCGCCATTAACGTATTACGAGGACGTCCTCGAAGACAGTCGTAATACGTTAATGGCGCGTAACGCCCGGGAAATATGCAATTTCTTTGCACACTTGTATCTCCATAACGGATAAAGCAATAATTAACGAACAGAACAAATCAATAGCGGTAGGACCCTTCTACATAGGTACCTATTTTGAACCGATTTGGATACTCCTACCTGAAGATGTGGCCGTTTTGAACCCTACGGGGTATCGGACCTTGAAACGTCGGTACCCCGCATGTGTAAGACACCAAAATGGATTTTCACATATAGCAATGGTGTGGTATGTTGTGTTAAAAATAGGAACCCGATAGCGTTGATATTTCGGAAGATATATCGATTTACATTTTATGTTATAAAATAAAATCCACAAGACCCATTTTCGTATAGAACGTTCCATATATGGGTCAGTTTCCGAGAAAATGAGCCTTCGCTATATGGGACAGTTTCCGCGAAAATTGCCCCACGGTTCAAATGTTATAAAAATGCATCGCGTTTGAATTGCTATAACTTCCCAACGGATAACGCTATCGACTTCCTATTTTCGACACTTCATACTGCACCATTTCACTATGAAGTGTCGCAAATAGGTAGTCGATAGCGTTATCCGTTGGGAAGTTATAGCGATTCAAACGCGATGCATTTTTATAACATTTTAACCGTGGGGCAATTTTCGCGGAAACTGTCCCATATGTATATAAAAGTTATAAAAATCATTCACGTTTGAATCGCTATTACTTCCGAACGGTACACGCCATTGACTTCCTATTTTCACCACTTCATACTACACCATTTCTCTATGGTAAAATACTTTTTGGGGTCTTGCACTTGCTCCGTGCCCGTATTGCAACGTCCGATACCCCACAGGGTATGAACCTGTCATAACTTTCGGCAGGAGTAATCAAATCGCTTCAAATTCGGTTTGTAGGTAGAGGGGTCCTATAGCTATTGATTTGTTCTGTTCGTTAATTTTCACTCTATCCGTTGAGGAGATACAGGCGTGCAAAGTTAATGCACATTTCCTGCTCGATTTGCCCAGGCAACCCTAGTTCCATTCTCCCATTCCGCATGAATATTAATCACTTCCTTGTTCCGCCCAATCTCCGCCTTAAACAGCCGTTCGCAACTCAGTGTCTGTTTGTTTTTTTGTTGATTTTCTGAGGTCAAAGAAGATGAGTTATATGACGATCGTACCGAATTAACGGATCCAAGTGAATGGTTGTCAGCTAGCTAGCGGCCTGATGGTTGTCGCCGCCTCCCACGTCGCGGACGCGCGTAAGGATTTTTTTTTCCTAGTCACTCGCATCACCGTTCGGTACCTAGTAGTGTATTATAAAGCTTTCCCACATTTGCTTGTTTAACTTCATTCCTGTCACGCCCACTCGGCTACACTGCAAGGATGCTATAACTTAGCTCACATAGCACGTGAACATGCACTACGCACTTGCATTGTTACCTGCCACACACCTACCTACTGTATCTTTGCACACACAAACACGTCCAAGCCACACACACACACACACACATGGGCTTGTACAACTTGCAGAGACTTTGGGTTCTTATTTCTCACACAAATCGTACATGTCTATGAATGTACACACCCCTGTGTGCGCGCGCGCACACACACACACACACACACACACACACTCACTCA
>JABACO010000006.1:10294255-10344255 GCA_013339895.1 Ephydatia muelleri
ACTCACTGCCTGAGTGAGACAAAAACAGTTGGGAACGGCTAGCTTAGTTTAAGGGAGAAATGGGCGGAACAAAGAAGTTATCAAAATTTATTGTGGATTGGGAGAATGGAACACGGGTTGCATGCAAAAATGGTGCAATCGAGCGGGAAATGTGCATTAACTTTGCACAGCTGTATCTCCGTGACGGATAAAGTAAAAATTAACGAACTGAACACATCAATAGCAACAGGACCCTAGTACGTACATACTGAATTTGAAGCGATTTAAACTTTCCTAGCTGAAGATGTGGCGGTTTTGAACCCCATGGGGTATCGGACTTCGTAGCATCAGCAAGGAACTAGTGCAAGGCCCCAAAATAAGTTTTCCCGTAGTGAAATGGTGTAGTATGAAGCGTTGAAAATAGGAAGTCGATAGCGTTAACCGTTGGGAAGTTATAGCGATTCACCCGCGATGCATTTTTATAACATTTTATAATATATCCGTGGGGCAATTTTCGCGGAAACTGTCCCAATTATTATATATATAAAAGTTATAAAAATCATTCACGTTTGAATCGCTATACCTTCCGAACGGTACAAGCCATTGACTTCCTATTTTCACCACTTCATACTACACCATTTCTCTATGGTAAAATACTTTTTGGGGTCTTGCACTTGCTCCGTGCCCGTATTGCAACGTCCGATACCCCACAGGGTATGAACCCGTCATAACTTTCGGCAGGAGTAATCAAATCGCTTCAAATTCGGTTGTAGGTAGAGGGGTCCTATAGCTATTGATTTGTTCTGTTCGTTAATTTTCACTCTATCCGTTGAGGAGATACAGGCGTGCAAAGTTAATGCACATTTCCTGCTCGATTTGCCCAGGCAACCCTAGTTCCATTCTCCCATTCCGCATGAATATTAATCACTTCCTTGTTCCGCCCAATCTCCGCCTTAAACTAAGCTATATAGTCATTCCATAGATTCTATGGTCATTCGCAACTCAGTGTCTGTTTGTTTTTTGTTGATTTTCTGAGGTCAAAGAAGATGAGTTATATGACGATCGTACCAAATTAACGGATCCAAGTGAATGGTTGTCAGCTAGCTAGCGGCCTGATGGTTGTCGCCGCCTCCCACGTCGCGGACGCGCGTAAGGATTTTTTTTTTCCTAGTCACTTGCATTACCGTTCGGTACCTAGTAGTGTATTATAAAGCTTTCCCACATTTGCTTGTTTAACTTCATTCCTGTCACGCCCACTCGGCTACACTGCAAGGATGCTATAACTTAGCTCACATAGCACGTGAACATGCACTACGCACTTGCATTGTTACCTGCCACACACCTACCTACTGTATCTTTGCACACACAAACACGTCCACGCCACACACACACACACACATGGGCTTGTACAACTTGCAGAGACTTTGGGTTCTTATTTCTCACACAAATCGTACATGTCCATAAATGTACACACCTGTGTGCGCGCGCATACACACACACACACACTCACTCACTCACACAGACTGGGCTTGTACCACTTGCAGTGACATTGGTTCTTATTTCTCACACTGTTTTCACAAAGTATACATGTGCATGAATTGTACATGTACACGCCTGTGCACACACACATGACACACACATACATGGACACACACACACACACACACACACACACACACACAAACACACACACACATACACACACACACACAGACTGGGCTTGTACCACTTGCAGTGATATTGGTTCTTATTTCTCACACTGTTTTCACAAAGTATACTTGTACATGCCTGTGCACACACACATGACACACACATACATGGACACACACACACACACACACAAACACACACACACACACACACACAGACTGGGCTTGTACCACTTGCAGTGATATTGGTTCTTATTTCTCACACTGTTTTCACAAAGTATACATGTGCATGAATTGTACACGCCTGTGCACACACACATGACACACACATACATGGACACACACACACACACGCACATGCACATGCACATGCACACACACAGACTGGGCTTGTACCACTTGCAGATACTTGGGGTTCTTATTTCTCTCACTGTTTTCACAAATCGTTCATGTACACGAATGTAGCACACACACACACACACACACACACACACACACACACACAGACTGGGCTTGCAGTGACTTATGGCTCTTATTTCTCACACTTTATTTACAAAGCACGTACATGTGTAACAATACACCTTGCATTGTTATGTAAATAGCCTGTACACCCCCCCCCCCCACACACACACACACACAGACTGGGCTTGTACCACTTGCTGAGACTTTGGGTTCTTATTTCTCACACTGTTTTCACAAATAGAGCATGTGCATGAATATACACACCTGTGCGCACACACACACACACACACACACACACACACACACACACACACACACACACTCACAAGAGAGCTTGTACCATTTGCAGTGACATTGGTTCTTATTTCTCACACAAAGTGTACATGTGCATGAATGTACACACATGTGCACACACACATGCATGTGCACACATATACACAGACTGGGCTTGTACCACTGGCAGTGACTTTGGGTTCTTATTTCTCACACTGTCTTTACAAAGCGTATATGTGCATGAATGTACACACCTGTGCACACACACACACACACACACACTCACACAGAGAGGGCTTGTACCACTTGCGGTGACATTGGTTCTTATTTCTCACACAAAGTGTACATGCGCATGAATGTACACGCCTGTGCGCACACGCACACACACACACACACACATACACACACACATACACTCACACAGACTGGGCTTGTACCACTTGGTGAGACTTTGGGTTCTTATTTCTCACACTGTCTTTACAAAGTGTACATGTGCATGAATGTACACACCTGTGCACACACACATGCACACACACATGCACATACACACACAGACTGGGCTTGTACCACTTGCAGAGTTTTTACAAAGCGTACATGTGCATGAATGAACACACATACACACATGTGCACACACACAGTACCACGTAGTGAATTTGTGTTATTATTTCTCACACTGTCACTGTTTTCACAAAGCACGTACATATGCATGAATGTACACACTTGATTGTTATGTAAATAGCCTGTACACCATATTCGTCACACACACACACATACACACACATACACACACTCGTGCACTGAACACACAGGCTCGTACCACTTGCAGTGACATCAATTGGGTTCTCAATTTCACACTGTTTTCACAAAGTGTACATGTGCATGAATGTACACACTTGTGCACACACATTGTTATGTACACAGCCTGTACACCATATATTTGTCACACATACAGCACATACACATACAGTATACTTGCAGTGTTATGGAAATGGAATCTTGTGCACAACACATACATACACTCATGTACAGTACACTTGTACGCACGCATACTAATGAAAACATTAAGCATGTCTACACACACACACACATGTACATTGCACGTAAGGTCTATTCTAAACTTGTTCTCTGCACCTTCACATGCAATATAAATTCATTTAACTGCTTTATGCATGTATTTGATTTTTATACCCTGTCTCTTTGCTCCTTGCGTGTGGAGCTCCCTTGTGGCTGGTTCTCTGTACACAGACACTCACATCACCGTTCTCGGAGATGTGAAGAAATAAAACTGTCTTATTGGGCACAACCCTTACTAATCTTCTTTTTGTTCGCTATGCTCAGCTTTGTTCCACTTGCATGACTTTTCTCAAAGTACATGTACATGCCCTCACGGACACACACACACTGTAAAATATATCACTCACTAATAATGATGGCACACACACACACACACACACACACACACACACGCACACACACACACACACACACACACACACACACACACACACACACACACATACAATTGTAGTCCTGACATGCTAAAGGAAAGTTGAAAGGCCTTCATGGTGATGAATTTTATTGCACCTAAGCTATCAGTAGAGATAGTGGTAGGTCAGGGCCCGTGGTGCGTTTACACAGAACTGACAGAAGGAAGTTAGTAACAATATTCATTATCCAGTTCTCTAGACAAAAATACATGTACTGTACCCCTTTCTACTTGTTCAGAGTGCTAGATGAGTGTACTGAGGGAATAGTATTGCAGCAAAGTAATTTGGTAGACAGTACTGTAACACTGCATCTACATCTAGTTTTTAGAAACAAGAGATGGAATTCACTGCAAGTGGAGCAAGAGGCAGAAAGAACGAAGAAAATGTTAGCTAGGTTTTTAAAGAATTGTGAAAGCATTGTTTCACAAGGTGTTGTGAGTTTCATGTTGCATGATACATGTATGTATAGAGAACCAGTCATAAGGGAGCTCCACATGCAGAAGTTGTCAATTATATAAAACAATAGAGAGCGACACATTACGAGTACAGAAACTCAGTCCATACAGAAATTGAGAATAGAATCAGTGTCCTCTTAAACATGCATACGAGCAGTTCGATAGAACTGAATGCAAGTGTATGTGCAGAGAACAAGTTCACACCTTGCATGCAATGTACATGAGTTTGTATATGTATAGTGTGCACCATCATTAGACAGGTACAATGTTTGCCACGGTGTGTGTGTGTGTATGTGGTAGCCGCATGTCCCATACGATGTGCATACATCGTGTTTGTCCCCATTGGATTGGTCCTCTATACATACACTTGCAACCTATGTGCAGTCAAAGGAGGATCTACAGAGAAACCAGTCACGTGGGAACTCCACATGCATGAAGAGAATACAGTATACACAACACCTTGTGAAACAATGCTTTCGCAATTCTTTAAAAACCTAGCTAACATTTTCTTCGTTCTTTCTGCCTCTTGCTCCACTTGCAGTGAATTCCATCTCTTGTTTCTAAAAACTAGATGTAGATGCAGTGTTACAGTACTGTCTACCAAATTACTTTGCTGCAATACTATTCCCTCAGTACACTCATCTAGCACTCTGAACAAGTAGAAAGGGGTACAGTATTTTTGTCTAGAGAACTGGATAATGAATATTGTTACTAACTTCCTTCTGTCAGTTCTGTGTAAACGCACCACGGGCCCTGACCTACCACTATCTCTACTGATAGCTTAGGTGCAATAAAATTCATCACCATGAAGGCCTTTCAACTTTCCTTTAGCATGTCAGGACTACAATTGTATGTGTGTGTGTGTGTGTGTGTGTGTGTGTGTGTGTGTGTGTGTGTGTGTGTGTGTGCCATCATCATTAGTGAGTGATATATTTTACAGTGTGTGTGTGTGTGTGTCCGTGAGGGCATGTACATGTACTTTGAGAAAAGTCATGCAAGTGGAACAAAGCTGAGCATAGCGAACAAAAAGAAGATTAGTAAGGGTTGTGCCCAATAAGACAGTTTTATTTCTTCACATCTCCGAGAACGGTGATGTGAGTGTCTGTGTACAGAGAACCAGCCACAAGGGAGCTCCACACGCAAGGAGCAAAGAGACAGGGTATAAAAATCAAATACATGCATAAAGCAGTTAAATGAATTTATATTGCATGTGAAGGTGCAGAGAACAAGTTTAGAATAGACCTTACGTGCAATGTACATGTGTGTGTGTGTGTAGACATGCTTAATGTTTTCATTAGTATGCGTGCGTACAAGTGTACTGTACATGAGTGTATGTATGTGTTGTGCACAAGATTCCATTTCCGTAACAATGCAAGTATACTGTATGTGTATGTGCTGTATGTGTGACAAATATATGGTGTACAGGCTGTGTACATAACAATGTGTGTGCACAAGTGTGTACATTCATGCACATGTACACTTTGTGAAAACAGTGTGAAATTGAGAACCCAATTGATGTCACTGCAAGTGGTACGAGCCTGTGTGTTCAGTGCACGAGTGTGTGTATGTGTGTGTGTATGTGTGTGTGTGTGACGAATATGGTGTACAGGCTATTTACATAACAATCAAGTGTGTACATTCATGCATATGTACGTGCTTTGTGAAAACAGTGACAGTGTGAGAAATAATAACACAAATTCACTACGTGGTACTGTGTGTGTGTGCACATGTGTGTATGTGTGTTCATTCATGCACATGTACGCTTTGTAAAAACTCTGCAAGTGGTACAAGCCCAGTCTGTGTGTGTATGTGCATGTGTGTGTGCATGTGTGTGTGCACAGGTGTGTACATTCATGCACATGTACACTTTGTAAAGACAGTGTGAGAAATAAGAACCCAAAGTCTCACCAAGTGGTACAAGCCCAGTCTGTGTGAGTGTATGTGTGTGTGTATGTGTGTGTGTGTGTGTGTGTGTGTGCGCACAGGCGTGTACATTCATGCGCATGTACACTTTGTGTGAGAAATAAGAACCAATGTCACCGCAAGTGGTACAAGCCCTCTCTGTGTGAGTGTGTGTGTGTGTGTGTGTGTGTGCACAGGTGTGTACATTCATGCACATATACGCTTTGTAAAGACAGTGTGAGAAATAAGAACCCAAAGTCACTGCCAGTGGTACAAGCCCAGTCTGTGTATATGTGTGCACATGCATGTGTGTGTGCACATGTGTGTACATTCATGCACATGTACACTTTGTGTGAGAAATAAGAACCAATGTCACTGCAAATGGTACAAGCTCTCTTGTGAGTGTGTGTGTGTGTGTGTGTGTGTGTGTGTGTTTGTGTCCATGTATGTGTGTGTCATGTGTGTGTGCACTGGCATGTACAAGTATACTTTGTGAAAACAGTGTGAGAAATAAGAACCAATATCACTGCAAGTGGTACAAGCCCAGTCTGTGTGTGTGTGTGTGTTTGTGTGTGTGTGTGTGTGTGTGTGTGTGTGTGTGTGTGTGTGTGTGTGTGTGTGTGTTGTCCATGTATGTGTGTGTCATGTGTGTGTGCACAGGCATGTACAAGTATACTTTGTGAAAACAGTGTGAGAAATAAGAACCAATGTCACTGCAAGTGGTACAAGCCCAGTCTGTGTGAGTGAGTGAGTGTGTGTGTGTGTGTATGCGCGCGCACACAGGTGTGTACATTTATGGACATGTACGATTTGTGTGAGAAATAAGAACCCAAAGTCTCTGCAAGTTGTACAAGCCCATGTGTGTGTGTGTGTGGCGTGGACGTGTTTGTGTGTGCAAAGATACAGTAGGTAGGTGTGTGGCAGGTAACAATGCAAGTGCGTAGTGCATGTTCACGTGCTATGTGAGCTAAGTTATAGCAGTGTAGCCGAGTGGGCGTGACAGGAATGAAGTTAAACAAGCAAATGTGGGAAAGCTTTATAATACACTACTAGGTACCGAACGGTGATGCGAGTGACTAGGAAAAAAAAAATCCTTACGCGCGTCCGCGACGTGGGAGGCGGCGACAACCATCAGGCCGCTAGCTAGCTGACAACCATTCACTTGGATCCGTTAATTTGGTACGATCGTCATATAACTCATCTTCTTTGACCTCAGAAAATCAACAAAAAACAAACAGACACTGAGTTGCGAATGACTATATAGCTTAGTTTAAGGCGGAGATTGGGCGGAACAAGGAAGTGATTAATATTCATGCGGAATGGGAGAATGGAACTAGGGTTGCCTGGGCAAATCGAGCAGGAAATGTGCATTAACTTTGCACGCCTGTATCTCCTCAACGGATAGAGTGAAAATTAACGAACAGAACAAATCAATAGCTATAGGACCCCTCTACCTACAAACCGAATTTGAAGCGATTTGATTACTCCTGCCGAAAGTTATGACAGGTTCATACCCTGTGGGGTATCGGACGTTGCAATACGGGCACGGAGCAAGTGCAAGACCCCAAAAAGTATTTTACCATAGAGAAATGGTGTAGTATGAAGTGGTGAAAATAGGAAGTCAATGGCGTGTACCGTTCGGAAGGTATAGCGATTCAAACGTGAATGATTTTTATAACTTTTATATATATATAGCGAAGGCTCATTTTCTCGGAAACTGACCCATATGGGAGAAAATTGCCCCACGGTTAAAATGTTATAAAAATGCATCGCGTTTGAATCGCTATAACTTCCCAACGGATAATGCTATCGACTTCCTACTTTCAACACTTCATAGTAAAATGGTGTAGTATGACGTCTTGAAAATAGAAAGTCGATAGCCTTATCCGTTGGGATGTTATAGCGATTCAAACGCGATGCATTTTTATAACATTTTAACCGTGGGGCAATTTTCGCGGAAACTGTCCCATATAGCGAAGGCTCATTTTCTCGGAAACTGACCCATATATATATATATATGTGTGTGTCTAGCTTGCTTGTACCAGAGTATGCTACATGATGTATACACGTCTATAAGATGCAAGTGTGTGTGCACATACGGTGTGCAGTATGAGTGTATATTACTATGTGTGACCAAAACACTATAACTCGAGCAAAGGATGGGGAAATGTGCCGTTCACTAATAAATCTGGAGTGGCAATCGGAGCGACCGATATAGATCGCGCTACCAAACGTGGAGACTATAGTAGCTTCCTGTCGCACGGAGAGCGAAAGAGAGATATATGTACCGAATAGAAGCTAGCCTCACATTCCTCAGCCTCACATTCCAGCGGTTAGATCAAAAGCATGCCGATAACCGGCGCGCGTGGTATATATATATATTAGCTAGATTAGCGCAAGGAGCTGTGATCGACAAAAACAAGATCGGACTGGGCGCTTTTTCCCTGCGATTTGGTGTGCCATCTACCAGATGTACGCGACGATTACATGAGCTGACTAAACCTAGGCTTTGTCTATACTATGCTGTAGGATGACGAAGTAGTGCAACCAACTACAGTGATACACATGTATAAGGCAAGCAGACCTGTGCACTGCTGGTGTATAGCCTCACATGGTTATGCATGTTGTCCATCACTACAGCTATGCCCTCACGCTACATATTAAAAATCACATAGAGATGGCTGCCTATCTTACTCCAGGAAGGGGTGTGGTCTAAACCTGTGAAAATGGACCTAACGCATACATGTACATGTACATTACAGATACTCCGATTCTCAGTGTGTAGGAAGCAATATGTAGAGGACATCAGAGTACAACAAGTAAATAAAAACATTCTCTAACGAGAAAGTTGTTGGTATATAGGATTGACCAATGGTGGTGTAAAAAGCACGGAAACAAGAGGCCTATACTTAGCCCCATTACTCAGGCATGTACTGTTACAACGTTAGTGTGCTAAATATAGGCCTATTTCAATTTTCCAGTCAAATTTCTGTCACTCTTGTTTCCGTGCTTTTTACACCACCATTGGTCAATCCTATATACCAACAACTTTCTCGTTAGAGAATGTTTTTATTTACTTGTTTTATTAGTTTTTTCCTCTGGCATCTTTATAGGTGGTCACAAATTGATTTTAATTTTCAAAGGGAGGGAGGGAGGTTTAACATTTTAATAATAGAAATTATATGTATAGGAGTTCTAAATGTTATTTACTGTTCGGCCTTGTCCTCTATGTCTCCCCCAGCCTCTTCTATGGCCGCGGCGGCCTGGTTCTGGCCGTGGGAGCCATGTGGGTGGTGGTGGCAGCGGCCAGGGGAGCAGCAGGCGAAGTGGTGGTGGGGGCACTGGTGTCAATACTGCTTGTGCCGGTGGTGGGGCTGGTGCAGGTAGCAATGCTCCTGCCTCTGCTGGTGGCGGTAGCTCTGCTGCTGCTGGCGGTGGGGGCAGCCCTGCTGCTGCTGGTGGTGGGGGCAGCTCTGCTGCTGCTGGTGGTGGGGGTGGGGGCAGCGCTGCTGCTACTGCTGGTGGCGGACGATAGGGGGGGCAGCACTGTATCTAGCGGCCATGGGGGCAGAGAGCCAGCAGTATGATACCCATGCCTAACTAAAATATCATTTTCTTCTAATTTCAATGCATTAACTTCCTGGATAGTGTTTAGCAATGACCCTGCCTGTGATCTTTGTACACTGAGTGCTTTAGCAAGTAATGCATCTGCACTAATCTTACTTACTGCTGCACGGGCAGATCTTGTAACAACCTTTTGAGCTAGCAATGGATGGCTATTGCAAAAAGCATTGTTTACTTCACTCAGAAGCTCACTATCCCTAAGAATTGCTTTTTCAAGCCTCACTCCATACTCTGCTAGTGTGCGAGAGTTGGGCTCAAACAGGGAGTAACTATATGGGAGAAGATAGGGTTGCAGTACGTTTATTTTACCATACATTATGCCTTATACATGTATCAAAACATTTCACCAATTGCGCATTACATGAATTATTTCATTTTCATGCAACTCAATTTTGGGTAACACTTCTTACACACGTGTAGTGGACCTTTAAAACAACAAAGATTGACCCTTTACATGTACATGGGGGAACTTTTACTTGTGGGAAGCCTTACTGTACATCTGATAACAATTAAACACAGCTGCAGCAAAGGGTGGATGCGCATGACTGACTTGTACTATACACACACGTGTGTAGTCCTTTCTTTCAACATCAGATAACTAATGTACAATGTAACAGACACAGATGCATGCACAAAAAACCTTTTGTACAAACATTGACCTTTACCAGGGAACTGGGAAGCCTTACTGTACATCTGATAATATGCATGCAAGCGTACAAGAAATGTGTTAATGTGTGCATGACAGGAAGCCATGAGCAACTTACATTAGCACGTAAGAAAGCAGCCCTTAGACTTTAAATGCTACATACACGGCTGTTTGCTCTCATTGAACGCGTGGAAACTAGGCCCTCCGCCCAATAATTTTGAAATCGATTTGCTGTCCCATAGCAACGAACCGGACAACCGATGCCCGTTGGAATGCGCTATACACCGAGCACACTGAGGACAATAAACACCTATAAGCCATACTATGGTTAAGAAACACCTCTGACCTTTCAGGGCATCAAATCACGTGGCCTTACCACACAAAAAAGGTTTCAGTTTTGTGGCCTGAAGTAAGCTACTTATTTCAGTGCGTACTGACCTAAATACGTTGTGAAGGCTTTAGTGGCTCTCGTGCACACCGATGGGCTAAAAAACAACTATACCTTTATGGTATTTAGATAGCGGTACTTGTTTCTACCAAAGGTGTGTGTCGACGAATTTTCTGAAGTGGTGTTCTAAGCTTTTAAAATCGCCATTTTTGTTGGCTTTTCCGCGCATACTTATTCATCGGAAGGGTCGTATGGAAAGGTAAAAACGGTATGTTTATATATACCATGCATCATTTCTCTCTCTGTCTCTCTCTCTCTCTCTCTCTCTCTCTCTCTCTCTCTCTCTCTCTCTCTCTCTCTCTCTCTCTCTCTCTATCTCTGTCTCTCTCTCTCTCTCTGTCTCTCTCTCTCTCTCTCTCTCTCTCTCTCTATCTCTCTCTCTCTCTCTCTCTCTCTCTCTCTCACTGAATCTCTCTCTGAATGAAGGTTTAGAACTGCAGCTAGCTGTCGACTGCCTGATGACATACCCCGCCCGTGCATGCACCAGACCTAACTGATGATGATGAAGGCACCTCTATGAAAACACATGCACGCACATACACACACATACATGTATACACATTCACACACAACACACAACACACACACACAGCTACTCCACTTGTTCTCAGCATGAAGGCAATGAAAACAGAGCCATTTCCCCTTTCAAGTTGTCACCCATGATGTGTCTGCAGATGTGGCGCATCCTCTCCCAGCTAGAGAAACTCCTGATGTTTTGAGCCACCTGGACAAGGAAAGGTAATTTTATGCAATGTTTTACCGTCTAAGCAGTCTCATTTTGTTCCAGGGAATAGCCAGGCCAGCTTTTATAGCCAATACTTGAGCCGAGTCAATTGCAACGTTTGTGATGCCTGCCTTCTGCAAAAGAGACTTCCTCTCTTCATCACTCAGAGTGAGCACCTCCTTCTCCATTAGGTCAGATGGTTCCCCTCCACTGACAATGCTTCTTGCTGTTTGCATCTCTGAACACCTTGTTTTGACTGTTCTAGAACAAGCAGCTGAGGTCGGATGTCGGGCTTTGGTTACATCAGAGATCTAATATATGATCTCTGGTTACATGCATGAATGTCATTGGCTATAAGGTACATGTACAGGTATGGTTAGTATGAAATAACAACATAAGTGAGACTGAATACACTTAACTGTTCCTCCTGTAGGCAGTTGTATTATGCCTTGATCAGGGCTAGTGGAGATGGCCCTCTTCAGCAGTGCCGCTGCTTCTCTTTCCTCCACAAGAGTAAGAGATGGTGTACACTCGTGCTCTTCATAGCAACCAGCCTTCACATCTCTGTGGCACTCTGCACACTGGACCAGTACATCCTTCAGCAAGATTACAATAGCATTAGGTGCTGATCGTATTCCTGTGGGTACCAGGGTGCTGTCCTCTGAGCAGCAAGGACACACTGGGGATGATGCTGCAACCCGCTCCACAACACATCTGGTACAGGCCAGCTTACGACATGGCAGTTCAAGGGGCTATGTTACAATGTTTGAACAGACCACACACTTCAACTCATTCAGGACAGTGGAACTGTTTTGGCTTGCCAGTGGTGGGTAGGGCTCATGTGAGAAGATCGGAGGAGGGGCAATCTTCAAAAGATGTGCAATGAACATATTAGGTGTGAGTCCTGATTGATGAACTCTGCCAACTGTATGCTTCCTGACATGGCCTCTTGCACTGACTTTGAAATGCTCACACACCTGTGATATGATTCTGTATACTGATTATGTTGCATAAAAGCATATACATGTACCTTACACCCTTCATTTACATGCACTTCCCATACAAATGGTGTGAGTGCACATCTATGGTGCACTCCTTCTGCCCTGGCACTGATACCTCTCGTCATTGAAAGATGACAGCTTTTGCAGAAGTGTTCAGGGTGCACTTGAGGGTTATCAGTAAGGGTATTGATAGAAAAAGCAAGCTGCAGATCAGCTGCAAAAGCTTTGCATTCATAGATCTCCTTTTTGCTTTTCCTCTTTATCACCCTGTGTCCACATACTCTGCAATGCAGCGGCAGTTGCTTGATGTGGTAGTCCATTCTGATGTACATGTACTTGTAACCTATGTGCATGTGTTCACACAATGACCACAACACGCATCGATTATTCATAAGATACACTCGCGTGTTTAGTGAAGACAGAAAATTCGTCGACGGAAGCGGTTCATCGACTCTATTTTTGGCATGCTTTTGCCTTACGAAAAGACTAGTCTTACCTCCAACCCTTGTGCAGGAGGGGCGCAATATCGGATCTTGTACCCGCCCTTCCAAATAAAGTGCCGCGTGGCTATATAAACACTGCTTGCGCATTAAGTTGCTGCGCAATTTATAGAATGCGTGTTCATTATAATAAGAGGCTGAAGCGTTGTGTAGTATTCATCTTATAAGGATGTATATTTTTACAGCTGTACTGAAGTGTTGTGAGCTTTGAAAGATAAGCATTTTTAATGAGGAGTTATTCAGCTATCTATTGGACAGGTACCGTAATATTCTAATTATAAACCTAGTTTCCAGCCGCATACAACCGTGCATACAGCATGCTATTTATAACATACCTTTGGGTGGTAGTGGTAGTTCTACGACCCTTCCAATACCGACTCCTTCTAGCTGCCTTAATGGTAGCTGAATTGCCCCTGTATATCCGCCTTTTAGCAGCACGGTTCTCCTCGACGCCCTCTTGATATCGCTGCCTTTTAGCAGCACGGTTCTCCTCGACGCCCTCTTGATATCGCTGCCTTTTAGCAGCACGCTTAGATACAGCATTTGCGTTGTAGGTGTCGCGTACAGAGGCCTTCTTCTTTTCTGGGTCGGCCTTGTAGGTGTCGCGTACAGAGGCCTTCTTCTTTTCAGGGTCGGCCTTGTAGCGCTCTCGGGCTTTAGCCTTGTTCTCTTGTGAAAAATATCTTCTCGTTTTTGGAGGTATTCCGCTCGTTGCTTACATCTCCTCTTTCGATTACGCGAAGGCATTAAAAAAAAAAACAACTTCACTAACAAAAGTAAGTAATGACTACACAGCCAAATTGCAATTCCTGACTCAAAATGTATACAATATGAGCCAAATATGATACCATAGTATGTAGAGTAACAATCTGGCGCAAATTGTTCTTACATCCTGGAACTGATTTTTGTATCATATATGTTACATAATTTCTTACATAGAAATACGAGTTTCTCATAAGGCATTGTTTATATAGCTATTCACATAGGTGCTTAAAATACATTTTTTTCCTAATAAGGTAATGTTTATGTAGTTATTTTAATCATGGATTTTGAAATACATTTTCTAATCAGAGGGCGCAATACAATACAGATAATTTTGCCAATCATGCTTGAACAGTTTGGATTGGATTGAGACCTCTTCTCTTTCAACATTGTCCATTGCTGTGGTCTGAAGAAACACACATGAATCACTGCATTCATGAACAAGTGATACTGCTCATCTGACGTTGTTGCTTGGAATACAGAAGATTGTTGGGCTGAGTTCAAGAAGGGGGCAGTCATATGGATTCTTAAAGGCCTGCCCATCAGTAGTCTCCAGCTTATGAAAGCCTTGAACAAGGCAGTGAACACTGCATGCCATCATTACACTTGAATGTAGCTAGCAAGATACCATACTGCATCTGAATTTGAGTGAAAATGTATGTTGGAAATGTTTCTTCAAGTCTTACCTCAAACTGTGATGTGACAACTTCTATGAAGTCCCCAGAATTCACAAGTTTGCGTTCCTGTGACATAACTGCACCACTTTCTGTGACACGCTCTGCAAGTATAACGGATCCCAGCACAAGATCATAGTGTATGCCACACTGCAACAAAATGTCTAGCGTGGTATTTTGCCTTCCAACAGAAACAAGATGCAAGGCGGACAAAGTACATAAACACCTTGACACCTAAGTAGGAATACCGTTTAATTATGCCCATCCAAGTAAATTACTTGCTGTTAACCTTCCGAGGCGCTCCTTGTTGGTAAATCGTTCTCTGCTCACATAGAAGTGCCACATAGCAAGTGTTGCACAAGAAACATTGAGTAGACATGCTTTAGGTCAATGCCACACCTACAGTTCAAAATGTTCAACATGGAATTAAACAATATAAATTCACTGTGTACCTTTCATTCGCACCCACACCATCAGAACGGATGTAGCGCAAATGTTGCAATGTGGAAAACCGTTGAGCTATGTCCCTACTAGGAGCCAATCTGTTGCCAAATATATGTCTGAACATTGGCATTAAACGACTCAAATGTGTGAAAAGATTTATCTAAACAGATTTCATGACACCTTCAATATACCTTTCTGCACTGAAAGCTGAAGATGGTCCAAACTGAATCATGCAATCCACAAAATGGAGAAGGTATGTTTTTTGCTTTTCTAGTAGAGTTGGCATGTGACACTTGGCTGAATCAACAAATGCATGACAAACATTCCTGCATGAATCAGCAGATGAAGGTTGAAAGATGTCGCAATATGCAATCTGAAACACCTGCATTGAAAATTTTACAAGCTCAACTTATACACATGTACATGTTCATAAGGATACTAACCTTTGTAAATGCAAGCAGTACTTCACAGTCTCCTTCATTCAAATATGGACCCAGTACATATAAACACATCTGGGCCCATCCTTTGAAGTCCCGACCTACAAAGGATTGATAGTACTGGCATACATCTTAGTATTAAACCCGGATGTGTTGAATGCCCTTATTCTGGCAAGGATCTCTCTCTTCTGTTGTGCAGAAAACTTTGGCATTAGTATTTTCAGAATGTGCTTTCAAGTCCCCAACAATAATGTGTGCAAAGCTTCCACAGGTGTGCATCAATATGAGTACACACCCCATACTAATTAAGTATCCTTACTCATAGAGGTCAGCAGGCATGGAAAGGAGTGGATTATCATCCTCTCCTAATCCAACAGCTTTTCTTTGTTCCACTCTCACTTTCAGTAAGCTGTGCTCGGATCTCTGTTATCTGTTGTAATGCAATAGCCTTTGTACGCTTGGCACAAACAATATCAGGACTTTCTGTCCTGCTTGTCTGAGATAAAATAATAGCGTTTGATTTATTACACAATACAGGCACAGGTACTCACCATACAAATCCGGCAAAACTTTATTGCTGCACTTCCAAGGTGGTTCAAAAGTTCTGAAGCTTGTGGATTGTCACAGACAAGTAGTACAGGGAGAAGGCCACCAGTCTAACAATAAAGGAAGAAGACCAACAGTATAAGGAGACGGGCAATTAACAGTTCGGGAGTAAAGGGAGAAGGTTACCACTGGTTACAGTACAGGGAGATGTCCACCATTATAGAGAGATGGCCAACTGTACTAGTATAGGGAGAAGGCCATATCTACTCCTTCTAAGATATGCACATCGGGCCGAACACTACAAGCCCGAGCCAGGGGGGGTTCGGGGGGTTCGAACGAACCCCCCCCCCCCCCCCCTAAAAGGGTCATGGTCCGCTTCTGGACCTGACGCGAATTGCCCCCCCCCCCCCCCCCCCCCCCCACTTTTCGTATATCGGACCTGAAGTGGACTGCCCACCCCCCCCCCTTTTCGTATCGGGCAACCCACCCTCGGCCACCGCTCACTAGTTAGGTCCCATTTGTTTACCGAACCCCCCCATTTCCTGACCTGGCTACGGGCCTGCACTACCCACTGCCGAACATTACCCTATACTCACCAAAACACCTGCGTCTCAGAAGATGAAAGCATGAAGGGCATACGTAGTTCGATCCCTGCATGCATCATTGTGCCTAATTGATGCGCTCCACATCTCCAGTGCAAGTGACGCATATCACGTGCAAATCCCAAAAAAGATTATTTCTCATAACTGGTACAACATGTATTAAACATGGTACAAGTATGTCGATCATTCTGCTACGTATTGTTGAATATATGAAGCATAATGCAATGCAGCTTCACTCTGTGTCACGCTGTCACAACAATCTGTATCAGATTGTCGCTTCCTGTCATATATGATACATATTGACTAACGTATCTGATACATATTGATATATTTATCATATCTGGTACAGTTTGTAACAATTTGGCTGTGTAAACTGCGATAGGACACCATTAGTGCAGGTTGGAGCATTTATACTGTATAACATTATTAAATACATCATTATTTAAAATTAATTCCTATATTATGCTTGTAGATGTGATATGCATCTATATGACCTTAAGGGCACCGTGCCGGTAAATTCTGAAGGGTTGGCATGTAGTGGATCTGGCAAAGGACGTGTAGTGACATTGCACTGGTGTCCTGTGTCTGTTACCGTATAAGCAAATGCAGGGAGAAGGATTTGATAGTGTGCTTGTGATTAGATTGGGTTTTAATGCATGACAGCATGCACAGAGGATGCTTACAATGCCCCTTTGTATTTATTTGTCTCTTTGCACTTTAATGTTGCAGTAAGGCCATCACTATACTGGATAACACACCAGCTGCAACCGTTCTCTTTAGTTTATCTGCCCAAGACAACGACACTGGTTCAGCGGGTGTTGCAACCTTTAGCCTGGGGTGACGGGAACATTGGAGGCTTCTTCAGCATCACTCCCTCTGGAGAGTTGACTGTGGCCATCACACCACTGTACCCCACATCGTACAGGCTCATTGTGCTAGCAGTGGATGGAGGCACACCTCCTCTTGTGGGGAGAGCATACGTCAATGTTACAGTCATTGCCACAAATCCTTTTAACCACTCGAATGACAGTAAGTGACTATCTATACAAGCGCAAGTCTGTTGAGAATAGTTAGGTCTTTTAATTGTATTTGCAATTTATAATTTAATTAGGGGTAACTTAGTACAAAAATGCATGTTTCTCTTCAAATATATTTAAAGTCAAAAATGCTAATTAAACAAGATACAGTCTGTTATGGTGAACTTTTCTTTTCAAGTTGCATGTTTAACATATTCAGACTGTTAGGTTATGACTTTCACAACGCACGAAATACATGAATAATATGTCTATAGAAAAAGCTTCTACTTCCAACTGCAGTATGATCAAGAAACAAACTAAGAAATTCATAGAGTATGCACTCAACCAATAAAAAATATATGGAAAGAAATTTGATTGTATGAATAAAACGTTTTGTAAAATATGCATTTCCTATTTGAAGTCATTATTGTCCTCACTAATATGACCAATATAGCTTGATGTAACTAACAGTGCACTGCTCAATTTACTTTCTACCTTATTGTACTGATGTATGCTCCCAAACTCATGATCAAAAACAAGTATTGACTCCAATTGCATTGGCCATGGATGTCAACACTATCATATACCTTTGTACCTTTGCATGATGCATGCCTGAATTAGAAATGCATCCTTACTTTCAAATCCATGATTGCGTCTTTGAGGAGTGGTTGAGTATGGCTTGACAACTTTTGGTGAAACAAAACTGGTTTGGGAGAACAGACGTTTTTGATCAAAAGGTCCACCTTTGCACAACTATGTGACTACCTATATCTTCAACCCACACTAACCCCTAAAGCTAAAGCTAAGTCCACTGAGATGGGTATTAGTTGCCCCTAACCTGTGGCTTGTTGGCTCTCCAACTATATCACTTTTGCCAAATAGAGGACCATTTTTTGTCCAAACATTGGCCCTCCAGTCCGATTTGGCATTGTAATTGGCCACCAAAGAGCACATATGGGCTCATCAAATAACAGTGAATTGTTTTCCTTTTATAGATACATGCCCCTTAACCTATGCTGCTGGGGTGATCTGGAAGGCTGCACGTCAAAACAAAACAGTGCTCATACCTTGCAACAATGCAGATCCTAAATTCAGGTGATTTGCAAAAATGAAAACTTTATGCCAGCAATCACTTCCAAATGGCTGTATTTTATATTGTGGCACAGTGCCTACCCCAACCATTCTATGTCTTTTGAATTCCAACAGCAAGGTTACTCAGATGTCTCGACGGTGCTTACCATCAGGGGAATGGGATGTGGTAGACTTTACTAACTGCACATTGCTATCAGAAGTTAAAAAACCATTCCTGATTGTTTGGTCCTCCCTACTGGATGAGGTTGCACTGCAACAACAGGTTTGGTTTATGATGAATGTATAATGTTTGATTTGATCTTGTAACATACAGGGTTTCTTAAAGAATTTCACTGAGATGAACTTTACCTATGGCATAGTCTACATTTCTTCTTCAACAGGACTATTTTCAGAGTCTGGAATTTCTCTGTTCGCAATTTTGATATCAGTTTATTTTAGTGATGAGCAGTTGAGCAATGTCATTAGTGCTGCCTCTGACTACAGAGGGAAGCATCAAGCGGTATCATCAATATCTTTATCATATGCTGTTATATGGCCATCAGGTAGATGAATTGAAATGTACATTCTACGCAAGTAACTTTCGTTTTTTC
The DNA here is from genome assembly GCA_013339895.1 of Ephydatia muelleri. NCBI lineage: Eukaryota > Metazoa > Porifera > Demospongiae > Spongillida > Spongillidae > Ephydatia > Ephydatia muelleri. The sequence continues at coordinate 10,313,569 of JABACO010000006.1, forward strand.
AGATCCATGTAGTTGTAAAATACACCCTGGAAATATATTTTATTTGTGCTCTGATGTCCAATCGAGCCCTTGCAGTTGTACAACCTCTACACAATGTCAGGTACACATAAGCAGTTTGCAATTACAGTTGTGCAAGATTATCTTTAAATTAATAATAACTCCACTTTCAGCAGTTTTATTCCCTTCCTTCGCCATAATAAATTATCATTCACTATCTGCAATAAACAGCAAGCACCTAGAATAGGAATCAGTACAATCTGATTGCTTGAAATAATTTGTGTAATTATGATGATATGATCAAGACTAAAAATTACTCACATAAACTTAATTGATCCTGTTTATTTATCTTTCCGATAGTGCTCACCTCCATTTCTTGGAGATAGCCAACTCTGCACTATTGACTCTGACCTTGATGGAATTCCAGACAACCCATTAAACTGTACTGATTTCTCGTACTGTATGAGAGACAACTGCCCTTACATATTCAATCCACCTGTGGAAGGAATACAAAGTGATGTATGTAATACATCATTGAAAGGTAATTGACACGAAGAACGATGGGTAATTGAATGCATGATAATCATGATGCTATACACTTGAGTTCTAATTAATAATTTCATCACATTTTACGGGGCCTCCTCTGTTAAGGAGAGTAATTTATAATGATTAATCTATGACACTTGTTATTAGAATGTTGCCTACAGTGGTATTAAAGCAGAATTGGTTATTAAAAATGGTAAAATACATTTGTTTAAATTGATAAATGAAGTGAGAATGTATTCCATTATTATACTGAAAGTTTAAAGTAATCAATTACCTGGCCGTTATTTAGTGGTTTAATTTATTATGCAGTTAAAATATTTTGCTTACATGAATATAAATTGATAGTATGCAAAAGAAACCTTCAGTATGAACAGGTGTCTAGGTACTCATGCATTAGATAGTCTGAAAAAAATTTTGTATTTCATTATGCACTATCTAAAAGGAAATAGAAGCACTTTGTATAATTACTTCAGGAAAAGGCAAAAAGTGCCACTTGCAAAGCAGATGGTTTTTTCTTGGATGCTGCTCAACAGAGCCACCTGAAAGTGCAGGGAATGTAGCCTAAGTGAATAGATTCATTAGAGCCACATGGTTGGATGTAGTTTAATCTATTGAATCTGTCACTTTGATTAATCTACAAGCAGTAGTGGGTCATATAGTTCAAGGTGCAATTATAAAGCAATGTATTTTATTAGCATAATTATTGCTAATGAGGTATGAACAGAAGCAGAGATCTTAATGCACAAATCCATGGAGACATGCCATAGCAATGTACTTCTGAAGAGAAACCACACCAATTGTCAGAATTGAGAATCTTGAAAAAGAACAACCTGTCAATTTTGTGGTGTACATCTACTTTAGCTCATAAGATTTGCCATAAACCATTATTATGAGCACGCCTACACCTAATAGCAGATGTGATATGGAGGAGGCTGTAAATGGTTTGACTTGGGATACTGATGACCTCTGCAGATTCTGATATCACTATTCATTTAATTATATTGATAATACTGCGAATTGGTATCTTTAATGACGTAAATTTTTTCACTGTGTTGGCTGTAGACCAGCTATGTGTGAAATAGATATAAATGAAATATTATCTGCTCAATGCACAATAGCTGCAGCTAAGAGCATAAAATTGATAATCATGCAAACTTGTATACAAAATAGGATGCAGAACAATCAAATTATATATGCATAATGCAAGTATACGAGCTAATTGATAATGTTTGCTTGAAAGGCTCTGTTCAGTCATTTGTTAAAAGCCAATAAAGTAACTACCGATGCGTGCTTCATATGTACACCTTTTAGATGCGTGCGTGCGTGCCGGAGTTTGACACCGTGTGGATGCTGCAATGGCCCAAAGCCCCCCCTTAACTTCACATATGTTCAACCATGCCCTAACGGAGGAATTAGCTATGTATCAGGTAACATGATATGCATCATGTGCCACAAATACTATTTTGTTTAAATGGCATAGGAAACGCCTACAGGTTCTGCACTGGCATTGGTAACTGGGAGCCTACCAATGTAACTGAATGTGAAAGCTATTCAGTCAGATATTTGGCACAACAGGTACCATGTGCATGTGTTCAACTAGAGCTTCTCCATGCAAGTTTCTGTGTATGCAATGGCATCATTCATTTTACTTCTTTTCATGGATTGTCAAAATGGTATAAAATATCTAGGCGCTCAATAGAACTAAGAACATTTATTAATTCTCTTCAGAGTAAAATTATGATTGTCATGTATTTTTTCATGCTGCACACACAAACTTGTCAGGTTTCAAATCCAAATCTGGACATTGCACAAAGTCTTGAAGTATTGAAAGATTTGTTTATTCAAACACAATCTAATATTACATCTATATTGCCTCTCGATTTAAAAGATAGTGTCTACATTGTTTCAGTAGTTTCAAATTTGTTAGCAAGAAACATACATCGAAATGGAAGAATACAAGACACTTTTGTAAGTAACTTTTCTGTAGTCCTCAATCGATTATATGTTCCTGATTTTTGTTAATAGATCTTTTTGGATGTAGTCAACAATCTTTTAGATGAGACAAATGTAGTGGGGGTGGCAGATCCTGCAAGAAATTGATCCTGAAGCAAGTTCACTGCTCCTGAAGAGCAGTGAGACTTATGGATTCTACGTGGCATCTGCAATCAATACCACCAAAAACGTGACACTGTCAAGATCATTCATTGGTATGTGTAACACAACCTAGTGATGCAAACAACGTGTGATGCATTATTTTCCTGCTAGTGCTCCAAGCATCCAAAGTAGAGACCAAATCAAATCAGGGTGACTTAATGTTTCCTGATGGCACTGGTACTTTGTTTGAAAATGCATCATTTCTTGCTGATGGTGCCAGCTTAGTAATCCCTGGTGCATTTCTTTTGGAAAGGGCAAGGAACTGTATGCAATGAAAAAAGACATTGCTAGTGCAACCTAATGCACCTCTCTCTACCGCAGCTTCATCAATATGTATCTGCCCAGCAGCAATGGATCTATGTAAGTTAAAACTTATCTGCATTCACTGTTACATGCAAATGACAGCAAAAATTATTCACACATGGTACAATCATGTCTGAAATTCATCAACAGCTTCGGTAAACCTGTTTCGATTCTCTTGTCAAGCCAAGTGGCTGTTGAAGATAGTGGCTTTGCATCATTGGCCCTAAGAACAAGACCATTATCAATGAACTTTAGAGTAAATAACAGAACAAGTGAATCTCCATGTAGGACTTTGTAATATGTAATATGTAATATGTACATTACTAAAAATAAATATATACACAGGTTTCTACTAGATACCAATGTACTTTCTGGGACTTCAAAAATTCGTACGTTTTATATTTGCAAACTCCTCCAGTTACGCTAAGTATTGCTCACAGCTATTGGTCATCGGAAGGAATGATAAAGTCTACAACTAATGGCTCAGTCGTTCAGTGTAGCTCTACCCATCTAACCAGCTTTGCAGTACTGTTGGCTGTTAAAACATTTGTACGTTCATTTCAATGCGTGAGTACTATCATGCTGATTGCTTTCTTTTGTCAGCCTGAAAGTAAAGCTCTTGTAGTCATATCGTATGTTGGGTGTGGCATCTCAATGGTTAGTCTACTAATAAAAATTAACTTCTTCTTGGGCTTTAGGTAACGAACATGCATGAATGCAATGAAATCTGCATCTGTGTATAACTTTGTTTTCAATTTGATAGAAAGCAACTATTTGACAAGCCACATAACTTTGTGCACTTGAATTTGGCTATTGCGCTATTCCTAGCCTTCCTAGTTTTTGTTGCTGGAGTTGAAAGTGCTAAGCATAATGAGGTACCCGGTGCAAGACACACTCTGCATGGAGTAATTTATCCTATCTCCTAATGATTTCTGGTTTGGTTAGACTGCATGCAAGGCCGTTGCAGCTCTCCTGCAGTACTTTTGGCTCGCTGCATTCTGTTGGATGATGTGTGAAGGTGTCATGTTGTACCTCATGTTGGTGGTCGTTTTCAGTTCACTAAAGAAAAAGTGGTGGTTCTTTCTCCTTCTTGGATGGTGTAAGGGTTTGTTTGTAACAATCCTGCTATCTTCTTAATCCCAAACCCTGGTTTAGTGACTCCTTTGCTGTTCATGTTCATTGGACTAGCAGCCCGGAGTGATTATTATGTTGTGAGAAACAAGGATGATAACAGCATTTCATAGTAAGCTACAACTTGGTCTGTGCAAAATAAAGTTATACTGTTTCTTATTATATTTCGAAATACGTCTTTACTATGCTAATGTTATTATACCACCCTGTACTTTCCTATCCATTATATGTGCATTCAGTCACGTGTATTCAGTTGTTCCCACGATTTGTGTGTAGCTAAGTTGTAGGACCTCTGTCACTGTTACGTGCATAGTGACACATCAGCATGCTACACTAGCTGTAAGGGGGGGGGGGAGGGGGGGGGGGGGGGGGCAGGGTTGTTTTTACCAAACCAGAGGCTGCTGTACGTGATCTCACTGATTAAAGATGCTTTGGCACCTGTGTCAACCTCCATTGATAGGTTGACATTGCTAATATTTACTATAGGATAGAAAGGGGGAACTGCTGGCACTCCTGGCTAGGAACACTGTGTTTATGTGGGACTGGTTTCCACTCACTGTGACTGCAGTTGTGCTTTGGTGGACATCCATTCCTTTCTGTAAAGTTGGTCACTCATCATCAGCAACTGGTCTACATTGATTTATTTACATATAATCCAGTTACTAGTGGTGTTCCTTAAGGGTCAGGTAGTCCTTGGTCCCCTACTGTTTTCGTTCCATATTGATTGTTTATTGCCACCAATTCATGTCAAAATAGTTGAGGATGACACTAAGCTCTACATGCCTCACTAAATAGTTTCACCAATGTTTTTAGCACTGTCTGAATCAAAACTGGCAACTTTAATTGTATTGCCTTCCAGTTATTACGCATCATGTCTTTTGGTTTTCTTAGTGCCAGGAGTGCTTATCATACAGTGGCATGCCATTAGATTTAGTGCCTATCTTGGTATTCATATTTCATCAGATTTAAAACCTAGTTTGCTCATCTATAGCTGCCAAGGCTTTTCATAGGTGTCATCTATTGTCCCACGTTCAAAAACTGTGTTGTTTCTTTACGTCATATGTTAGACCACTCTACACTGGTATGAAGCCAATGACTCTGTAAAGACATTGTGAGGTTCAGCGTTCCTTATTAGATGAGCCAAGCAGTCTCACATTAATTACCATCATCAGCTTGCTAATTTATGCTGGCATTCAATACATGCAGTACCGTCAGGTCTACTTTGACCTTCTAATAATGTGTTTCACAATTAGTGCAGAAAAGCTTTCTGTGTTAAAGTATCACAATATTGTACAGAGGGAACACACGAAAGCTGAACTCCTTAACCTTTAATCTCCAGACGTTCTACGCGTAGGACGATGGTCCTACGCGTAGGACGCATGTTAAAATTAATTTGTTGCAAACCCATATGAACAGAGAACAAACCAAAAACTCATTGTACTGTAAAAATGGTTAGTAATTCTGAATATACTGGTACTTCCTTGCAATTCTTCAAAGACTGTCAAATACAGTCAATACTCATTGCCAATAGATACATGTTATCGTGAAGCAACTTCAAGTACCAACAAGTAATGTTGGAAAGATCAGAACGACGTTCAAAACAAGGGGGATAGTGAGACAGGTCTTTGGCACTAGGAAAATAAAAAAGTACATTTGGAATTTGCTAGCTCCACAAGCGTATGAACAATACTTATTTGTCAGTCGCATGTCTTGGAATAGCCAAGTGAATGGACAAATCTTGAAAACGCACAGTGCGTTTTCAGTACAAATGGCTAAATCGTTTAGAGTTAGACAACTGCCATAGAATGCATTAAGTAGCACACATCAAACTTCAAAAAACATCCAATAAAAGTTATACTTTTTTCTGTGACAATTAAGTTGTACGCATAATGCATTTTTAAGTACCGCATCCTGTTTTTTGCATCGTGTAACCAAGAGCGTGATTTTAAAAAATGGATTGTCAATTGGTAAATTAAGCATGGTAGACACATCAAACAACAGTAGAGAAATGGATGACAAAAACTTGCATTTCTATTTATAATGAATTTTCAAATATTGGTCCTACGCGTAGGACTTGGCTCTGGAGATTAAAGGTTAACACTAGCCTACCGAATTCCCGTACTATATCCTTTCCAAGAGAATTATACGAGTGTGGAACTTATTGCCTGATGTTATTGTCACATCACCACATGTTGATATACTTAAATCTCATTTCCATGTGGTGGAGCTATTTCCATTCTGAAGATGTTTTCCCTACTAGGCAGTACATACATTTGTAAATTATATTTTTTATTTGGTCGTGAAATTTTTTCTGATGCATTCATAGTTCCATCATTCCTGATGTAAGAAATCTGTGATCTTTAGTGTGTTTTGCTGGACAGATCTTGAAACATGAAGCAGCACTTCTTGATAGAACATACCTGTTTTTTTCCCTCATAAATCAGTTGCTGGATGTCCACAGACAAAGGAACAATATGGGCCTTTGTAGTTCCTGTTATGATAATCATTTTGGTGAGCAAACTATTCTCATACATCATCCAGTGTTGATTAATCAGCTCTACCCATACACATACACAACAGATCAATATCATATTCCTGATAATGGTGTTGGTGGTGATATGTAAGACGGGCAGGCAAAACCCCACTCATGCCAAGAATTTCAAGGACAATGCAAAAAACAGTGTTGTAAGTATTTGTTCTACTCAAAATTATTTTAATTCCAGCCAATGGGCTAGATCTTTCTTAAAAGTCACCGTCCTTCTGCTACCTATACTTGGAGGCACTTGGATATTTGGATTGCTTTCTTTAAACCAATACACATTGGTATTTACCTGGCTTTTTACAATACTAAACTCCTTGCAGGTATGTACTGCAATTATATTGTGCATTGTCCAGCTCTTCAGACCAATAATCAAATGTTAAACCCAATAGGGTTTATTCATATTCATATGCTATGTCTTGAGAGATGAAAAGGTAGTAGTCATGATATTGACTCATGTTCAACTTTTTAACTATGATTTTATTGGTTTTAGGTTTGGGGCAGGATAGAAATCAAATATAAAAATTGGTCATCTTCACATAGTTCTGACCCAACAGTGAGCACTGTGTAAACCTTGTTACATTTGACATGCGAGTGAAACAAAAGCATTATCACAGTGCAATACCTGTATTACTGAAGTTCTCCATAGAAAAATAAAACATCTATTGCTTTATCTGGCACGAAGTCTGCAGAAAAATCAGCGGAAGGAAAGTTTCATGATGACACTACGCTATGGTATTGACTTTAAAGACATATTTTTAATGTTAGATATAGTTGCACATGTACCCTTGCGATACCCTTTATAGTATACCTTTTAAAGTGGTCTGTACACTGTACAGCTCCACACTTGTACACTACCCTATGGCTAATGTTGGCCAACAGCAGTCTGTTAATCAGTAAAAGTATCTTCTGTGGGTCACGCGCGATCGATTTACCATGCAAAAATTATACCAACGTATATGGGATCATTTCCGCGAAATGAGACCTAGCGCATGAAACCTAGCGCACGAAACAGTATAAAATTTCCAGTACGCATGCACAATAGAAATGTAACACTTGCATTGAAATGTAAAAATTCAGAGCCTTACAACTCCATGAAAGATACTCCGATTCTCAGTGCGTAAGAAGCAATGTGTAGAGGACATTTCAGACTTCTAGTATATAAATTTAAAAAAATTGAAGCATGCATGGGTTAGGTCCCTTGATCCCCATTATAATACACAAATGCCTTACCTTTAATGAATCGCTATAACGACCGAACGGTTGATGCTACCTACCAACTTTCTATTTTCAACATGTCATGCTACACACCATTTCACTATGTGAAAATAGATTTTGGCGTGTGAGGAAATAACTCTTGCACAAGTACATTGCCCGGCGACGTTACGATGTCTGATAGCCATGGTGTTCAAAACCATCACATCTTCAAGTAGGGAAATTTTATATTGTATGCTCGCTTATCTCCCAACCAACAATATTGAAGTTTGATAACTTGCTGGTTCCGCCCATTCTCGGCCGGCGCCATAAATTAAGCTAGCCGTTCACAACGGTTTGCCTCACACAGCACCCAGGCAGTGAGTTAGAAGACTCTCACTTCGGAAGACGATCGTAAAAAAATTGACGATTCAAGCCAGTGAACGGTTGCAGTAATCTTGCTGCGGGGTGGCAGACTGGCAGTATATCTAACACGACGCCGTAATGATCATCCTTCTCTATAAACGTTCCTATTTGCCATAACTTCTCGTTTAATTCCTGCCACCTCCACTCAGCTACAACACCACCTAAATATAAAAAGCCTCCCAGCTGGGACTAAATGTAACACTGGATGCGCTTTAATTGGGTCGAGCCATAGATATTAGAATATGGTCAAACAGACATGTCACACTCATGGTTATGTGTTTGCACAGTGTGAAAGCCCAAAGGAATTGAAACTCCTCAAAAAAGATTGATCAATGCAGGCAGTACTGTGTAGTAATGAAGCTGTAGCTATTGCTGCAGTGGCAATGGGAAGCTAGTGCCAGTGGATGTCGAATATAGACTGGGAAGGCAGTGCTGTGTACCATTGTCACAACCTGTACATGGTGGATGGAGGGAGGAGACCTGCTTGAGCCAGATGCAGTTGAATGGATCGTGCAAGATGAACCGCATGGCTATAGAAGAGAGCGGTAGGTTGAGCAGGCTAGCGGGCTACTCATTGGATGTTCGACAATGAACCATGTTAGTACCATGCGTGCGATCAATAGAGATGGGGGAGGAGGGGGTGCATCTACCACCTTAGTCTGTCTTTGACTTCTTGATGAAGAAGACAGACTGTTCTTGACTTTCGAAGAAACCAAGGGCAAGAACAGCTTTTGATTTTACTTTGTCATGCGTCATTAGGGGTCAGTGTCCAGCAACCTTATCATCTGGTCGAGCATTTCATTGATGACTGGCAGACACTTGGGTCTGTAGTGTGCTGGAGGCTGAGATTGCTCCATGTCAAGAGCCTGCTTGTTTCCAGAAGTTTCTAAGTGGCCAGATTCCAGCCTGAACCACAGGACTGATCATATGAGATGCCAGAGATCTTGCATGGTACTTAATTACCAATGGAGAAAAAATACAAAAAAAAAAAAAAGAAGCAAACTAACAAATCACAGAACATACCTATAGCATTTCAGTCTACAGGCAGGTTATGAATGAGACAATATAGATGCCTTCCACCACAGACCCTGTCTCTAATATTGTGGTAAAGCTTAGAACCATATGCTGACACGATCTGGTACGGGGTTTACGTAGTGGAGTTTGAATAGGGATAGAGCTTTCCGGATAGGCCTTCTTGTACTCTGTTCTAAACCATTCCCCCTGTCATGGGACATATCATAGCCTAACAAGGATCAAATAGTTTACTAACCAAACAGTGCCTTGTATTAACTTTGATACTTCCATATCTAATGTGACATTCCATGGCGCCTTTGCAGCTGTCACTGCATCAATGCCTGCTGCCTTTGCATATGTACATCCAAGTCGAAGCAATTGGCAATGTTGACCGGTTGTACAGCATGGAAAGTAACCATAGTAGTACCATCCTTGTGTTGTGTTTTAGCTTAAATGAATTCATATTGTCATAATCTTTTCGATACACTACTAGGTGGTATACCAGTTCATCAAAGATAAAATGGAAGCCTTCTGCAAGTACAAATTTACCATACAAAGCCCCAAACCTGACTTGCAGCGATAAAACCAGTGTTGCTTTGAGGGGGACTAATTGACAAAGCTTTAGCTGGAGCTATGGATTGCAAACCAAAGCCACCCCAGGAGTGATACTCACTGGGGACAGCACATGTGCAGTACAAATCCAGTCTCTGGATGATCGCTCTGTCAAGCAGTGTCAAACAGAAGAGTGGTATCCAGCTATCTTTAGTGTTGGCTGTGCTGGTGTCTTGTTGATTGTGATAATGAGCATTGGCGCAGTCCTCAGCTTGAGGAAAGGGAAAAGTTCAAAATCACGTCTGCAATCTCATGGGAAAATGGTTATGCACCTGAAGATGTGAATATTATAGTGTAGCATCACCTTCATCAACGTACTTACGCAGGCAGAAATACATTTCATGTGTAACAATGACTCTTAAAAGTGGCTTATTCATGTTGCAGCATCTTATTTGCTGCATAAGGTATGCAAAAGAGGCGTGCATGAATATAATATCATCTGCCTCTTCTCCCATGTAACCCTCTGTATGATGTACCAGGGAATATTTAGGACATTAATTACAGCATTATTGGACCAGGTACAGTTCCTGACATCATCTTTCACAATAGGAAACCCCATTCTGACTCCATTTTCTAAACATCTTAGCACTATCTTTGTGGTTGTAATTTTGCACAGAATGCTGATTAATACTGAGTATTATGCAACCCATTTAAAGCTAATGAATCTCGAAATGACGTTATTAATATCATGATTGATGTAAACATCACATCGTGATTTTATATATTTCACTAACGACAATTGAATGTATGTAAATATTGTATGAGTTCATTCCATGCAGACCTTAGAGAGGGAATTTTCAACTGCCAAAACTATATTGCAGAAGACAAGATGGAGTCTTTTAACCAAATAGACTCTAAATGCAAAGAACTCTACAGTATCTTTCAATCAGTCAGAACTAATCTGAGTTGTGAAGAACATCAGCTAGAAAGTTGGCTTAATGCATGATTTGTAGGAGCACACTTGATTGTGGAGCTCAGGACAATAGTAAGGTAAACTGCCATATTAGCACGGGTTGGCTTTATTGGCACGGGGGGGGGGGGGGGGGGGGGGTGGGGGGGGGGGGGGGTGTGGGGGGGGGGGGGGGGGGGTCCGAATAACCGCAGTCATTTTCAATGGAGGTCACGAAGCCACTCTTTAGCTTGGCGTAGCTCTTCCGCGTAACCACTTATAACAAAGTTCTAAGCTTAAAAAGTATGCCGCATGAGTATGAATAGAAAAAGGGGTAAAAGGAGGGCTCTTGCGAGCTCTTGCAATGCGTGGCTTTTTTAAAATCACTACCCCTCGAAGGAAAAGAAAATCACCTAGCTTGAGACAGAGAACGCTAATTAATTTTTTTGTGTGTTTACAACTTCATTTTGAATACTTCCAGATATGTTGGCGGCGTTGCTGGTTGTCTGTTCCATTGAAAACATTTTAAAAGCTACGACACACCCCCCGTGCTAATTTGGCACTCATCGCGTACCCCCCCCCCCCCCCCCCCCCCCCCCCCCTCAGAGGTACGAGTGGATATAAAAAACAGAAGGTGCTGCAAAACTTTTAAAACGATGGCATGGTGCGCATGCATCAGTACTGACACTTGGTGGTGTTAAAACGTACTCCAGACGATGCGTTTGACTGGTACAGTCCGTTAAAAAACCCGTGCTAATATGGCAGCTTACCTTATCTGTCTCAGATTTGAGCAAGCGTTTTGTCTCTTCCGATGTTCTTCGTGGACAGCCTTTACAATTTTCAATTGGTCTTCCTCATTTTCAATGATCCATCCTCGGGCGCTGTTCAGTTTTGCCACTTACATAGTACGAATATCCAGCTTCAGCACTGAAAAACACAGCTCGCTATTGAAGTCCCCGTTTATAATTCACATCAAACGGATAGCGGGCAGTTGTGAGATATTCGAAAATAGCGTACTCTGAAGCAGATGCCTCACATCTCCAGTCTCTCATGACTTGTTGAAATGAAAATTAATTCAGTGACTAGCAATTGCTCCACATAAATGCCTATTATCGCATGAATCTAGATTGTGCAATCTAACTAAATAATTGAATGAAGAAAAGATAGGAGGCAAAATAAGACCTTTCCCTAGCTGCAGTATTTAATGTCACATGTATTACTACACAATATACATTTGATGTCTGTCATCTATATGCAATCAAGTTTTATGTTGCAGTCAGTTAGTTGGTGTTTTGTAGATGGCACATAAACATATTAAATGATTGAGTAACTAAATTTTAAATTTTATCATAGCCCTCTTACATCAGTAATATTCAAGTTAGCATACAACAATAATTGAATTAATAGGTAGTTTTAATTAGCCTATAGTCACATGATCTCAATCAATGGACTTCTGTTCTTCCACTCGTTACCTGCCACTTTGACCTGACTCCGGCTCAATTTACAGATGGTTTGGTGGTTCACTATATGTGTGACTCGACAGACTTACCTTCCAAGTGTGGTGGTTGTGGGGCCTCACTAATAATGCAACGTTGGTGGCCTAGTTATCCAGAGTCATAAGATCAGAGTGATATTGCTGCACAGGTGTGGACACAGGTTGTCAAGGAACCAATTGTCAAGAGAGGCAGAAACACAAGTGGTGACTCGGGACTTCAGCTTGATTTGGGTGTACGTGGCATTTGGCAACCTTAAGTAGAGGCACTATTTGATTTCAAGGTTATTGATACAGATGCCTCATCCTACAACATATGCCAGACTCAATTCTTGAATCGGGAGCTCAGGACATAAAGATGTACAAACAAGCAGTGGAAGATTGTAGAGGTGTTCTTTTACATCCTTTGTACATGTCAGTTCAGTAGATGGACTTCTGCATTGGGAAGCTGAGCACTTCCTTAAGAGCAGCAAATGGAAGAAGTCATATGCACAACTATGTGGCTACATCAGAGCAAGGCTTTCGTTTGCCATCATCAGAGCAACCAGCCTATGCCAAAGGGGTTCCAGAGTAAAGTGGAGGAGTGGCCTGGGCTTTGAGGATGGGGCTCCTCTATACTTGATCATGCATTGAAGCAGTCCGAACCATTTATATATTTATTTATTTATATAAAGATATTTTAATTTAAATTTGGTATTAGAAAATAAATCCTACACCCTAGGCACACCATTTTATCAAGTGTATAATATAGGTGATGCCTTACTCAAAAACAGTTGATATTTATTCAGAACCAGACTATCATTTGCAATCTTGAGATCTGCTATCCTGTGTTTGTTAGAGTGAAATGGTGAAGTGGTCTAGGTTTTGATGATGGAGCAGCACTCTCTGCTCACTAGGATTTGATGATGGAGCAACACTCCCTGCTCACTAGGATTTGATGATGGAGCAACACTCCCTGCACACTACGGTTTGATGATGGAGCAACACTCTCTGCTCACTAGGGTTTGATGATGGAGCAACACTCCCTGCTCACTAGGGTTTGATGATGGAGCAACACTCCCTGCACACTACGGTTTGATGATGGAGCAACACTCCTTGCTCACTAGGGTTTGATGATGGAGCAACACTCTCCAGCGGCGGATCTACCATACTTGGGGGGAGCGGCCGCCCCCCCCCCCCCCCATCGATATAAAATGCCGCCCCTATTATTAAATTGCCGCCCCCCTTCACACTACGACGTACACATAAACACTACGCGTGTCACTGTGTTTCCACATAGCGGTGATGTGCAGCTGTCGGGAATCGTGTCTTGTTAAATCTTTATTATGAATTATCAGATCCTGAACGATAATTGATAATAAAAAATAATAATTTAAAAGTTATGTATAGCGTGCATGAAAGGTTAATTTATGGCGAGCCCCAGACCAGTGTGACGTGGAAGGTAGGGCAACAAGGGGGGGCTTGGGGGGGGGGGGGGGGGGGGGGGGGAATTGAGCCCCCCCCAATTCTCCTTGGGAAAAAAAAAGTAACAAATTTATTAAAATGTTAACTTCTCCCCCCCCCCCCCCCCGTCCCCCCCCCGTCCCCCTTAGGGGGGACCGTGGGGGGGGGGGGGGGGGGGGGAGAAGAGCGCTCTCCAAAATATGCCGCCCCTCCAATATAACCGCCCCCCCCTATTGCCTTATTCCTGGATCCGCCACTGACACTCTCTGCTCACTAGGGTTTGATGATGGAGCAACACTCTCTGCTCACTAGGGTTTGATGATGGAGCAACACTCCCTGCTCACTAGGGTTTGATGATGGAGCAACACTCCCTGCTCACTAGGGTTTGATGATGGAGCAACACTCCCTGCTCACTAGGGTTTGATGATGGAGCAACACTCCCTGCTCACTAGGGTTTGATGATGGAGCAACACTCCCTGCTCACTACGGTTTGATGATGGAGCAGCACTCCTTGCTCACTAGCAACACACTGACACTTTGGCATGTTTTAAAACCTATTTATTTCCGCCTTTCATTTCTTTGTTTTTTTGTTGTTGTTTGTATTTTGTCGTTTTATGCATTTGTACTGTATTGCTGGGTGACTGTATTCGTTGCTGTTTTCACTTTAGTTAGGTTTAGCTATTATTATTTGTCTTATGTATAACCTTACAATGAGCTTATTAAATATTTAAAGTATGGAGTTATAACAATTAAAACCTATCCTGTTCATTAGTAGACACCCTGTCAATGATTTGTGCCCCCAATTGTCATATCTAGCTGTGCAGATATCCTATGTGACTGAGCGTGATCCACTGGGTGACTGCTAGCTATCATGAAGAAGAGATCAGGCAGTATGGCAGTAAATGTACACCTAAGAGGTTAAGATAAATGAATACCTACAAGAACAGATTTTAAGTATGACTAGGGGAGTCATAAAAGTCTGTAGGTATCATTAACTGAAGAGCCAATTATGCCCCCAGGGACAGTCATTTATGGTTAGTTATAATCCCTGGAGAGTCATTATAACTAACCATGGAGTGACCAGGAGTAGAGTGCCGATTGACTAGGGAGGCAATTTACGCGGGAGACATTAGTGCCTGCTACACCACGAAATCTCTGACGAAATTCATCACAGAAACGGCGCATGAGTCCAACATTCATTCCTGTTAGTATCCGGGGCCCCAGCAGCCGAGCGGATTGGTAGCAGCAGATATTGACATGGCTCCGTACGCTTGCTTGTGGGCCGTCCTCCTAGGATGCGTTCATTTATGCAGCACGCGTAAGTTGCATGACATTTAAGGGGTACGTTTCAATAGCCCCTGCTCATTTTTCCCTTCCGACAGAGCCGATCGTTGTGCAACATAACTGCGATCTGGAGTCTGGTCTCTGCGGATGGGAATATTATAACTGGAACGACATGAGGCAGGTGGGGGTGGTCCAGCCCTCTAACGAAAGCGCCCCTCGGTTAGGTCCACCAAGGGACGCAAATCCTGGAACAGCGAACGGTAAGCCTTGCTGCGAGCAGCCCAATGCATAATACATGCACATGTTATGTATGCGTGTCCGGGTGCGTATGAGCCTGCCGTTGCGGCGTCCCACAGTTGTGTCAAACAGTTGAGGTGGGTCTCGGAGCTGTTGGGCTATGAATATCAATCTTGCGGCAGTCAGCAATTGACTATTCATTGGACTTTGTTGTTGTTGTCTGTTGACAGTTACGATTGCGCGCCACGTGGGCGGGTTTGATTTTCCAAAAACAGGGATTTGTAGTTCTACGTTTTTTTCTGTTATTAATACCCCTTTCCTTTTTTAACACACACACACACACACACACACACACACACACACACACACACACACACACACACACACACACACACACACACACACACACACACACACACACACACACACACACACACACACACACACACACACACACACACACACACACACACACACACACACACACACACACCACACACACACACACATACACACATGCTTCTAAAATTTCCCTCCCTTCCACCCCACCCCCCCCCACCCCCCTCCCCCATTTTGTTTGGCCAGGACACTACTACTACTTCTACTACCCACATAGCTACGAGATCTACACACTTGGATTTCCAAACTATCAGTACATATGTGGCCTCTCGTTTGCCTATGCTGTGGACGGGGCAACTACCTTGCTCCTGAGCCGTTGGAATTTTGACGAAATTGAAATCAATACGACTGTTGCAGTAGCAACACCTCCAGATGTTACAGGACCCTGGCAGAAGGCCTATCACTACATCACACTGCCCCCAGTGACCAAAATCTACCCTCTGTACTTTAAGGAACTTGTGGCAGACATGGGGGAAGCCCCTCCAGCAAATGAAGAAATGTTTCTTGCCCTTGACGATCTTAACATCACTTTTTGCCTGCCATGCAACTTTGACAACCTTAGTGTTGAAGGAGGCATCATTCTAACCATGCCCAACGTGATACATGTTCTAATTACAGCACTCACCAACACAGTTGTAGTAGTGGCCAATTCCAGCATTTGTCCAGAAGCAACATTCATATACACTATTGAATCTGGTAAGGCAGCTCAATAATGTATGTTCTTATTCCTTCATTACATGTGCCATGCTCCCCCACCCCCACCCCCACCCCCACCCCCCCCCCCCCGCCCCCCCACCCCCACCCCTACTCTAGTGTTTCCAGCTCAGCTGATGCCCATCTTCTCCCTTGATCCTTACTCCGGATTGTTGAGTGTTGATGCCAGAGGCCCATTCCTTGATGCCAACGGAACAGTTGGAAACATAACTGTATGTTTAGAGACAATCCTTATGCTACCAGTCCCAATCAATGCTCGTAACAAATCAGCTTGCATTCATGTATTACCACCGATGGGACATGCTATACCTCTTTCTTTTTTTTTTTGGCTGTTTACCACATTCCTCATTTTAAAAACATTTTTACACATACACACACACACACACACACACACACACACACACACACACACACACACAAATCCAGATTAGCGCTTATGTCTTGGGTTCAAACTACACCAACCTATCACCTGCATTCAAAGTCTACAGGACTGCCACCTTCCGTCAAGATCAGACCATTGCAGTGCTCTCTCCTCCCACCATCAATGTTACGGTGGGGGTTCCCTTCTCCTTCCACATCAACGCCACCTCTCCTCTGGACTACACCATGCCCCTCACTTACTTTCTGCTCTCCTCGCAAACCTTGGCTCTGTCGGGCTATGTCACGGTTGAGCCCAGACTGGGAGATGTCCAAGGACTGATCACTGTGCAGCAGTTGGCTTCAGTGCTCAGTCCCTCCAAAAGCCCGCCCTCACTGACCTTCAGCATCGTCAACCAGTACGGCTCCAATGTCATCTGGACGGTCACCCTGGCATTTGCCTCCTCCCCACCTCTCTTCACACAGCAGAGCTACTCATTCTACGTGCAGCCTAACTCTGGGGTCATCCCCATAGGCACCTTGTCCATTGTTGATCCACATCAAAGAGAGCTGCAAACCCCTTCGCTCAGCTTCTCCAATGCGTCCGACTCCTCTCTATTCCAGCTGCTCTGCATAGAGTCCTTTGACTGCACATTGCTATGGATACAGAGCAGATCCAACCAGTACAGAGCTAACTACACCTTCGCCATAGTGACCTATCCCGTTGCCAGCCCCTCCCTCAGAGCATCTGCAAACATCTTTGTCGGCCTGTACCCGATCAATGCCTACATCCCGGTGATAACACCCCAGAGGTGATCTCATCTCTCTGGGAAGAAGTGGCATTATGGGGTGGTGTTTGGTAGAAGGGTTGGCATGTAGTGGATCTGGCAAAGGACGTGTAGTGACATTGCACTGGTGTCCTGCTATGTCTGTTACTGCATAAGGGAGAAGGATTTGATAGTGTGCTTGTGATTAGATTGGCATGACAGCATGCACAGAGGATGCTTACAATGTCCCTTTGTATTTATTTGTCTCTTTGCACTTTAATGTTGCAGTAAGGCCATCACTATACTGGATAACACACCAGCTGCAACCGTTCTCTTTAGTTTATCTGCCCAAGACAACGACACTGGTTCGGCGGGTGTTGCAACCTTTAGCCTGGGTGACGGGAACATTGGAGGCTTCTTCAGCATCACTCCCTCTGGAGAGTTGACTGTGGCCATCACACCACTGTACCCCACATCGTACAGGCTCATTGTGCTAGCAGTGGATGGAGGCACACCTCCTCTTGTGGGGAGAGCATACGTCAATATTACAGTCATTGCCACAAATCCTGTTGACTGCTCAAATGCCAATTATTACAGTAAGTGACTAACTATACGAGCTTTTTTTTTAAGTCTCTGTTGAAACTTAAAAGGGCATAGTCATGTGTATGGGTAGTAATGACAATATTGGAAGTAGTGCCTGCTCAAAAGCATTTCATTCCATTGATAGCAAAAGGAGTGAGTGACTCGTATAGAAATTCGTGTTGCCACTAAGCCAGTACTCAAAGTCTGAGACAATTTTGTCTTTAGCAACAACAACAAAAATGTCGATTTCAAGGCCAGCTTTGAAAGTACAGAAGTGGTGCTGTATTCAATTAAAACCTTTATTTGCACACTTGGTCAGTACTTTCATAATGCGTCCATTCTATTATACAGGTCGTCCGGTAATCATCTCACCAGCCCCAGACGCAGTAGTGTGGAATACAATAGTTGGCACGAATGCGACTCTGTCATGTCAGGTCTCTGCAAATACTCTTCCCATGGTGCTCACTAGATGGATGGTGGTGCCCGTACCCTTTACAAACATGCCCAACTACCGGGTGTCAGGGTCATCTGTTGTGTTGCTGGGTGTCA
Organism: Ephydatia muelleri; assembly: GCA_013339895.1. Classification (NCBI taxonomy): domain Eukaryota; kingdom Metazoa; phylum Porifera; class Demospongiae; order Spongillida; family Spongillidae; genus Ephydatia; species Ephydatia muelleri. Next base: position 10,332,198 of record JABACO010000006.1, read on the forward strand.
CGTATTATGACACAGGTTTTTATGCCTGCAATGTGACCAACCAGTGTGGCTACGATTATAGAGGACTCCCACTGAACATTCTTGGTGAGTTCTGAGCACGCATTAAAGTCTTTAAGAAATGTGCTACTGTATTTGTTGGAGTTCTTTATACATGCTTACAAAGAGTGCATGCAGATACACAATAAATGTTTTTCACTTTCAGATGTTCCAAACCCACCGGAACAGGTGGTGACCACAAGCCCTACCAACCCAACCAATGTGACCATATCATGGGTGTACATTTCCAGCACGCGCCCCTTCGTTTCCACGGCTGTAGACCTATTTGTTGTCCAGTTGAGGACATACGGACAGACCGACTTTTGGGCAGTAGCCAGTCTTTCAAGTGGTACCTACTTAGCCACTGTCACAGGACTGATACCCTATTCCACCAACTATATCCGAGTGCTGGCCGTGAATGCTGCAGGCTCGACTCCATCTGTGGTACTCACTATTACCACCCTCACGTCAGGTTAATAACCACAATGTTTAATAACCGCAAGGGTTCTGCCCATTTATTTGTGCATGACCAACGATGGGCGTATTAAAGGGAGGGAAAGAAAGGCATGAGAGAGATGCTCTGTGCATAACACAAGGATAGGCTGTGAGGGCAAAAGCATACCAATGTGAATGAAGTTGGTTTTCTTGTGGTAGCAAATATTATCTTGCAAACATGTTGCCATAATTATGTACACATAGATTTTGTAGGATCCACACAGGTCTTTTGATATACCAAAGTAAATTATGTATGTGTAACTAAAATATCCAATGGATCAGTCAAGTGGCATGCATTTACATGACCTTAGATGACCCCTATGACCTTAGATGACCTTAGATGACCTTAAAAGAGCCCTATGACCTTAGATGACCCCCTATGACCTTAGATGATCCCTATGACTATACAGCCATGATAATAGTCCATGTTAACCTCAGTTCAAAATGACCTGGGCCAGGCAATTTTGGAATAAATCATTGGGAACTGCCCTATACAATAAACATTTCACCAATCCCCTTGTGAACACGAGGGCAGATTGTAAAAACCATACTGAAAACCATTGCCCAAGAGCTATTCAAATGACACGTCTATGTACATGTAAAGCATTGATGTTGTGTCTCCTCCCCGTCCAGTTCCGCAACTGAGCTACTTCAATGTGACAGCCCTGGGCAACCAATCACTGCTCGTGGCATGGCAGCTAGAGTACGATGGAGGCCAACCTATCACCTCCATGAACATCACTGTGGAGGCCCTGGACTCCTCCTCCCCAGCCCCAGTGAGGGCTGCAGGGAGAGCCACTCCTGTGACGTACTCAGTAGGGGTGAATGACAGCTATCTCCTCACCTCATCCTTCCCTCAAGGATGGAGTTACCTTGTCACTGCATATGTCCAGAACAAAGTTGGAACCAATACATTTAAAGCCACAGGTAAAATGTTGAGAGTTGAATTGAAAAAAGTCTTTGAGTACACATTTATGATTGTGAAGATCAGATTATGGCTTCATGTGTATCTTCTTTATGTGCAGCCTTTGTGGGATCAATCTACACTGTTGTCTGTTCCTTTGAGACTCAGAGCTGCCCTTGGACCCTGCTGAGTGGGCAGAAGATCACTTCAGGGAATGGAGGACCGCGGCAGCCAGTTGTTGATGCAGATGGGCATGCAAACGGTAGAGTATTTGACGTGATCAAATATCTGCACTCCAGCCTAGGCAAATAGTCTGCTTGATTGGTAGTGGTCCCAGTGATACGTTTTGAGAATTTCATCATGGTTGTTTGAATGAAAAGCCATATCATTAACCTCATAAGAAAAAAATGGTCGTGACTAATGTACTTAGCATGAAGTCATAAACAAATACCAATGTTTTCAAAATTCCAGTTTAAATTACAGTCAAGCATTACGCAAAATTTGTTCTAAATGTGTTTCCATTTGAAGCAATGAAGCAAAATGTGATTTTGTTAGTTGTACCAAGGGATTGGGTGTGGTTGTGGGAAGGAATGCTATTGTGGTTAAACACTGAAGAGCACAACGAAAGGACTGTATATACCACATTTACACCAAAAACCTGAGAGGTTCATTGTTATGGTTTATTTCTTGATATTTTTGTTTTTGAATGTCTATTGTTTAACTTACTGTAATGGCAGTGCCTACGGAATTAAGTTGGTTTTAGAATAGAGCCACAACATTGTTTCCACATTTGTACATTATGCACTAAATGCCCAAAATCAGAATAAACTCCTTCCCAGAAAATGTAATGCATGCGTTATGCTCTTACGGAGTTTGCAAATTGATATTGTTAATAGACACGATTGACATTGCTACCAAATAGGAATATTTGACAGCATATCAAAAGTAGTGCATCTCAATACTATTTGCAGCCTAGTATGTGCAAATGTATTTGATTAAATCAATAACTTTTAAGAATTGTGTCATGGCCATTCATCATAATCAGCGGCGGATCTACCAAAGCGTTGGGGGGGGGGCGGCCGCCCCCCCCCCCCCCCCCCCCCCCCCCCCCCATCGATATAAAATGCCGCCCCTATTATTAAATTGCCGCCCCCCTTCACACTACGACGTACACATAAACACTACGCGCGTCACTGTGTTTCCACATAGCGGTGATGTGCAGCTGTCGGGAATCGTGTCTTGTTAAATCTTTATTATGAATTATCGGATCCTGAACGATAATTGATAATAAAAATAATAATTTAAAAGTTATGTATATTAGCGTGCATGAAAGGTTAATTTATGGCGAGCCCCAGACCAGTGTGACGTGGAAGGTAGGGCAACAAGGGGGGGCTTGGGGGGGGGAGGGGGAATTGAGCCCCCCCCCCCCCCCAAATCTCCTTGGGAAAAAAAAAGTAACAAATTTATTAAAATGTTAACTTCTCCCCCCCCCCCCCCCCCCCCGGTCCCCCTTAGGGGGGACCGTGGTGGGGGGGGGGGGGGGGGGGAGAAGAGCGCGCTCCAAAATATGCCGCCCCTCCAATATAACCGCCCCCCCCTATTGCCTTATTCCTGGATCCGCCACTGATCATAATGTTTCTTGCTATAGGTCACTACTGGTCACTGCAATCTGATACTCCTCTCAGTAACTGGGCAGCTCTGTCATACCCCTCTGCCAGCTGGCTCTGTGGGTTCTCCTTCGACTATTCCCTTCAAGGCATCTCCAACCTGACCCTACAGACCCTTTCTGGCGAGGTTCTGTGGTCAGGTACCCAGGCTGTGCCAACAGTTGGCATTAATTGGAACCATACAACTGTTCCTGAAAATTTGATAGTCCCTGATATATCCAGGAGGGGACTTCAGTTCGTTGTAAGCTCTCAGGGCAACTGGAGCACAGTTGCTCTTGACAACATAATGCTCAAATTCTGTGCTCCTTGTTCCTTGGAACAGCTTAAGAGTAAGTTATAGAGGTTGAATTGTAGCCAGTTTTGTTGCTTACCCTCCCTACGAAAATTTTTTTCCAAGACTTGCCAAGATTTTTTCCAAATTCTTGCGTGATAAGTGTTCCATTTTTTCTAGAGCACTATTAAACATGCTTATCCTATTAAATTGCAGGCATATCACTGTACTAACTTGTGCAGGTTGAAGAGTTTCAAAAAAGCGTTCCCCCGAGGAGTTATAAAGCAGCACGCCCCTTAGCATATTAACGCGCATGCCTAGTCGGGGGAACGCTTTTTTGAAACTGTTCAACCTGCACAAGTTAGTACAGTGATATGCCTGCAATTTAATAGGATAAGCATGTTTAATAGTGCTCTAGAAAAAATGGAACACTTATCATGCAAGAATTTGGAACAAATCTTGGCAAGTCTTGGAAAAATTTTTTCGTAGGGCTCCTTCCCTTCCCTCCTGTTCACTTCTCAGTCCCTTCGTTTGGACAGGGGTTTGTTTTCTGGGGGGGGGGGGGGCCGGGGGGGGTCATTAGAAGGTATGTATATCTACGTTATTGGTCTGAAGGTGCACACTGATCATGTATGAGTATTTCCATTGGGTAGAACATTACAAGAGTAATGATGAAGGGATCACCTCCCCCTCCTCAACTGATAACTGTGATACATTCTAATTGTTGCTTCCCTTCAATCTCTCTCAAGGGGCAGTCAGCATTGCTTCGCAAAATGTCAGTGTCTACCTCAGGATGGAGAGCAACGTATCCTTACAGGTGAGCCAACAGGGCAAGCCTTCACCGTGCATTATTTCATCTCCTCTGAAACAGACATCCATTAGCCAGGAGTGCTCAGCTGCTGTCCTTGGATACAGTATCAGTGGAGGTAAGGCCAGAGGTCCTTATCGCACTGTGAGATGATCCAATGAGACTTGCACTTACAAGCTATTGTGTCTACATATAACTGGTGGATGCCTACATGGAGGGGGGGGGGGGGGGCTTCAGTTATCCATTGTGCATGCCATGATGTGGTCACGAAGAGGTCACAAGCTGTCATGATAGAACACTAATGGGTCATGAGCATTTGAGCTGTCGGGCTCAGAAGTCAAATATATCACAGGCTATGGTATGCCTACACGTACATAAAATATAAGAGAGTTTTTTTTTAACTTCTTTTACAATACAGTTGATCCTCTGTGTGTGGAATCCAAGTTCACAGTTCCCGATCCAAGCTATGGCGTCGTGCATGTCGGGATCATTTCTCCCTTGGTCATCAGCGCTGGAACACAAGGCACACTACAGGTACATACATGCATGCATGATGAGGGTACGCTGTGTAAGGAGGCCAAAACAAAACTACATCACTCTCTCTCTGTGTCTCTTTCTCTCTCTGCCTCTCTCTCTCTCATCTTTCTGTCTCTCTTTCTCTATCTCCCTCTCCCTCTATCTCCCTCTCCCTCCCTCTCTCTCTCTCTCCCCTCTCCCTCTTCTGCAAACAGGTTGCAGTCTCGATTGTAGGCTCAGATTTCAATGGAAGTGCTACCACACAGCGTACAAGTCTGGGGTTTGTACTCAAGGAGCTCACAGGAGAGTGCGCCAACAGCTCACACTGTGACTTCAGTTTTGACTCCTGCCAGTGGCAGTTGGGAACAAACGTTACCATTGTCATGGATGGCAGTAATCCATTGGCAACAGGTAAAGAGCACATCGGATCTTTGTGGCACCAAATTAGGTCCTCAGAAGGAAAATTTAGGGTGTGCTCTGAATAGATATATCCCATAAACAATGTGATGCTATGCTCATGTTGTAATTCTTTGTATCAGCAGGTTATGGCTCCATATTAATATGCAACATCTGCATGCATGTATAAAGCATTTGAAGTCCCCCTCCCCCCTCCCCCCCCAATTTCGTGGGGTCGTAACATTGGGCTGGTACATCTGTTGCATCCTTTTAGAATTTGGCTGTGAATAATTATTTGTTTGCTGCTAGTGCTGTTTAGTTAACTTTATTCATGATGGAGACCTGTTTACGGTTCTGTGAGAACTAGTCTTGCTGTGTGTCCTTATCCACCCTCAAGTGTCCATGGGAAATGGAAGGATAGATGTTACCTGTACACAGGAACAGGCCCTTTCATTGCCCTTTGGAACCATTGTTCTTTGGTTCCACAAATCCCTCAAAATGAGTTTCTTCTCCTCCTCTTCCCATGACCCCCAATGGCCTCTCGTTGTCTTAGACTGCATGTGCTCTCATTCTGCAATACACACGCACATGGAGACACACACATGCACAAGCATACCCACTCATTACACATGCATACCGTACGCATGCACGCATGCTCACACATCATGCACACGCTGCTTCATGCGTCCATGTGTATTACATAAGTGCACCACATGCTTAGGTTTCAATGAAGCTCTGTACTAAACAGGAAGACATGACTCCACGGATATGCTTTATTATCTAAGATTCCCTCTCTCCCCCCCCCCCCCCCCCCCCCCCCCCCCCCCCCCCCCATTGTACAGCACACTATATTCATGGCTATGCTTCAAGGGTGAATCAGGTCATTCTCTCAGCTGCCATCGGTGATGACTACTGCATAATATCGTTTGACTACACGCTAGCACAGGCTCAAATGTTCATCAGAGTGCAAGGCCTTGGTGTGGTCTGGTCAGCATCCGCACTGAACACCTCACAAGCATGGACGTTTCAAAGCATTCCCATCGGCCTGACATCTGTTGGAGTGTGGACGGGCAGAACGCTTAGCTTTGAGGTGTACGGAAACAGTAAAATTCCCACAGGCTCTTCCTATGGCGTGGGCAACATCTCTCTTGTACCGTGTACAGATTGCGCAACCAGAGGTGTGTGAAAGGGGTTAATTGAGTGGTTGGGGGTAGAGCAATGGTTTCATTGTGTGCATGCATGTACATGGTGGTGCTTGACTCTTTTCGTAGAGTGTCACTGTCTGGCCTGTATGCCTGGAAGCTACTTCTCGATCAAACAGGACAAGTGCGTCGCCTGCCCTGTGGGCTACTAGTAAGTGCCAGGGGGTGGATGTGGGAAGAAGTGAGGGTTGAAGAGGAGTTGGGCAAGGTGAAGGGACAAAGAGAGGACACAGTTGTGAATGTTGTGTGGCAGAAGAGTAATCAATTGTATCTAGAGTAGGGAGGAGGTACCAAGTATAATCAATAGGGTGGAGAAGGGAGAAGAACAGGGTCAATACAACCAAGCAGTCCGTAGAGGTAGGGTCAGTACTGAATGTTCAGTCATTGTTATCAATGGAAGCCTAGTGAATTGAGAACAGTATGATGAACAATTGGGAGTGGTCAGTAATGCATACAAGGGGCCCGGAGTGGTTACAATGGCGACGGCAGGGTATCCACTTTCAATGGCAGAGGTGAGAGGGAATAGTGCAAAGAAGATGTACAAACAGTTGGTGTGTCTCAGGGACGAGAATAACTGCAACTTTGTATCCTTTTATCCTACCCTCACTGATCGACCTTGTGTTATTTCCTCAGCTGTCCAGAGTCACTGGACCTGCCACAGCCTTGTCCTGGGGGAACGTATAATCCAATTACGATGGTGACATCTCTCGGTGACTGTTTGGTAAGTCTCTGCCTTTTCAAAAACCAGACCATGAGGTGCAACATGGGTGTACATTCTGCTCCCAGGGAGGTATCCTTGTCTATGTGCTGCATTTGATTTAATGATTTAATGTCATATGAGCAAATTATTTACTATATGATATATCATATAATGCTTACATGACATAATAATGATATGTGATTCATGGAAATGACTTGGTGTATGGATATTTGGTGTAAATATTCTTTGAGTTGATGTGAACCTTGATGCCTATGATTTTGATTTGTGGGAAAACCATCTTATAACCAGTGTTTGCCTTTCAAACTCAGAATTGTCCTGATGGCGACTACTCCTTTTTGGGTCAAAGTGCATGCAAACCCTGTCCAAGTGGTTTCAGGTATGTATGTTTTTTGCTCCAAGGATTGCTTTTTATTTGCAAAAAAACATAATTCTTATCTACAGCTGCTCTGATGCAGCAAACCCCGTAGCTATTGCAAGTGAGTGAAAATAGCAACATACATTGGTGCAAAGAGCTTTATCGTCCGGATATGTAGGCGTGGTAGTTGGAACAACGGTGGCGATCATCATTGCGGTCATGATGGCAGCATTCCTATTGGTAGCAGTTGCCTTGTGTTTGTACTGTTGCTACTGTGTCCGTAAAAGTAGAGCAGGTAAGAACCCCTCCGACAGGCCAGGTATAAGTGCATGTGTCATGTGTTATGTACGTATACAGGTCAAAGTACAAAGGCCAATCTTTTAATATGCACTTTGACACGCACGCAGATCGCATGAAGGAGCGAGCTAAATATCTGAACAGCAGGTGGAACACACAAGTCACAGAACAGAGGTAATATTGGCATGGTGTAGATGTTTTTGCAATCAGTCTTTTTTCTTCTTTGCTCATCCAGTGCTGTAAGCACTCCGGATGTACAAGGGCAAAAAAGAAGAACACTTAATGCAACTGAACTGCAAGAAAATGTTGTTGTAAGTGGTTGCAAATCAATGATTGGCACTAGAGTGGTTGAGAATAGACAACTGTGCTATGGCATTTAATTTTACTGCACGTTCTTAATACAAACACACACACACACACACACACACACACACACACACACAATACACACACACAAACACACACGCATACACACTCACCTTCTGCACATGCTGCAGGTGTATTCGAACGTTTTATATGAGGGAGACAATGAGTCTATGTCCAGCCTACCTGTTGCTACATTGCACAGCACTCCGGCTCTTCCTCAGATGAAGAAGACAGGTAGGGAGGAAAAGGAGGAGGAGTTTGACCTAATCGAAATGAGCACTCCAAAGCAACGACGGCAGCATTTATAGGTGCATCTTATAACCATTACCTAAGCTGTACTACTGGGATTAAAAGTTGATTATCAAGCAATATGTTGGAATTTTTAACTGTATAATGATGATTTCGTTTTCTGACTAAGGCCGTCCATCTTCAGCTGCAGCTCTCCCCACGGTTCGACCTCACCAGATACAATCACTGCAAAGAACGCAAAGTGTTTCGTTCTTCATTCTCAACTAATTACTCTAAGCACACCTACTCTCCAAATGTGACCCATACGTGTGGTTCCTGAATCAGGCTGGTAACCTGAAACACAAATGCAAACACAAATGACACGTATAAACTAAACAGAATATCACTAGTAAGCATCAGTGTACAAGAATAGTAGTCAAGAGAGTTCTAAGCACTTCGTCATTTAGGTCTTCAACGACATGGACGCCCTTTGGAAACACCTTCTTGAGTTTGGTGTAAAGGAACCCTGGGCGTTCAACGTGCACCAAGTTTTTCACGCCTTTGTCGACATCTGTCATGTCCAGTGTGTTCAGCTGGTACCAAATGAATGAAAATCGCTTTCCGTTGGTAACCAGGCATTGCCCACACTCCGGCTCTGGAAGCTCTTTGCCTACGACTTGACTACCGTGCTTCTCAATAGCTTGGGCCACAAGCTGCCCGAAGGTGTACATGATACCCTTCTGAAGCAGTTGGATTTCTTGGACAGCTTCGTTGTCAACGACGACCAACGTATGAAAGAACGGAAAGAGTCTCTTGGGACGAAAACCAGTAGCATTATCAAGGTAGATGCCATACTGTTTAAGATCTATGTAGGGGGATAACGGTTCCGTTGATGCAAAGGTATGCGCTTTGCTCTCTTCAGCGAAGGAACCGTCGAAGAACTGCGGGAGCTTTGTTTTCGATGTGAACACTGTCCCAGGCCGTCCCCTAACGGCCATCAGCGCTTGAGCGTGGTTCCAAGTCGCCGCAACGTCCGGGTTGTGCGACACGTGTAGCCCTTTCAGATGCGGATATACGTGCGCATGATTTAGAATTGTCTTCAGGATGTTCTGCATCAAACCAAACGGATACGTTTTCGGCGTGTACTCCTCTTGCGTCTCATAGGTTCTTGCCACAATAATATTTTTTTCAATCAATGTCTTGAAAGGCTCTAGGGAGAGCTGGTTCCGAAGTTGCTCAACAATCGGAGGTCGCGTGTTGACTTCTTGCGTTTTAGTCCATTGGTAGACTTGTAGGTCTGCTTCACACGTTTGGACCTTCGGATGGTAGACGTACGCTGTAGCCAGCGTAGACATGCAGCGGCGCTGCAATGCAGCGATCGTGCTCAGCAGCATACTAGTTTCGAGGCGCAATAATATACTACAGAAATGTAATTTTAATGCGTGGGCGATTCTATCTCCACGTGGGCATCAAATGAAGTAAAATGGCGTATTGATATCCACATCCCTCGTTACTTGCGTTGAATTGTTCAAACAAGGTAAAGGTTTTGGTAAGGATTTTGGGAATAAGGCGTCGTAAAAATGTTTTCTTTTTTCTCCCGTATTTACGAATCTACTATTTGATATCATTCTTATTCGTTGTAGGTGTGCCGCAAAGTCAAGATGGAAACAGAGAGCTTTTCGGTTACCGAAGCTCCAGAGAGCGTATTTCGTTCTGTGACTTCAGAAGCTGAAGTTAGTCTGGACGAGATGTTGAGTCTAGCTTGTCGCCAGGGGAAGCAGGATATTGTCGAACTGCTTCTCGAGAGCGGCGCGAACGTGAATCACAGGAACAAGGCAGGCAACACGCCTCTTCTCGAAGCTTGTAGCCAAGGCCACGTGACCATCGCCAAGCTGCTTCTCGATAGGCGGGCGGACATCGACGCGCCAACCGAGACAACGTACGACAGCGCTCTCACGTGGGCCTGCACCCTGGGGAACGAAGAAATAGTGGCCCTCCTGCTGGAGAGAAAGGCGAGCGTGGAACACCGCACCAAAGACGGCTGCACGGCCCTCATGTTTGCCGCCCTGGCCGGCCACGAAAGGGTCGCCAAGCTCCTGCTGGACTACGCGGCCGAGATCAACGTGGAGTCGGACAGCAACAAGGACAGTCCCCTCACCTTCGCCTGCTGGAAGGGACACCAGAAGGTCGTCGAACTGTTTCTCGAGAGGAAGGCGGACATCGAACACCGCACTAAGGAGGGTTTCAGCCCGCTCATGTTCGCGGCGTTGGGTGGACACACACAGGTGGCCGAGCTTCTCCTGCTCCACGGCGCCCAGGTGAACACCCCGAGCGGGAGCAACAACGACATCCCGCTCACCAGCGCATGCTGGAAGGGCCACCACGACGTCGTGAAACTCCTATTGGAGCACCGTTCGAACATAGAGCACAGGACCAAGGACGGCTGCACCCCACTGATGCTGGCAGCGAGGTTTGTGATTAGCTGTGTGGGTTTCTGGTTATAAGTTTTGTAGATGCTTTCTGGAAAGTTGGGGTGAGAGGGATTTTAGTTTGTCGAATTCTGAGGTATGGTGTGGTGTGGTGGGTGTCTGTTTTATGTGTTGTGTGTGCGCGTTTTGTGTTGTGTGTGAATGTAAGTGTGTGAATGTAAGTGTGTGTGAGAGTGCATGTGTGTGTTTGAAAAGGGGGGTGGATGTGATATGCGAAAAGGGGTGTGGTTAGGTGTGTGTGTATGACAGGTGTGAAGGTAACATGGTGTCCATGGTGGTCACAATGATTATGTTTATCCCCCCCATCTTTTGTCTTGTTGCTGATGCTTGTCTACCTATTTTTTTGTAGGATGGACACCATTAGACATGCACATACAGGCGTGAAATTGTATACATACAGGGCACTAGAGCACACAGACACTACATGTGAACCTTAGTACTGCATCCCATCTCTGCGGTTAGCTGCCTCTACCTATTCCTGTAGGCGGGCACCATCAGACATGCATGTACAGTGACACGTATACAGGGCACAAGTGCACACATGCGAACCATTGAACGTAGTACCGCATCCCCATATCTGGTTAGTAGTGCATGCATCCCCATATCCTGGTTAGTAGTTAATGTTGTTGTGCTTGATTGTGTGTGTGTGTGTGTGTGTGTGTGTGTGTGTGTGTGTGTGTGTGTGTGTGTGTGTGTGTGTGTGTGTGTGTGTGTGTGTGTGTGTGTGTGTGTGTGTGTGTGTGTGTGTGTGTGTGTGTGTGTGTGTGTGTGTGTGTGTGTGTGTGTGTGTGTGTGTGTGTGTGTGTGTGTGTGTGTGTGTGTGTGTGGTGTGTGTGTGTGTGTTGTGTTGTGTTGTGTGTGTGTGTGTGTTGTGTGTGTGTGTGTGTGTGTGTGTGTGTGTCTGTGTGTGTCTGTGTGTGTCTGTGTGTGTCTGTGTGTGTCTGTGTGTGTCTGTGTGTCTGTACATGTGTCTGTACATGTGTATACATGTGGGAAATGATGTGTGATATGGCAGTTATCAACACCTTTAAAGGTATTTACCTATTTGATATGTATGCACTTTGTGATCTTGTTATATCTGAATGTGCATGTCTATATCAGTATGTGGGTGTGCATTTGTTTGTGTGTGTGTGTGTGCCCATGAATGTACGTTATATGTATGTGCACATTTGTTGCATGTATATTTGTCATTGCTAGTGGATTGTGTGTAGATTTGCATGTGGTGGGGTGTGTGTGGTTATGTGTGTGTTGTGATTGTGGATGTGCAAGTTGTATATACGCATGTAAGTGTACAGGATTGCATGTCA
>JABACO010000006.1:10346755-10491163 GCA_013339895.1 Ephydatia muelleri
TGTGTGTGTTGTGTGTGTGTGTGCACGCGCGTGTGCGTGCGTGCGTGTGTGTGTGTGTGCGCGCGTGTGTGTATGTGTGTGTCGTTGTCTTTGTCTTCTTGGACTGAAGGATAGGAATGTGTGGACAGTTACAATGGTGGATCCTATGCTGTAGGACCACTTCCAATGGAAGTACAGTAGGTATCACTGCACCCAGAAATGATATAATGCTTGGACTGCCTTTGCCATATCCAATGTGCCAGTCAAAATGATTGCCCACACCCACCCAACATGCCAGCCATAGACCACACCCAACTTGCAGTGGTGTGCGACAGAGGCAACGGATTGGTTAAGACCACACCTAATGTGCAATGGAGTACTGTTTTCAACATGTATCCCCCCCCCCCCCCCCCCCCCCCCCCCCCCTCCTTCCCTCTTCAATTCATTGTACCACCAGTTTACTTGAGTGCACCTGCACATCTCCATATATGCTGTGTTTAATCAGTGCAGTGCTGGATTAAAACATTGTACACAAAATGACAGCACAACTAAGGAAGCATGTGTGTGTTTGTGTGCATGTGTGTGCTTTGTGTGCATGTGTTTGTGTGCATGTGTGTGTTTGTATGCATGTGTGTGTTTGTGCATGTGTGTGTTCATGTGTGTGTTTATGTACATGTGTGCGTGTATGTGGGTATCGTGTGTGTGTCTGTGTGTGTGTAGATGGTGTGTGTATGTGTGGGTATCAAGTGTATGTGTGTGTGTGCGGATGGTGTGTGTATGTGTGGGTATCGAGTGTATAAGGAAGGTTTTGCAGAGCCAGAAATGCACCATTTCATTCACGTTTATTCCTTTAGGGAGGGTCACCGAGAAGCAACGCAGCTGTTGCTGGACTACGGTGCCCAGATCAACGTGCCCTCAGGGAGCAACGATGACACGCCCCTCACCCTGGCTTGTTGGAAAGGACATGAAGATGTGGTGTCCTTGCTCATTAGCAGGAAGTCCAACGTAAATCACCAGACCAAGACCGGCTGCACCCCTCTGATGGAAGCCACCAGGTGAGTGAGCCGTGCTGGTCCAAGTGTCAGAGGATTGGTCGAAGTTTACCAGTGTAGGGTATACAATAACCTTGGCTGTGACTTGAGCGAAAAATGGAGATGGGCAATAGTTTTTCGTATCATGTTCCTATTCAGGAAATCCTTGTGATTTAATTGGAATCAACTCAATAGTAAAGGTCTGAACCTTGTGTCAGTCTGAGTTAGATGGTGTAGTTGTCACTATGTCGCATCCTCCGGTGAATTTTAGTTACCGTTGAACATTATCTTTCAAGGTGCATTAATTTTAACTAAAACCTTTTAAGCACTGATTGGAGGTGTGGACGGTATTAGATGCCAAGTACGGGCCAACAGTAGCGATCATAATAAAAGTCACGTTCCATTCTAGTGCAACGATCGTAGCACTGTGCAGTCTTTTTTTTTAAACACGAAGATAAAACGATGATCTTTATGGCACTTCTGTACGTGTGAACTAATTCTGCGAAGTGCGCAACTCCATTTACACCGGCTTTATAGTAAAGCACGCAGTATTTATTACAAATTGATGATGCTGCGTAGATCGCTGAATGGATTGAGATTTCTAATGTAGCGCATAATACTGAACAAGTGCGTTCGTTCGACTGATTCTCTATGTGCCGCGAAGTATCACATATAAGTCTCAGCTCCCAACAATTAAAAGAATGGCTCGTGTTTATTTTTATTTTGACTGCTACCTCTATACGTCTTGTCTTTGAAAGTCTAAGTGCCTCAGAACATCCCAATCCGTTTGAAGGGCTATAATAATTAGTGAGATATTGAGTGACTTCATAAATAACAGATGTGACCGCTATTGGCCAGCCATGTTAGCCTGTTTCTCCTTGTTAATGTTACAGACTCAGTAATCACTGTCGCGGAACGTTGATCCAAGCAATGTTCTACAACATACTAATCAAGCAATGCAAACTTTTTGTGAACGTTTTAAAAACATGAACATGAACTGCGGTTAAACAGTGACTTCAAATTACATGTCTGGCGATCGACAACTTTTGTGTTAAATCGTATTTCGAAGCTAGAACCAGAAGCCATATCTTAGTGCTACGATATCGCACTAAGACGGAACGTGACTTTTATTATGATCGCTACTGTACATACAAACAGTATGTGGTGCAGGTATCTAGAGGAGAGGGTTATTAGGCTGTTATCATCTGGCATATGTGAGCTGACCTGGATAGTGTACTGTTTTTAGCAACAAATCTGATGTGTTTGCTAAAATATTCACGCACAGTTTATATGCGTGTGTAAATCGTCCACTGGCATTTCATCGTGTTAGCCTTGAGCAGTGTTTTGGGACCAGTTCTATTATGTTCTGGGCAAGGGTGTGTGATGTTCTGGGCGAAGGGTCTCTTTCTCTACCCCTGACATTGTTGGGCGGTGATGTTCCTAAATACTTTCGTTCTCCTGATGTCATGGTGAATGAAACGCAGATTCTCTGAGCCCAAAATGTCTTTCCCAACACTACTTGGTTACCCAAGGGCCAGAATTGTTTGGCCCGTATGTATGGAGGTTAGTTGCAATGCAGAAGGTGGTGTAAGTGCATTGCGCAGCATAAATTGGGACCTTCCAGAAACCAGCCACGGTGGGCAGGTTAGACACTGTACTTCCAAACATGCACAGACGGTAGTGGCTATGCAGCGTGCGTGGGATACCATGTTCATGTGTGCAGTGTATGTAGAATGGTTTTAAATATGAATCCCTGATGTATTGACGCCTCTAGGGAGGGTCATATGACGGTAGTGGCTATGCAGCGTGCGTGGGATACCATGTTCATGTGTGTAGTGTATGTAGAATGGTTTTAAATATGAATCCCTGATGTATTGACGCCTCTAGGGAGGGTCATATTGGTGTGGCGCGTCTCTTGCTGTGTGCTGGAGCTGATGTGGAGACGCCAGACAACTACGGTCAAAGCCCCTTCTTCATGGCCTGTTGGAAGGGTGCGTTGGTATATTGAATGTTTGTTATGGTGTGTGTGTTTGTGTGTGTGTGTGTGTGTGTGTGTGTGTGTGTGTGTGTGTGTGTGTGTGTGTGTGTGTGTGTGTGTGTGTGTGTGTGTGTGTGTGTGTGTGTGTGTGTGCATGTGCGCGTGTGTGTGTGTGGGCATGAGTCTATTCTTGTTATCATCCTGTATATGATTTATGTGTGATGGGAGCTGAATGTGTGTGGTCGTAATGGCTGAGACATGTGCAGAATGTGTGTGGTCGTAATGGCTGAGAGATACGCCCGAGAGATGTACATCTAGATGTGTGAGGTTCAAGGGATGGTTTGCAATGGGCTATGATGTCCAACAATACTTTCGTTCTCCTGATGCTGTGATGAATGAATCATGATTTTTCTGAGCCCATTGCAATGCATTGAAAGTTAAAAAAAAAGTACCTTTTTAATATGAAGAATTAGGGCAGGTATTAGATACCAATTGTTGAATTTTGTTGTGATTCTTGATAGGGGCACACATAACTCAAAATATGAGATGCAAGATGAATCAGATGTGTGTGGTAGTTAACAGATCACATGTAATTATACATATACATTGGGGCTGTAGATTGGTATGGCAAAAAACATACGTAAGGAATGCTTTTAAGATGTTGCTCTGGTAGTATTCACTAAGGAAGGTTGTTGCTATGGTGATTTGTGCAGGTCATGCTGATGTGGCTGCTCTTCTGCTTGAGTATGATGCAAACAAAGACTGCAGGACCAAGACTGGTATTACACCTCTATTCCAGGTGTGTGGGGTGTTTTGCGTGTCTTTTTTACTGCTAGATGTGTGGATTGTTGCTCAAACAGCACTGATGCATGGCTCATTTCATTTAGTGTAGTGTCCGCAATTGCATTTATTTGTTCATGCAGTTAATAAGCAGCACTGAAGTGATTTAAGCGCAATATTTTCTCATGATAGCAGGGGAGGGATTGCGGTATACTTGTCTAGGGTTGAGCTGGCTCCTTGTCGAGTTTAAAAGTATGACTATGGTGTGCGCTATTTTGTTGTTTGTATTTCAGTTAAAAAAATTCAGCGATGTGCTAGATTGTTACCTGTGATGTTGTGGACGCCATATTTTCACTGCCTAAGATCTTTTTGAGTTGTGTTGTCTTCAGGAATTACTACTATACATATACGTAGGCAATAAGAATCCTATCCCTATTTTCAAGGGAACTGGGCTGGCCCTGGGTAGGGGTACTAAACATTGCATGTATTGTTACATCACCCCCCATTGATAATTTTTTGGTGTCGAGAAAGATAAATGAATACCACATCTGGCTTTGTATTCAGAGTACTAGAGTAAATGTACTTCATGATGCAGTGTGAGTCAAGTACTTATAGTTGCAGGGTCTAATAAGAAAGGGCTGGAAGAAATGTTCTGTTTGTTTGTAGGCATCATGTCTCAATTCACTGCCCCTTTTTTTGTACATGTATGAAGGCTTGTCGCGAAAACCATGTGGAAGTGGTGAAACTTCTGCTTGACTATGGCTGCAACCCTAGTACTCCTTTTCCCAACAGCAGGTACTGTGTTTGTGTGTGTGTGTGTGTGTGTGTGTGTGTGTGTGTGTGTGTGTGTGTGTGTGTGTGTGTGTGTGTGTGTGTGTGTGTGTGTGTGTGTGTGTGTGTGTGTTATGTGTGTGTGTGTGTGTGTGTTTATGTTTATGTTTATGTTTGTGTGTTGTTGCTGTATAAGGTACTGTACATGCACCGAGATTGAAACAGCAGTTTTAGTTAAAAATGACATTGTGATTTATCACGATGTGTTATGTCTAAGCATCCAGTGCAAAAAGTCATGTTTAATATGGCTGGATATATGGCTGCCTTTATCCAAGTTTTGGAAGAGAGGGAAGACATTATAGTGCTTCCAAGGATTTCACATATGATGTATGAGATAGTGTGTCTACAAGTGATGATATGGCGTATTGGCATGAGACAAATGGCTTTGTCATATCCTTCAATGGGATATGCTGTAATGTATACACGTCTCTCGTGAAGTAGTGCTGTGTGTGGGCGGTGATGTTCCTAAATACTTTCGTTCTCCTGATGCTTCGGTGAATGAAACACAATTTTCCTGAGCCCATTTATTTTGTAACATTAGTGCATTTGATTGACATTAGCAGTGGGGTGTGTGCACTGTGCTAAGGTTTTCTAGCATCCACGGCAACTGCACATACATTGACACTGTACACTGAATGAGACACACGGCGCATAATGTCTGTATCATTACTGGGAGCATTGCATCCTTTATGCTAATTTTCTTGCAGGTACATGTACAGTATACATATTGTTGTAATTTATACAGTTTTGTTGGCAGAAGGCTGTCTTTTTTACTGTACAAGTGTACGTGCACATGTGAACACACACTATGGACACTCATGTCACACAACACGCACCATAGCACATTATGGCATCATACACATGTCTTGATCCAAACACCTGACCCTCGCAGGGAGTGCCCCCTGACCCTGGCTGCAGAAAAGGGACACACGGAATTAGCCCAACTTCTACTGTCCAGGTATGCATAATACATGAGCACATTGTCATCTAGACTAGATACTTGCATACATCCTGGCACATCATTTGGGGAGGTGATTGAACCTGTACAACTTAATGTGACTTTGGTTGGGATCGATGTGTCTGGATGTTGAGAAAGATGTATAATGTACAGTTGCTCATATAAATGTTTTGCATTGATTATTGGGACGATGGATGTGATTGCAAGAGATATGTGAAGGCAGCTGATTCATTTGCATGGAAAGAAATGCTGTCACTGAATTGTCTATCTGTATGTTTGGAGTTTCGATTTCACTGGGCTGTGATGTTTTCAAATACTTTCGTTCTCCTGATCAAGTAGAATGATGAACCAATATTATTCTGAGCCCATACAAAATGTGCACAAGTGTGAGTGCATGTACGTGTGCATCATAAATCCAGTACTTGGACTATCATGTTTCAGAGGCTTAAATTCAAATCATCAACCAGATGGTAGCGCTAATATCAGAGGTCAATAAAAATGCAGAACAGCATTATACGCTGGGCATCATGGTTGAGTTATCACACATGTACTGATGGCTAATGATTTAACAGCAAATCTGTATGTGTAACAATATTGTGTACAAGTATTATGACATCTTTTGTTTAGAGGTTTCAATCAATTGTGGTTGACCACAAAGTGCAGGTCACATGTGTTTGTTTAATTTTTCTGCCAGAAATGCAAATGTTGAGAGTCGCACAAAGAAGGGGTGTACACCGTTTTTCCTCGCCTGCAAAGATGGCCACAAGGACATTGCCATCATGCTATCCAAACATGGAGCTGACACAGAGGTGAATTGCAGTGCGTTTGTGACTGTGCCGGTTGTAACGTACTTGTACAGTGCACCAGTTGTCGCTCCTTCATTAAATTTGATCCATTGTTAAGGCATCATTGTTGAGTAGCAAAGCTGTTTGTTGTACATGTACATGAGTAAATTATTTATGATGTGCATGTACTCGTACTCTATGTGCCCATTTCTGCATTTATCCCTTTCTCTTTCCATTTCCCCCTCCTCCTCCCTGCTCCTTTCCCTCCTCTCCTTTCTCCCCACATCTTTCTCGTTTCTTGTGCTGCAGGCCACTGACCACAGGAACACCACTCCCCTGCTGTGCGCTTTCAAGAATGCGCATGTCGAATTGGTTGAGTGGCTCCTGGGGATGGTGACCCATCTCCCCTCGGACTTGGACTGCCAGAAGGCTCTCATGGCGCCCATGCCCCAAGATGTTGACCTCCTTCCACAAAGATCCAAATGTTTGGAAATGATCATGAAGGTGGGTGTACTGGCTTTGCGTACTGGGTGGGCGTACTACTGGGTGCACATACAGATGGGTGTACTGGTTGGGGGTACTAGGTGGGTGTACTGGGTGGGTGTACTGGGTGGGTGTACTGGGTGGGTGTACTGGGTGGGTGTACTGGGTGGGTGTACTGGGTGGGTGTACTGGGTGATGTACCAGGTGGGTGTACTGGTTGGGGGTACTAGATGGGTGTACTGGGTGGTGTGTACTAGGTGGGTTGTACTGGGTGGTGTGTACCGAGTGGGTGTAACAGGTGAGTGTACATACTGGCTGGGCATACTGGCTGGGCATACTGGCTGGGCATACTGGCTGGGCATACTGGCTGGGCATACTGGCTGGGCATACTGGCTGGCTGGGCATACTGGGCATAGGCTGGGCATACTGGCTGGGCATACTGGCTGGGCATACTGGCTGGGCATACTGGCTGGGCATACTGGCTGGGCATACTGGCTGGGTGTACTGGCTGGGCATACTGGCTGGGCATACTGGCTGGGCATACTGGCTGGGCATACTGGCGGGTGTACTGGCTGGGCATACTGGCTGGGCATACTGGCTGGGCATACTGGCTGGGTGTACTTTTTGTGCAAAAACAGAATCCCATTATTTTCATGTTTGGTTAGGTAAAGAGTAACTATCAGAAATGTGTAATGTAACTTATGGGTTCTCACGTGGCATGCTGTGTGCAAAATAAAGATACCAACTTTACCCACACCTATGGCAGCATCTTTCTACTCTCTTTTTGTTGTGACTGTCACGCTGTTGATTTGTATATGGCATTTCCAAGCTGTGTCTAAATTGCGTGTTGTGTGCTTGTCCTTTTGTCTAGCTTTCTGGTCTACATGTACACACGCCGTGCAGTGTCCTATTTTATTAAGTTGCATGGCGTTTTAGATAATTAAATTATACTGTTTGGTTGAAGGAGATTTAATGATTATACTGAATTATGATTGTTGTAATATTATGCAACTTGAAGTGTACGTCATCGACTGAGTGGAAATAGATGATGGGACTGTGTTGTCGCTTTATTGTATTGCCCAGAAATAATTTTGATTCACACCATACAGTGTAGGTGTCGTGATAAAAATGCAATGAGATTGTGTACCTACCCATTTGTGCATCGACATACCTGTATTGAAATTCTCCTGCTGCTTTGTACAATGCAGGCTAAGAAAGCGCGTGAGCAAGCAGCATTGAAGAACGCACAGATCCTGTTTGAAGAACTCGACGCGGAGAAGGAGAAGAAAGAGAACAAGAAGAAAGCGGCTGCAAAGAAACGGAGCAAGAGGAAAGAAAAGAAGCGCAAGGAGCAAGCTGAGAAGGCCGAGAATGCAGTGAGTGCTCTCAACAGCTCGTACCAGGCAGCCCCACATGCACGCACAGTCAGCCTCTCTTTTTAGTGGGTGAAAGTATAGGAAAGGAGTGAAACTCCTGGGACAAGGGTGCCACTGTAGTACCAACAGACTGCATTATATTATGGGCATAGTGTAGACAGCACACTACCTGTATATATTTGTATGTTGAACCAATTGTGCGGTTGTGTTTTGTAGGGCACCCAAAGCTGTGAGGTAGATGACCTTGCTCCAGTTGACAGTCGTCGTGAGGATATAGAGTGTTCCTGCGAGTCTTATAGCAGCGCACCTCAAGACGATGAAGGTGATCTAGCCAACTAACAATTGGGGGGGGGGGGGGGGGGGGGGGGGGGGGGTGTTGAAAGATATGCACTGGGGTAGAAGATTGTCACCACAGCATTGTAGTTAAATGCTAATAAAGATAATTCTAGTTTGTTTTCATTGTGATTGTTTGCTTAGGCCATGTGTGTTCAATGTACACTGTGTGAGCTACAGTTGTAGTTTGCTAGCATTTAGTACAATGTTGTAAATGTTGTGTTGATAAAACCCTTGATATGATGATTGTTCTCTGTATTTGAGCTACTACTGCATTCCACACCACCATTGGACGTTGCCTTGGTGACATTTTATTATCCATTTGCTGCTTTCCAGACCGTGTCTCCAACAGACTGGAGAAGACGGGAGGAGGAGGAGGTCGTCCCGTAGTCGAAGGACTGGAGGACTCGGACGACCAATTTGTGGATGCCCCTCTGGAGCATCACCAGCCCGTCGACACACACAGTAAGTACCCTACACACAGTAAGTACCCTACACTCACTACCATCACCAGCCTGTCGACACACACAGTAAGTACCCTACACACAGTAAGTACCCTACATTCACTACCATCACCAGCCCGTCGACACGCAGTAAGTACCCTACATTCACTACCATCACCAGCCCGTCGACACGCAGTAAGTACCCTACACTCACTACCATCACCAGCCCGTCGACACACACAGTAAGTACTCTACACTCACTACCATCACCAGCCCGTCGACACACACAGTAAGTACCCTACACCCACTACCATCACCAGCCCGTCAACACACACAGTAAGTACCCTACACCCACTACCATCACCAGCCCGTCGACACACACAGTAAGTACCCTACACTCACTACTGTGTGCCGCCCAGACACGTTCAGACCACTGCGCAGTTGAACTTATCAGTAAAGTAATTAATGCATGTCTCCTAAACAAGTAACCAGTAAGGTTATTAAAGTAATGAACGGTCAAAAATCTTCTCGTATGAAGACAACCATATATGGGAAGTTGCATCAACATCTGAGATGGAACTGTCTATTTGCTGGTTGAATTGATATGGATTGACCCGTGTGTGCTCAAAATAAATTGCATACAATAGTATTATAGGGGATATTTTTCACAATCCCTTTCTGGTGAGTGGTTATCTCTACCTTATTGAGAAAGGGTTGGATCATGTATTGCTTTCATTGCTATGCTTAAAATACACTTTGGATGCGCCACTGTGAGTGTGTGTTGTAACACACATCCTGAAACAGGCCGTTTGTTTTTCCCTACACACGTGTCTTGAAGTCATCAAAAAGTTCCTTTTATCAGTGTAAATACATGTAGGCGTACAGTATACTGTGTTAACACTCTTCATTATTTATTTATTGTTGTCGTCTTCTTCTCTTCCCCTTTCCTTCACGCACACTTCCACCACCTGCAGAAGTGAACTCGAGGGAGCCAAGGTCGGCCTCTCAGCAGTCCGCTGGGTTGAACTCAGCTGCCCACCACAGCGGTGTCGACAAGCTGGCCATGGCCGCATTGTCGGTTGTGGCGACGGGTCAGGATGCCGGGAGTAGACAGCCGAGGGTGCAGAGCACGACGGAGGAGAAGCGCGAGAAGGCAAAGAAGCAGCCGCAGCAGAACGTCCAGCCAAAGGGGGGCGGTGACGCCAAGCCCAAGCAACCCGCCCAACCAAAGAAGCAGGACAAACACCCCCCCGCCATCATTGCCACGAACCAGAAGAATCAAGGTGGAACGAGCAATCATGGAGGCAGTAACGGGAAAGGCCACCATATTGAGTCAGAGCAGCTGCACGTCCCTCCAGTGCCAGGAAAATTGGGCAACAACCAACCATCGAACAACAAGGCGAAGAGCATTCAGACCTGAACAGTATCAATCACGTGCAGTCCAGGGAAGCGGACAACTCCTTACCCAAGTCATCGGGGAGCGTGAAGGCAAGAGCAGGAAGCTTATCCCAGAAACAGCTGGATGAGCTCTCTGTGCAGACCGTTGCCCAGACGAGCACCTCGGAGAGCTCCCTGCAGACGCGCAACCATTCGAAGTCGCCTTGCCAGTTGCCGAGTGCTGGTTTGGGAAAGCTGGACAGTTCCCAGTCCGAGTCTAGCAACAGCGACTGGGGTAGTGAGGAGATGGAGGCGGAGGAGATGAGGATTATTGCTATGTCCAGGACAGATGACGATAAACTCAGTAAGTGTGCTGTACATGTAGATGTACATGTAGTTAATTGTGGGAAATGGATTTTTGCAATTTGTTTGTAGCCTGATTGATAAAATGCAAGCGGGCATTGAAGGCACATGTGAATCTATATTTATTAGCAGTTGCATAGGTTGGAGTATTGCAGTAGAAGCACGCAAGCACTTGTGTGCTCTAAAAAAAAAAATCCTTTCTAGTGAAATGTGTTTCAGTTCTTATTATTAATCTTTGGATCAACTCTTTTAGGGTCTCAGCACATGAAACCAAGTGGAGGGGGAGGGGGCGTCGCTCGACCATCGGCTACTGCTGGTGTACCAACGTCTGCAGTGACCACGACCTCATCGTCTGTTACTCAGAGTTGGCAAGAAGTCACCAGGACAACAAGGTACAGCTTACTCTTCTCTCTGTTGGCTCAATGCTCGTATTTTCATTCATTATACAGTACAGTAAATGGTCACTAATCAGTTGTCCTATTCACCAACATAATCCATACTGTGATTAACACTTTTTTAATCTAGTGTCTTATGATTCACTAATTATCTCACCGTGCACTGTGCGACAAAGGTATTTGCACAACGTAATGGGCTAAATATAAAGTATGTTGGTTACTTAAATGCACTACACATGTTGATGGGCAGATTTCGATGAACATGCTGAAAGGCTATGCCTAAATGTGCCTGTGTAAAAAGAGCTAGCGATACGAGTGCTGGTTTGGGAAGTACGTTGAATAATCACTGTAAATTGTACGCCTGCATGTATTTATACACAACATACTTGCGATACTTCTCACGTAAGCACAGTTTCATCCCACTTGCTAAGTCCATATGTAACAAGCTGCATGTGCTCGTATGAAACTCATACCTTCCTATCTGCCCACCGTTAAGAGGGTGGTGTAAGCAGCAAGCAGTATACCTCAACACTCTACAGGTGCATGTAGCAGGGGAAAGCGACCCATAGTTGGTAACACTGTTACTTAATGGTCGACCATCCTACTTTAAAATGGACACAGGAGCAGGTTTTACTACTGTAATAGCAAAGACTAGTAATGAAAACTACACAATGTGAAATTCCATAGGCAATTACATGGCCATGAAACCAGAGACTTCCTGTAGAAGGGTGCTTGAAGGTATTTCGGAAGAGTAAAACCAATTCAACATCACAGCATGTGCTTGGCCTTTGCATGCCATTGCTTGGAAGCCCAGTAATAGAGTCCCTTTGTTTAGTTAAGCGGCTAGAGAGTATTAGTCCCATCTTTGAGAGTATGTTTGCCTGAGTAACTTGGCAAGGTTGTGACAAGCTTATGACAATTTTTTGTTCACGGTTGGGGTATGTTTATTGCAACCGTAACAAAAAGGGCTTGTATTTTGAAACTATTTTTTGCTTGAAACAACCTGTTACAAACTTGTGGCAAGGAAGATAATTTTATATATTGCTCAGTACCCTTGCTTCCATCATAGATATTGGAATTACCGGTTTGGTATTGCATAGTTGATGTCTCCCATAGTTATGCCCTTTTTTTAAGTCTGTTTCTCGTGTGTCTGGAGGTACTCGTTTTTTTTTTCTTTAGTTTTGAACGTCCACAACCCAGTTCATTGATCTCACCATTTATCTAGTTCTACAGTATATCAAGTGGGTGTTGCTCTTTCATGGCTAAAAGTAGCTACACTATTGTCCCGGCTTGAACCGGCTGCCGTAGCAGTTATCCAGGCCCTAAATATGGGACCCCTGTGAAACTGGAACAAACTGCACTAAATTGTGCCTGTGCCAACGTTGAACTATAGATCTTTCAAAAAAGGTAGCATGTCGAGAGACCACACCAACGACCCTCATCAAGAAGACTGGGAGTTCATCAGGCACATTCAAGAACATATGGCTACCACTTTGCAGTGATTTTTGTGTTTGTGTACTATGTAACTCTTTTGTGCATGCGTGTACAATAGGCCTGATACGACCAATATTTTAGACTGGGAACAAGGTGCAGAGACCCTGTGGTGTTTGTTGTGTTATTTACCACGCTAGCATGAAAAGATAGTGCCAGAATTTGTACGAACTCCAAATATTGGATCGAAATGAAAATATGTATACCTTTTTTGAGCCTACAGTACACACTAGGAAAATTTTCCGAGACGCTAGTACCCTTGTGAATTCTAACAGGTGCAGTATCTGAACGAAAGCTCATAAGAAGGTAGTATTAGCACCAAACATTATGTAGAGAGTTCAACTGTACAGAAAAGATCTATTTAGCTGTTCCAACTAATTTCCAAAATCTGAGTTCGACAAAATAGGTATAAAAAGTACTTGATTCTCATGGAACCGATGTTAAGCGACAATGGTTAGCTGTTTTTTTTTTGGGGGGGGGGGGGGGGGGGGGGCATTTGAACCTCGGATATCACAAAAGTTTCAACCGCCGCACTTACAAATGCAACGCAACACTGTGCACGCTAGAGTACCATGACCATGTTCCTGACAACTTAGGCCACCTGGAACAGACAGGGGTGTGGACCATTGACAATAATGGAATGGAGTTAATAGTCTTACAAAGCACCCAGCCGACCTCTCACTTCATTAGAGAGCAACCACTCCACACTGCCATTGTGTGCAGCCGAATCGAGCACCTTTGCAGCTGTGTCACCCGCATACCTGTTCCCTCTCGATGACCCTCCCAAGCAAGTCTGGTCTTGCTGTATGTGTCAGTGATGGATGTATGTCAGCTCTGGCCACACCCACATAGCACAACTCTTAACATTCTCGTGATCCTTACGCCAAGTTCTGTGTGCTTCATTTAGAGGAGTCTGCGTATGTTGTGTCTTGACACTGGAATGAATGACTAGAGCAATACCAAGACGTATTTCACTGTCTGATTCAGTATAGCAGGTTAATTTCTCGTTGCATGGAAAAGGACATTACAGACTAAGCCATGCGTACTCTTGAGTATTGCGGTTCATTAGATCTCATCCTCTCTCGTGTCCCCCCAGGAGTGTGCAGTTGACCATCCCGAATGCTCTTGTTGGTCGCATCATTGGAGTCGGAGGTGTCAAGATTAACAACATTCAGGTGAGGCTGTTGTTTTTATTTGTAGCCTGCACTGCGTTTCAGTCACATCACTGCATCACGCTGAGAGACAATAATATACTGCGAACATGAAAGTAACTTGTCTTTTTCTACTCCTTTTACAATATGTAATTCCCAATCATTACGTCTGACATTGCATGCCATTGTTGCAGTGTATGTGTTTTACAATAATGCAGACATAGGGAACACGTGTGTGTATGTCTCTACGTGTGTGTATGTCTCTACGGGGGGTTATTACCTCAATGTACATTACAGCTGGCTCGATCAACAATACAGCGTTAATTATTTTCTGTAGTTTTACAGCTCATGGAATGTGTAGAGGAAAATATTGGCTCTTTTTCCAAAGCCTCCATTTCAATTAGATAACGGAAGTAATACTAATACTAAGCATGCGAGTGCTCACGGCCTAGCAAAGGGGGCAGTTTAATCAAACCACCATCATACTGACAGGGAGGAATGTTGCAGTGCATTGTTACTGCTGTCAATTTTGTCCTTGTAGGAAGTATCTGGTGCGCAGATTATATCTCCCGCGGTTCCAGCAATACTAGGACACCAGAGAGGATCGTAACAATTAAGGCATGTATATATGTGCATGTGTGTGTGTGTGTGTGTTGTGTGTGTGTATGTGTGTGTGTGTTTGTTATTTTGCATGTGTGTACATGTACATGGTGCAGCATATGGTGTGCATGTAGCATATATTTACATTCATGTGCAAAGATGATAGTGAATTCAAGTGACACTTAGATGCTCTTTTGTTTTACAAACATGAGCTGGTGATGTGTGTGGGGGCTGTGTATACTGTACAACTACATGTAGGACTGTGTACTTAATGCACTACTCTCCCGATATTTGTACAGGGCACTCAGCGTGCCATATCAAAGGCGCAGGAGATGATCGAAGAAGCCATCACTCATCCGGATAAAGACCTCGAAGTCCTCCCTCTCCCGCATTCACGCAGCCTCACCTCGTCCCCTTTAGACGCCAGAACCGAAGACTCGTCCTTTGCTGCACGCCCGGGCTCACCTAACCACTCGTTGGGCAAGGTCGCCTCGGACGCTCAGTTGCACTTGAAAGCGGTCAATCCATCCCCTGCTGCCTCTAGGAAGATGCCACTCCCGGTCCCCATGCCATCCACCTTGTCCGAGAGCAGTCGTTACCTGTCAACGGACTCGAGCACCACCACAGGCAAGGTCGGGCATCGAAAGCATTACCGCCACCCAGCCGGCTTCCAAGGGGTTTTCAGAGGCCGTCATGACAAGCCGACCTTCTGCCTGGGCCCCCCCCTAAGCGACAAGAAGACGTGCCTCCGCCGCCCAGACCTGCGGTTGTGGAGACGCCTCCTTCCCAGCCCGCGCTTCGACCTGCCCCTCTGCAGAATTCGTCGGGCAGCGGGTCGTCCTGGAGCACTCCCGCCCAGACCTCTGCTGCGGCTGTTCAGCAGTCGGCACTGCAGGCAGTTGACATGGGTGTGCCCGGCAAAACCACGCAGGGGGTGCGCTGCAAGTCATCTGAGCCCCTGGAGGTGGAGGTGCCCGAGCCTGCGACGACGGAGCTCCCCCACCCGCTCCTCACATAAAGCACTCGCGTTCCTTCTCCGACCCTGCCGGGGTGTTGGATGTCACGCCTCCTGACGAAGCCATGCCCACCGAACCGGGCTCGGTCCCACTGGATACCAGGCTGAAGGCGTTCCCGTCCAGCACACCCGCTGGTGTTTCGCCTCGTGTCTCCGGGCAGGAAAGCAACGTCGAGAGCCTCCGCGACTCCATCGTCGGGGGGCGACGGCAATGAGCCGTCGGCTTCCGTTGAGCAGGCACCTGCAAAAGAGAATTCTGAGGGCAAGAGACCAGACAGCAAGGAAATGAACTTGGCTGTCAGCAGTCCTAGCTCTGCCGGGGATCAGTCAGTTCCGAAGACGACCAAGACCGTTGCTGTCATCACGCCAACGCCAGTATGTGTAGTGTGACATCACGTATGTGGCAGTGCGGATTTATGAGAACTTGAATCGGTGTTGGCTTATCCTATATCATGGGGTGGACTATGTCAGAGTGTTGTACACAGTGTGCACGATCTGCACATGTGGTTATGCGGGTCTTATAGGATTGGATGCACATATGTGTTGTATGCCTTTTGTGACGACTTTTGTGTTTTCAGCACACATTCCAGCCATCCAGCATGGCACCGCCAACATCGTCCTCTGAGGCTGTAGCAGTCCATGCAGAGTCTTCGTCTAGTGCTCCGTTTGGAGTGATTGGCCCGCCGAGAAGAGGAAGTGTGCCCAGTAATGGAGCTGGTCGTTCACGCAAGCTTGCCTACGGTATGCGGTACTCGCATCACGCCTGTAGTTCTACCGTATGTGTACTTGCCTGTTGTGTGTATGGGTTTGTGTTTGTGCCTGTGTCTAATTATTCAATGCATACACATTTGCATTCTGTACAGGAAATGGAAACTTTTCTACCTACCACCCATCCCAGGAGGGGTACGCAGGATGCGAGTTCACGCCAGACAGACCTGAACCATTCTTTGTCCCTCACTCTGCTGGCAATGAGAAACCCTTCCGATCCCAGGTACTTCTTTCTGTCACTCCCCTTTATCTCCCCCTCCCCTCCCCCACTCCCCACATTCGTGTGTTACTTTTTAAATGTTTATTTCTATAATAATCATATTATTATTTTGGTGATGGAAGTATTGCGTGTTGTGTTTTGTATTGAGCACGGAGTGTAAAACGACTGAAGGTATTGATTGATATGCAAGAGTCTCCTTGCACTTCAGCTGTTGCATCCCTTCACTACTTTTTTATTTTTATTTCAAT
Source organism: Ephydatia muelleri (assembly GCA_013339895.1). NCBI lineage: Eukaryota > Metazoa > Porifera > Demospongiae > Spongillida > Spongillidae > Ephydatia > Ephydatia muelleri. The sequence goes on from JABACO010000006.1 coordinate 10,363,361, forward strand.
AATACAGCAGCATGCCTGTTCCTCCATGGCTATCCTCTATTCCTGAGGCAGACAGAGCTCGAAATTACAGCTGGATGGGAGCGGTGAGTTGTATTGTGAGGCATGATGACTGAAAGGCGCGTGTGCATATTGTTTTTGTGTGTGACTGAAGAGTGACAGTGGTTGTTGCTGTACGTGAGAATGAAATGGGACGAATTTTATTAACTTATTTCTAATGCAGTAAACCTCGGATAACTTTGGGTTCTAACGGACTGTGCTCAAATTAAGGCTAAGTCTGATGTAACAGAAGATCCATCTCTGACTTAAAAAACATCATCAGAATTAGTTAATCCCTATATGGCCAGGCATTGTCACCCTAGGGTGACAACAACTCCAAACGATGTTGTAATAATTTAGGGTTATCAAATACCATATACCATGTGATGCAATATTATGCCACAAAAAAAAAAAATCCAGTTCTAACACTGTTTTGTGTATTGTTGCATGTATGCATTTACACGAATAAATAAGCCGTTACCAGCACCCCTTCAAATAGGCCTTCGGCGTTATTGCTTGCGCCCATGTAGCACCGAAGTTTTCCATCATCTTTTAATAGCTGCATCATCTTTCATGTGAATGGTGGCGACCCAACCTTTTGGTGCCCCGACCGCAAGTAGCCGCCATATTCTAAATGGTTTATTGATTATTTAATCATTAATGATTTATTAATGCATAGATGTGTGCCACTCTAGGTGGTAGGCGTTAAACTTTTCTTACCGCTAGTTTTTAGCCATCCTGCTTAAATGTCAGTTAATTTATCTAGTCTGGTGGGATAATTGTGAAATCAATAACACTGAAAATGCATTGCCAGCACTTTCTATGTCAGTTTTTGTTGTGTATAAAGATTTCATAACTAAATATCTTCAAATTATGAATTTTGTTGTCCTGGAGTGACATCTGTCACCCTAGGACGACAGTGGATGTTCAGGGATTAAGAAGCATTTAATACAAAATAGATCATCACTTTGGGCTAAGCCTGTAATATTTTTATTTTTATTTTGCTCCTTTGTTGGCATCTTGGTTGCAAGTGCCAACAAAGGAGCAAATAAAAATAAAAATATTACAGGCTTAGCCCAAAAGTGATGATCTATTTTGTATAAAATGCTTCTTAATCCCTGAACAGCCACTGTCACCTATCTTGTTTCAAATAATATGCCTGAGGCATCGTGTGTATGTACATGTATTCACTAATTCATCCCACTGCACACATGACGCACACACACAGCACCCTGGAGTTCATCCTACCAGTTGCCCCCCCTCAAGTTGTCTACTTTGCGAAGCCAGCGGAAGACTTACTGCCTCCAGGAGACGGCGACCAGTGGATGGACAGGAACGCTCAATCGGGAGGCCTGTACGGCCCAGTGGGCAGTGTGGGGTACGGCAATGTGACCAGCCATGCCCACCGGATGCATCAGAGCATGGGCTATGGTGACTATGGCCTCCCTCTCCCCAAGCACAATGGCAATGTATGGGCGCACCCCCACCAGACTCAGGGTAGTCCCCTGTCGAGCCCAACAATTCCACAACAGGGTTTCCAGCCCCACCAGGTGCGTGCTGACACATGTTGATCGTTGTTGCTTGCTGTTTAATCTTTATCCCGTACGTTTGCACCAATCCAACACATAGAGAGTGGTCGGGTCCCCTCACGACCCCGCGGGACCCAGCGCTCCGCTTCAGTTCGACGACGAGCAGGGCCTTCAGGGGACGCAAGCAGCGTTGGTCCGTACCCAGCTACCCGTACCCCCCACAGGGTCCAGCGTTCCACCCGCTTGCTGAGACACAAGCGTGGGGTTCGGGTTACATTCCAGGGAGACCAGCGCCTTTGGATCGCGAAAACATGCGCGGGGGAGCCTTTCTCCCGCCACAGTCCCAGCCGTCTGGTGGCATGTGGTCCAACTGGTCAGTCCCAGTGGGACCTCCAGGGGCAGCGCCTCCCCCTAGGCAACACTCGGCAGAGTTCCAAGGAAAAGGGAATGTTCAGACAATCAGGGCACCTCCTTCAGTGGGAGAGCAGTGGAACAAGAAAGATAGCTCCATTGAACTGCAGCAATTGATGAAGAGTCTGGACATATCTGAGCACCTTCCAGTTCTGCGGGTGAGTTTGGTGTGTGCTCTTTCATTTCTGGTTGTTTTCCCCTTTCTTTGTTCTTATTTTATTTTCGGTTGAGGTAGGTTTAGTTCAGTGATCAAGTTGAATGCGATGGTGTTGGCATGACAATATGTATAAATTGGTAGGGGGGAAAAAAATTACAATCCAAATAGTTTCAAATTAAAAAAGTAATGCCTCTTTTGTGGTTATCTATTTTATGAATGAGCACAAATGTCTACAAACTAGTACAATCTGTTAAAGTCATTTCATATGGGCTTTATTGTCTATTCTACCTAGGCAGTGGTGTAGTGTAATAATGTAGATGATCAAGCTATTTGAGGAGCAATGATTGAGATGTGGGAATGCATTATCCTTGCTGTGAAATCCTAATAATCTACCCAATTAGTAAGGACATGGTTTGTGCCAAAGAATGACACAATTAGTCAATATCCTGGCTGAACAAGTACTGCTGTGCACTAAGGCACAATTGTAGATGAATGCAGCTGGTTAATTCCAGTACAACTAATAATGGAACACTTGGCTAATAAGTGCCTACAACTCCATGACAGATAGTCTTATCCACAGTACGTAAAAATCTCTGTGTAAAGGACATTTGAAATCTTAAAATGCATATATGTGATCGTTTCTGTGAAAAGGGATATTTTTTTTTCAAGATTTCAATATATTGTTTTATATATTCTAGAAGTCCTCTACACATTGCTTCTTCCCACACTGAGAATCGTAGTATCTGTCATTGAGTTGTAAGGTGCTGAATTTTTAATCAGCCATACATTTCAACGCAAGCGTTTCATTTCTATTGCTCGAACTGTAAATTTTATAATGTATGGACTAGGTCTATTTGTGCGGAAACGATCCCATATACATCTACATAAGATTCCTGCAATGATTTCATATGTTAACAGCAATGGCAATTGAACTGGAAGCAAGCATTGTGGAGACGTAAAAGCTATGGAATGTTTAACTGCTACGATCAGCAATTGAAGACAAGTTTACCCGCGGTTTGTTTACTCGCGCTATTGGTCCATCGATTAAATGGTTGAAGTTACACATAAATGCATGCACATCATAAAAACGTGCACTCAAATACTTGTATGTACATCCATGAACACACACATACATGTATATGCATACACACACAACATGCAAGAATGCAATAACATATACATGCATACACATGTACTATATACACACACAAACATGCAATAACACATACATGCATACACATGTACTTATGCTCCCACACACACAGCATATGCACACATATACTCAACCATGCATGTATATGCATAGATGCACATACTGTACAAACTAATGCACCTGCACAATGCAATGGATATGAACAAGTACATGTGTGTTGTGCGGAGGTGTATTGAATGTTATGTGTGGGGAAGTGTGTACACATAATATGAATGAACATTTGTGTGATCCTTGAACACCATTCACAAATGCTGTAGTACAAACTAACCACACAAGGGGCATATCGCTCCCTTGAAAGAACTTGTAGTACTTTGTACTGTGAACTCAGGTTGTACCTTGCCACATGAAAAAAATGAAGCTCTGATAACATGAAATGTACCACTACAAAATTTGTATACCTGAGGTAAGACGGCACGGAGAACCAAACACGGAAATTGAGAGCCCCAACGGTTCACTGTAGCGACGAGATGTGTGTCCAAGCCACAGCACAGTAGAATGAAACAGAATATTATTTGTTATAACTTGTCAACACACGATTCTGTAGGAGAAAACGGCCTTGCACACGAATCGACTCATTTGACCCTTAATCGAACCCTCTCTTCATTTCTAGTTTGTTCTTTACAAAGTAACACACACACAAATCTCTTACCGATTGTGTATTACAAATACAAAGACATACAATTTGAAATTCAAACATTCCGTCATGACTGCAACGTGATGTAATCTATAATTCCGCAATTTATCGGTTAAGATAGAATATGTGATTTTGATGGAACAATGTACAGTTAATTGTTGCTTTATTGTCACACCTTCTTCATGTTAGGATCGAAAGTTGAGTTTACAGCAATTATATCAGCTTACAGAGGAAGAATGGCGAAGCCTTAAATTACCAGTGGTAAGCAATTTGTAATGGCACAGGTGAAGGTCACATAGTCTGTATGTGTAGAGTAAAATGGGTACAGATCAGTAAATCTAATTATTTTTCAATGTGGTGAGCTGCTACCAATTGTAGCTATTTTAGTTTTTAATGCAGTATAATTATTGATGTCACTGGAAATTAGTTCAGTAACTAATAATGCAGTATTAAAAAGGGTGCAATTATAGGCACTGCAATTGGAATGCAATGAATGTCAATGAATGTTTCTGTAGTGTTAGGTATTAGAAAATAGTTGTTCATACAATTGCTTCGGTTCTGTATGTGCTCATAATTAATTAGCTTGTAAAGGCTGCAGCATTAAAGTTTAACTCAGCTTTCCTCCCGCCCTCCCTCCAATGTTTTATTTTTTTACTTACTGTTTTTTTTTTTTTTAAGGGTCCACGAGTAAAGCTGATGAAAGCTGTATCAAATATGACATCAGGCAAAACATCGGGTATGTGCAAATTTATTGCTGGCTATTTGTACAAGTATGCCCGTGGCCTCATTTTAACAGAAGACAAAAAAATGCATTAAAATCCATTTTTTATGATGTATTGGTTTTATAAAACATCTATACTATATTCTCCCCTCCCTCCCCTGTCTTGCTCTTGTGTAGATGTGACTAATAATAGGGCACCAGTCCAACCTGAAGATGTACGGATGACTGAGATTAGTTCCTCTGGATTCTCTCATGTTGCAACTACCACTTCCCAAGCTGGTGGCAGCATGTTCCAGGGACACTTCCACGGCACTGGTCTTAACTGAGATGATATGGGCCATTGGCTCGGGTGGCATTTGTAGTTAACCATTTCTGCACAGTTTAAGTATTGTATATACAGTATGACGCAAGACAACATGATCTGCTGCTGGGGCAAATGTATCATGCATAAATGCAGGGTGCGGTGTTACAAGTGTGATAGCAATAACCGGTGTCGGGGACAATGCACCGTGTGCTGTAAATAAATAATGACCGCAGCGCTTGGAGTAGCCAATATTCACAGTAACACTTGGTATTTAATGCCTATGCTCTTGGTCTGATTTTAAAATAGTGGGTATGCAAGAAAATAATTCCAAACACCCCTCCTGGCTATTTGGAGGCCGAAACAAGTAGTAGTTATCTCTAAGCAGCGGGACTACATGAAGTGAGGTGGATTAAGGAACACGCTGACGAAACAAACACTTTGGATGACGGCTCTCTTCACTATTTGTACAATGACCACGCATCACACATTGTGTCATCGATGCCAGTGCATGCACGTGGCAACTTGTAATAGACATTCAACACACAATAACAACACTGCATAGCAAAAATCAACATGCGGCTGAGCAGGCCAGGGGCAGTAATGAAAACTTACATTTAGACGGATGTGCCCACACCTTGTGGAAAAAAAACAAAACAACCTGTGGCAACCCCTTATGGGGTAAATCCACATTGACTACATTAAACGTAGCCTAGTCTCCGTCCGTTCAACCAATGAAACATACATTAGTCATCTGGGTCTTAGTGCATGTAGTTGTTACATTATAATATTCTGCAAAGTTTGCAACATTAATATGTATTTTATCAGCCATGTCGTTCAAACCGTGCTAATTATACAGGGTGTCCCACAATCAAGGAAAATTCGATAAAAATTCATCACATATAATTACATTGGTGGGTATTGATCATTAATAACTAGTTCATACAGGAAGATTTGCTGATGATATTAATTAAAAAATTTTAATTAATGGATAACTAGAAATAAATGAAAATATGCAGAACTAACCATAATCAAGTGCCCGAAAATCAAATGTTTGATCATTAATAACTCAGCAAAGGAATTAGTTGATTAACTTTAGGTTACACATTTAGCCAAGTAACTAAAATGTTATTAATTGACATTAATTATTGTGACTTGAATATGGATGGTCACTTTATCTTGAATGATTGGTTTGAATTTATTAATAAACTAACTGAATTAAATTTCATGAAACATAACCAGCAGGATATTCACTAATGTAGAAGTTAAGTTTGTGATTTTTTTTTGTGACTAATTGATTATAAATTTATTTAAGCTAATTATTATTTTTTGATTTTAGTTAATTACAAGTTAAATATGGTAATTATTTATCAATGTCATAATTTCTTCCCAATGTATTATTACATAAATTGATAATTAAGGGTTAATTAGCAAGTTGTATTGATCTTAAAAGGAATTTTCCTTGATTGTGGGACACCCTGTATATTATTCGAGGCATATGGTTTCATGCAGGCTACATCAATGGCTTTGTAAGCATGAGGTATACAGGGGACAATTTAAAACAGTAGATAGGTACATGCAAAAACTCCCAACGACATATGTACTCCGCCTCCATGCATAATGATGCGCAGCGTCCGCCACCAGCACTTCATCGTACTCTCCATACGTTCGGTACGCAATATATAGACACAAGACTGCCAACGCATGAGCAAGGGCCAACATTTTTGACTATATTAGAGGAAATGGGCCCACATTTTCTCCTGGAAAAAAATGCATAAAAAGGCGAGTTCAAGCTGCTCAAATGTTCACGAATGTGGTAGGTTACTGCTGTGCAGGATAATTTTCCATGGTTCTTCAACCCTCGGGAACAGCACCTGCGTGTCGCAATATGGGGGGGGGGGGGGGGGGGGAAGCGCGTTAGGTCTGCGAGTGGCTGTGCTCAATACGCTTTACGAACACTCCTTTGCCAACCTTACATCAGAGATAATCTATATATTATCTCTGCTTACATGTACCTGCATGCATGCTGCGCACACTCATACAGCTGAATTTCGTGCCCCTATAGAGTGAAAAACTGCTGGTTTTGAGTAGTCTCGTACCCAGACTCACATCGCAGCTGCGGATGGATTACATCACCGCTACGCGAGCGGTGATGTAATCCATCCACAGCTGCGATGTGGGTCTGGGTACGAGACTAGGTTTTGAGCGATGTATTTTCACAGCTAGGCTACGTACAAAATTTCTAAACTCGTGTGGTATGTTGCACGGGTTAGGGTATTTCTGTAGAATCTCCCGTTAAGCACGAGAAAGAGGTGTCGTCTACTCGACGCTACAAATTATATCGCTTGAGCGAATGGCACTAAATAACTGGCAATTGCTTTTGTATCTACAGATGATCAAAGAACTTGCCTAGCACAGATTATTATATCTCTGATCAAAGTTTTGTCAAAATCATCGCACGGGTAAATTCATCGAATCGGAATTAATTTTACAGGAAACAAAATTGGTCGAAATCAAGTTTTGATTTTATAAAGGATTTTAAAATCCTCTGTAAAATCATTGTGTGATTGAACATAAAAATTAGACACGTTTGATTTATACTGTTCAATCACGTAATGATTCCAAAATGATTTTACGCTCTTTTTTTCCTGTGTTTAGCTCGATAATAATTAATAAGTTCGGTTGTTAGAATAATACGCGTCGAAAGTTCGTCTAATTTTTGTATTTAATCCTTTTACGACACTTCGGACAACCAGCGTGCTTTAATTTGCAACTGACGAATGGATTTTCACATCGAAGAGATACTCACAGAATCCGAGTTAAGTCACTAATTGCTGTAGCTTGCTTCTTGGACCTCGATATCAAGCAAGCCTCAAATCATTTGTGTGGATGTATTAAAATGAGAGCAGTACACATGAGATATGTAAGTTACCCTCCAAATGTGAGTTAAAACTAAACAAAACAGGTACCTCATCTAGTGTACATAAATTTGTGGTTAATTAAAACAATGCCGCGAATTCGAATCGAGTAGGTTCTTGTTCGTATTGAAATTCGAAAAAGACTGACGTGGTGTGTTCGAGTTCGAAATTCGTCTAATCGAATCAAATAAAATTCGATTCGTAAGAAGCACTAGCAGAAGGAAAAACCCCCTCGTCGAATCGTTGCTTGATTTTACAATCACGGCGAGCAAAGATTTGAAACTCACATTTTTGATACAAAATTTCAAAGGTGCATGCATGATGTACCGCATATCAATGTGACAAATATGTCGCCCATATTACCGGCCTAGATCGACAGCAATTTTGGCTGATGTTTAAAAAGAAGCGACATGCATATGGAGGACTGGAAAGAAAACCCGGATTCCTAAGTATTATCATATGTGGTAAATTCCCGTCATTTAGAGATATAACATGCAACATGCACTATGAACCAGCTGTTTGGCAAAGTGGTTAGAACTGAGTCATGTTGAATCCTTTCTAGCTAAAATTGACAAATATTGCATGCGATTGAGTACTGACACGTTAATAAAATTGATAACGTAGAGTTGCACTACCAGTAAACGGCATGGTAATCAGTCAGGATTGATACAAGCAATACAAAAAGGGCCTAAGGTACGCAATTCAACAGCAAAGCCTAATGACATGACAGAAGAGGTGACAATAGTCTTAGCATTATGAAAACCTAAAGAGCTAGTTATTCAGTTTTGGGGTTATGAACCTGCTGTTTGGAAAAGTGGTTAGAAGTCATGTTAAATCTTTTCTAGCTAAAATTGACAAATATTGCATACTGATTCAAATAAGGATGATAGACGTGAGCTGAAGCTTTATGTGCTAGGTCATTGTGAATGAGTAATACAAGCTAACAAATGCTTACAAGTCCAAGGTGTGACATCATCCAGGATGTTAAAAGTGCTGATGCATTATCATATTTTTACCAGATATGTGCATGTGTTCCGTACGGATGCCCAACATTGCCGGTTACGTAACCGGATGCCGGTTGTGTAACCGGCTGTCCGGTTATGTAACCGGCTGTCCCGTTTCAATGCATTAGATAATAGCTGTCCGGTTACACAACCGGGTGTCCCGTTGTGTAACCGGCTGTCCCGTTGTGTGTAACCGGCTGTCCGGTTGTGTAACCGGCTGTTCGGTTGTGTAACCGGCTGTTCGGTTGTGTAACCGGCTGTTCGGTTGTGTAACCGGCTGTCCCGTTGTGTAACCGGCTGTCCGCTTTTTATATCTTCATAATTGGAACGTTCTATACGAAAATGGGTCTTGTGGATTTCATTTTATAACAGTGATTACATGTTTACATATATATGTACGGTTCTACACTCTTCGGAGAATGGCTCTGGCATTTGCTCTAATTAAGCAAATGCTTAAGTTGGAGAACAGGTCGAAAGAAGCCTGTGACTTTGGAAGGGACTTGTGGATTGCAAGCCGAGCAGCAACTTGTGCTAAAAACAATGAAGCCTCTTTACCCCAAGCCCCATAGGAATCAACTGCTAGAGGGGTTGAGACCCACCCTAGAGCTGAACACTTTTCATCGTTGGCCTGGTGTTTCCTGCTCTCCGTTGCCTCAAGGACTGCACCAAACGTTGCTCCCGCTTCAGCTACATAAAATTTAAATCGATATATCTTCCGTCATATTAACGCTAACGGGTTCCTATTTTTAACACAACATACCACACCATTACTATATGTGAAAATCCATTTTGGTGTCTTACACATGCGGGGTACCGACGTTACAAGATCCGATACCCCGTAGGGTTCAAAACGGCCACATCTTCAGGTAGGAGTGTCCAAATCGGTTCAAAATAGGTATCTATGTAGAAGGGTCCTACCGCTATTGATTTGTTCTGTTCGTTAATTTTTGCTTTATCCGTTATGGAGATACAAGTGTGCAAAGTAATTGCATATTTCCCGGGCGTTACGCGCCATTAACATATTACGACTGGCTTCGAGGACGTCCTCGTAATACGTTAATGGCGCGTATAGCCCGGGAAATATGCAATTACTTTGCACACTTGTATCTCCATAACGGATAAAGCAAAAATTAACGAACAGAACAAATCAATAGCGGTAGGACCCTTCTACATAGATACCTATTTTGAACCGATTTGGACACTCCTACCTGAAGATGTGGCCGTTTTGAACCATGTAATCACTGTTATAAAATGAAATCCACAAGACCCATTTTTATGCAATCCGTTACGGAGATACATTTGAACAAACTACGTGCACATTTTCGCGCTCGTTTCGCGCCAATGATTTGGGCAAATTGCGCTCCGCTCAATGTATGGGGAGGCGGGGATTATTACCTTGGCGCGAATCAAGCGGGAAAACGTGCACGTAGTTTATTCAACTGTATCTCCGTAACAGATGGCATAAAAATTAACGAACGGAACAAATCGATAGGTATAGGACCTCTCTATCTACATACCGAATTTGAAGCGATTTCATTACTCCTACAGAAAGTTATGGCGGGTTTGAACCCGGTGGGGTATCGAACGTTGCAATACTGGCAAGGAGCAAGTGCAAGATCCCAAAAAGTATTTTACCATAGAGAAATGGTGTGGTATGAAGTGTTGAAAATAGGATGTTGATAGCGTTTACCGTTCCGAAGATATAACGATTCAAACGAGAAGCATTTATATAACATTTTATATATAAATGCGAGTTATCATTTTCGCGTGAACTGTCCCCAATATTATATATTAGACCCGACCCGCGAAACTAGCGGGAAATGTGCTTTAACTTAGAAAGCAAATATTTTATCACCTGTTGAAGTAAAAATTAACGAAAAGGATATTTAAGTACCTCAAGAGCTTCTCTAACTGGAAAGCGAATTTGAGGCAATGCCGACACTCCTGCAGGGAAATACTCGTGTTTCGAACCCCTGGAGGTAAGACCTCTTGTATTTTCCTCAGGGAGTGGAGCTAAGAGACAATATTCGATTCATCCATAGAGAGATGGTGTGGCATCATGTGGTGAAAATAGGAAGTCGACGGCATTTACCGTTCGGACGCTACGACGATTCACGCGCAGAGCATTTTTATAGTTATAATGTTATAAAACATAGGACATTTTCACGGAAACTGTCCCATATATATATATACACACAACATAGGCTGTTTTTGTGGATAAGACGTGATAAAATCAGCCATTTGGATGTGGCTACTGTCGAAATATTTGTATTATACATGTCACAGTACTTGCAAATGCACATTTATGGGAAGATGTTCTGTCATACTGAGAACGTAACACTATATCTTTTTGTACACTAATACAAAAACTGTTGTAATACTGACAACATGCAGCAGAAATATTAATATACATGTACTAAGATTACAAGTAGTGATAATCAGTTTATACTGCACGACGGGCAGTTCCACTTGACCTGCGATCTATGTGAACACTTTTGTTGATCTTCATGCAGGCTACATGGAACCACTGCTGGCAAATATCACATTGTATCATTTTGGAGCCATCATTAATATGCCGGCAAATAAAGTGTACTGGTATATTCTTCCTGATAGATGCCTTAGGAAGTCTAATTGCAGAAGATGGGAAGGCAGTCATCACTCTGTCCTCAATACTGTTCAAAATATGCTTCCTCATTGCATTCTGTTTATACACTGCTGGATCTTGTCCATTACAAATGGAAGTCAGTAATATACGCCACAGCAAATAATCCACAGTCATGTGATTCTTCCTGCATTTGAACATCTACAAACTCAACAGAAAATTGGTTTTCTTGTGTTTGAAGTAGGGCACTTATAAGCTTCAGGGTAGACTTGGGAAGCTCTTTACCTCCATTGCTGTCAAAAATTTTGATGCGTCCTTTTGGCAACCATAGATAGATTTTTATTCACCTTTATGATCTGTACAAACTGCTCCTGTGGTGTAATCATTGACAAATTCTGGCTAAGTGCAGGTGGTTGAAAGCCATCTATGGATGGGTGCTGCTGCTTCAGCATATATTGTACAGCGGTTATTATAAGATCATCTAGCCAGCTTTTTGGAGATGCAAGTATTGCCCTGTGGTACATTGTCAGTTTAACAGTACAGATAGTAAGCCAGGTGTCTTCATTATCTTCATCATCTTCACTCAATTCTATTGCTAAATCCGTCTTGCACAAGGGTATTGTGTGATCTCCATTAGTGCAAGAATATCCTGGGTGACAAATACCAGAGCAGGACGATTTTTTCTCAGCAGTACTTAGTACTGTTGCATCTCCGATCGTTTTGCATGCACATGATAATGATGCTTGAGTATCCAAGAAAGGAGTTTTGTTGCTATTAGATGGTGTTGATGATTTCATAGCTGATGCAGGTGTTTGTTTTTGCAATTATCTCCTTTATGACAGTGTGAGGTACATTCAATTTTATTCTTCTTGCAAGGACACCGTTGTGTGCTGCAGCCTGCTGTGCACTTGCATCTCTTCTTTGAAAATGCACTCCATGGTGTACTTTCTTTTGAAGCCACTCGAAGTGACACACGAGTAGAACTTTCCCATCCTTTCACAGATAGACAGAAATTCCTTTCAAAAAATTCCAGATCACAAGCAGAATAGCATTTATTCAACACTCCTGACTTGCACCGCAAGCGGTACATTGCACGTGCTGTTCCAATCACCTATACAATTATGCATGGCAGTCTGTTTGGGTGGTGGAAGCCCGATCAATGTGAGGAATTCTCACAGTAACACAATCTCCCACATGAAACTCTTTAACTTTGTGCTTAAGATTGTATTTTACCATCATCCTATTAGCATTTTTCAAATATTCTTTATCTGCAATCTGGCGAACAGGCAAGTGCTTCTCAGTAGTAGCCAAAACCCTTGAATTGGACTTCAATAAAGCCATCAATAAATCGAAAGGAACCAGAAAGATTAATTAGGTTAAAACATACATGTATATTGAGGCACTTGCATGTACATTGTTGTTATACCATTCTCATCATGATCATTTTCATGATCATCACATTTTTCTGAATCAGCAGAGTACTGGTAGACAGGAAGATCGCTTGCAGATGTGGTTTTGTGACTCTCCTCAATAGTGCTTTCTAACTCACTTGCAACAGTGCCCACATAAGTACCTTCCATTTCCTTTTCCACTACATCGTCCTCATCTTCTTCCTCATCATCATCCTTGTTTACATCTCCACTGTCCTTTGCTATTTCCTCATCCTCCTCTTCTCTTTCCTCATCCTCCTCTTCGTTTTCCTCATTTTCATCTTCTTTCTCCTCCTCATCCTCTCCTTTTTCCTCATCATCCTTTTCTGTTTCATCATCCTGCTCTTGTTTCTCCTCACCCTCCTCTTTATTTCCCTCATCATCATTTTCTTTGTCTTTCGTCACTTCCTCTGAAATTTCTCTGTCACAAGGCTTCAAAACATCTTCATCAAGCTGTCCTGAAAGTTGACATATGGAACAGCAATTGCCCTCGGAGGTTGGCCAAATACTAACTCATATGGGGTTTGCTTGGTGGTGTCATGAACCTGAGTGTTCATTGTATCTGCATGGAAAGATAAAACACACCATAACATTTAGAGCATAGAAAAACATTGGATCACTTACACACAATATGTGGAAGCCATTGAGACCATGGTGGGGATTGATCACAACATTCAACAACTTTGGTACTAATCATTCTCTCAAGTGTGTAGTCTGCCTGCTCGACTAATCCTTGGGATTGGGGATGTCGTGGATGACCACTGATTAATTGCACATGACCTGGCCATGTAGAAACTACATATTCAATGAGTTGTTTATAAATTCTTTGCCATTATCACTGTGAATGATAGCAGGCAAGCCAAACACTGGGAAAACATAGTTGTGCAATGCATTAACCACACGGTTTGCCTTCTTTTTCACAAGAGGAAATGCAAAATTAAACTTTGACCAATGATCCACGATGTGTAATATCCAGTTGCATCCATTATGTGGCATACGCCTCAGATCGATCTATAGAGATGAATAAATATTTTGTTCATGTAGTACGCATAAATAGTGATTAAACCTACCTGGATACGAAAAAAAAGCCCATCAGCTATGATTGGTCTTAAAGGGGCTTTGGTATGCTGTGGTTTTCTTAAGCGGCATGTTGAACACAAGCTTACATACTTTTCAACCACAACTCTTGGCCTGTAGGAGTACAATGACTGGACCTACAGTGTATAAGGAGTGACACGTGTACCGTGACTTCAATTGCATGGAAATACTACTTACCCTAGCATAGGTTTTTCTTGAACCAGCATGCAGACAATCTTTATCATGGATCTGTTTCAAAATGTGGTAGAATTCCTCCACTATAGCCACCCTTCTGTAGCCTTGCATGATCGTGCGGTCATTAACGTTCTATATACCAACAAACAGTAATCAACTACAGCAAAAATTAATACTAACACAAAACGAATTACTTCCTTTCCCCCCTTGACTTGGGCAACCAATGCATCCCTTATTCCAGCTTCAGACAAGTCTAGCAGTTGAAATCCACTTCTTTTATTAAAATGGCGAAGGTTTCTATCCTCAATACATAGAGGATTCTTTAAAAAGCTGATGATCGGTTCTCCAAACTGTTGGCACTTCTTGTTCTCTAGCGTCTTTTGGAAATGCAGCAACAAGGACCATCCATCGGGCGTGTAACACGTGGATAAGTGAATGTGACACCTTGTTAGTGCATGCGCAAGTCACAATCCGGTTGCATAACCGGTCGTCCGGTTGTGTATCCGGTTGTCCGGTTACTGTAGTGTCTTGGACCAATCGTGACTGAGAGCCAAGTCTGGGGGTCCAAGACACTACAGTTACATAACCGGTCAATTGCTGAGCATCCGTACGGAACATGTGCATGAGTTACAAATCACTAGGGAATCATGAATTGCGCGTTGTGCCCCCCTCCTCCTACATCACTTATGAGTGGCGCCAAATTAGGCAAGATTCGTCAACTTTCACATCATTCCATAGTTATAGCACAATCATGGGCTGGTTAAGATGTAGACTTTGCCGTCCTTAGATCGTCAGTTATGTGCATTAGAGGATGCAGATCCACTTTCCACCATCCGGTGAGAAACACCACCATAGCCCTCGCTGCTTCAGAGGGTCGTGTACCAATTGACCTCCTTGTATGACTGTAATCCACATTAAAATTATTATCTGTCTTATGTTGTATGTAATGTTTATTCATGTAGTATAAATTATATTTTATGATGTTTATTAACGCAAAAAAAAAAGAAGAAATTCTACAGTGCTGAATTTTGGATTGGGAATCCGGATTTTCTCTCCAGCTCTCCACATGCATACATGCAAATGCATTTGGAGGGCTGCATGCACACTTATAAGTGACTCGATCAGCCAAAATTGTTGATATAGGCCGATAAAGGGGGCTGCATATTTGTCACATGACTCGCTGTTCTGAAATAGTCTTGCATGTACTAATATGAAATCAATAGAGTAAAGCCTAGTGGCCAGGCTATTGTATTATCAATAACACACAGACTACACTTTGATGACAATTGTCTAACACAGATTAGTAGTATCACCTTCTGAATACTTCTGCCTAGATATAACCGCTTGAAAGGGTGATTAACTCGATCAGCGTGCAGGCTTAATAGATCACGTGATGTGCTTCCACTCATATCAATGATACGCTGTTGAAGTTCGCAATACATGTAAACGTTGTCGGGACTACCTTAGTTTGCTTTCCCCCCCCCCCCCCCTCCACCACCACTGAATTTCGTGATAGGCGCGAAAAACTGCTGGTTTTGAGCGAGGTTTTTCACAAAAATTCTAAACTCGCACGGTCCTTTGATGTGTTCGCTTCATCTGAATCTTGCACCCGTTAAACAAGAGAATACGATGCTCGACGCTATACATTATCATGTGTGGGACAACAAACGAAATATTGTATCTGCTGATATGATCAAAGAAGTTGCCTTGTAAAGTGCCCATGCAAGATTCGTCAACTCACACATTATACTACATTCCATAGTGCTGTATGTTACACCCCTAAATGGCAGGACAGAATTTATTACACTACATGTGATACTACTTAACTTTGATTGGGAAAGCGAGGAGTGCCAGCTGCCTTACCAGAAATGTGCAAGAGTTACAAATCACTTGGGAATCAAGAATTGATTTGACACGTTGTGCTCTCCCTCACTGACGCCAAGATTCATCAACTCGCACATTATATACTGCGTTCCATGCATAGTGCTGTATCTTTTATACAGACGTTTTCCACCTTACCACAGAGCCTCTGGTCTTTCCATATAGGTTTTCTCTCGAGTCCTCCACATCCTATACCAAGTCATGCATGCACATATACATGTATACATGCATACGTGTATCTACAAGCGACTCGCTTCTTTTTAAAAAATCTGACAAAATTGCTGCCGATCTAGGTCTGTGAAGGGGGCTGCATTGTCAAATTTGATAACGCGGTACATCATGCACCTTTTTTTCACTTGACCGCTGCTCTGAAATAGTCCTGCACGTGTATACACGAATATGAAATCAATAGCATTAATGCATGCCTCGAGCTCCAGAATGTTGCGGGCAACAGCCCTGACGCATAGTACGCACATATTTAGACGCATATATATGTTGCCGACAATAGTAAACATTTCCGGTACGTCAGCGGATTTTTCTCGAGCGGTACCTACTTAAACCAGCACCACGCTGCATGCACGTCGCATCCAAGCAGCAGGTAGGCGCAGTGGCCGCACTTTTATATAGCAAGAAGATGAAGGAATGCATTTGCGTGGCGTTGCTGATGCTCGTAGCGCTGGGCGCCGAGGCCCTGCAGGGATTAAGCAATCGTGGTAAGTAAGCAGTAGACGACACCGTGTGCATTGCAAGTATTTTTATCTCGTGCCGTATCAGAGCGTGAAGAAATCATTGATGCCGCGATTGCTGAAAGCAAGCAGTACTACGAGCGCCAAGAGGTGAACATGGCCATGGCGGAGAAATCCGACACGTACCCGGAGCACATATCGCTAAATTATATCAAGAAGCCCTCTGAGAAGGCAAAGAAGCACGCCAAGGCTCGCCTTCTGTACGAGGATATGGTCCGACGAGCAGAAAGAAAGCTTTCTGCACGGACGGGTAAACTTTCCATAACCAATATCGAAGACAAAGCGGAAGCGATAGCTCAAAACCTGTTCCACGTACCAGGTTCCCTCCTCACTGCAGAAGAGCTAGCGACGATGCTTGATTTTAGTGGGTGCAGATCACTTCTGGCTACTCCCAACTGTACCTTCCCCACCGTCAATCTGTACAGAACATCGGACGGCACCTGCAACAATCTGGCGAATCCCACGAGGGGCGCAGCCGGGACCGCTTTTCGCCGCATTCTTCCGGAATACTATGAGGACGGCATCAGCTCTACTCGCGGTGAAATTCAGAACTACGGAAATATCCTGCCCATTGGGCCATTCAACCCCCCCAACCCTAGCCCGCGTCTTATCAGTCAAACGATTGTCCTCGACAAACCGGTTGACGAGCTTCAAGCTACCCATATGCTTATGCAATGGGGCCAGTTTTTGGACCACGACATGACAATTTCCCCGGGTTTGGCGGCTACCTGCGTCGGCTGCCAGAATACAGAATTTTGCCTGCCCATCTTCGTGCCAAGCGATGATCCCGTATTCGGCGTCGGAACGTTCCGTAACGGCTCGTGCATCCCGTTCAGAAGGACAGTCCCGGCGTGCACAAACTCCCCAGCGGGAACGTTCGATCCCCGACAGCAGATCAACGACCTCACGCAGTACATTGACGGCTCCATGGTTTACGGCAGCGATCCGACCACCGCAGCATCGCTGAGAGACAAGTCCGGAGGTGGGCGTCTCCGCGTTGGATTCACGCTACCCGGTAACTCAAAGCCGAGTCTACCCCTAAATGCCGCTGGTACCGGATTCGTGGCAGGAGACACTAGATTGAACGAGCAGCCGGGATTGATGACCATGCACACCATATTTATGCGGGAACACAACAGAGTTGCGGCCGCGTTGGCTTCCCTCAACCCAACATGGACTGACGAGCGCCTGTACCAGGAAGCTAGGAAGATCGTGGGTGCCGAGATCCAGAAGATTACGTACTCCGAATTCCTTCCCACCATCATGGGCTCTGATGTGGTTAACAATCTCATCGGTCCTTATTTGGGCTACAATCCCAACGCGGATGCCAGCATCCCCAACGAGTTTGGGACCGCCGCCTACAGGGTGGGACACAGTTTAGTCCGACCCAATTTTCCGCGCCTCCAGGCCGACTATGTGACTCCCATAGTGGGCGGAGACCAGGCACTCATTTTTAGCGGTATAGTTGGCATCTACAACAGCAGTCTCGGAACGGACCCACTTCTCCGCGGTCTCGTTACTGCAAACGCCCGACGCAGGGACGAATTCCTTAACAGCATTCTCACCACCAAGCTCTTTGAAGGTGCCGCACCTGGGAGCGGATCGGATCTGGCGTCTCTGAACATCCAACGAGGGCGCGATCATGGGCTGCCGCCATATCCGATTGTCAGGAATTTCTGCAAGAACAAGTACGGTGTCTCGTCCCCATTTGAGCACCAGCTGACCTTTATACGATTCCTTCAGACTTACGGCTCCCTTGATACAGCCGATCTGTGGGTCGGAGGTCTCTCCGAGGAGCGACTCCCCAACTCCGTCCTCGGTGCCACGTTTGCTTGCATCTTTGCTAACACTTTCGCCAATCTGAGAGACGGTGACCGATTCTTCTACCAAGCTCCAGGCGTTTTTACTCCACAGCAGTTAACCGAAATCAACAAAGCGTCCCTGTCAAGAATCATCTGCGACAACTCTGACGGCATCACCCAGATACAACCCAGCTCCTTCCTCGGAAACCAGTCACGCGTGTCGTGCCGCAATCTGCCCGCCCCCGATCTATCCCAATGGAAGGAGTCGGTCTGTAAACTAGGCGTTAGAGTCAGCAGCATTTCTTCAAGAGTGAATTCGTATTCGATTAACAGTCAATTTCCTGTTCCCAACAGCGTCACTCTCCCTCCGGGCACGTCCTTTGGATGCGTGCAAATTCCCTGCCCAATTCTAGGGAGCCCTGCAAATGTCATCGTTTTTTCACAGGGCCCTTTCTCTGGATCCGTCAGTGTCAATCCTGCTCTTCCAGTCAATACGGTCAGCTCAGCCTCGAGCACCTATTCTGCTGCAATCCCTTTCTCTGTTGTGGATAGCCCGACGTCTGGCGTCTTCTCGAAAACAGCATGTAGCAACTCTTCCTCGCCTGGCCTCACGTTCAGTGTATTGTCAGCTGAGTCCACTGTTTCCGAGTCTGACACTCCCAGCTGTGATATGCTCTCGCCTGATTGTCTTCAAAATTCTTGGCCAGAGTCCATTCTAAAATCTTTCATTACTCAACCAGCTCAACAAGAATCTTCAGTTCATGTTGTGAACGAGGAACAGCAACTTGACCTGTTGGCATCCAGAGATGCTCTGCTGAAGGAACTCGAGGATGATCTGAAGAGCCTGGTATCAAAGAAGAAATGAAATCAAATAAATAACTTATTTTATAACAATAAGGGATTTTTGACTTGATTCTGCTAGCTGAGTAGGCCTAGTTTTTGCTAGTCTCCCCCCAACCCCAACCCCACCCCGGCCCCTCCTTTCTCCCCGGTTAGTGCCAAATCAGATGTAGAATTATAGGTTCTCTCTAACCTGCATAGGGCACCGTGCATGCATATAGATCACGGGATATGCCGAAAGTATTGAGAACGTAAGATATTATATATATAGGATTGCTTGCAGAAAGAGTGCATGCACCATATGTCTGGGAAGCACATACAGAAAAGGGTGTAAGGTGCAGACAAACATCACATTCAATTTTAGTGCAACGGTCATGGCACAAAGCATACAGTTGCCAGAGGTAATCTACCAGGCCTCACACCAAACAAGCTTATTGTGCATCGTTTAAAATATTGCCCCTATTAAATGTTGCCCCTCTTCACATAAGCCCTACTCACCATTGGCAAGGAATGAGTTGGAAGTGTTGGTGCATGTGTTCAAACATTCTATCACAGCCCCTTAAAGTGCATGCCATGTCGTAACTGGCCTGCATGAGGTGTGCATGCTGTGGAGTGGGTAGCAGTATCAACCACAGTGTGTTCTCAGTTGCTGCTCTGAGGACTGCTCAGTAACCATCTCCCCAATGGAGAATGAGGTGCACACATAAGTCCCTATTGCAGAAGGCAGGCATCACAATTGACTCTGCTGATGTATTGGCTATAAAAGTTGGCTGGCTGTTTCCTAGCTGGAACAGAATATAGACTTCTTAGGCAGTAAATTATTACGTACATAGCTCCAACAATAACTTAAAAATTTGTCCAGGTAACTCAAAGTATCAGCCAGTTTTTCTGGCTGGGTGACAATTCGAAAGGAGAAATGGTTCTTTTTTCATTCCCTGTCTCTTCTGATGGTGGCGATCGTAGAGGAGCTCCTTTGATTTATTTGTGCATACAGCCCTAAAAGGTACTGCAGCTGTAACGTTACAAGCACATTGATCATGCACTCTGTCAGCTAGCTAACAATCAGACATTAATATGCATTTCACTTGGTCAAACTGCGCTGAACAAATTGCCCAATCAGGCAGAACACCGTGATTTTTCACATTCACAAAATGGACCTGAATTTTATTGCTGAGGCACTTGTGTATTCGGTACGCGTAATACACTTTTATTAGTTCATGTGAACTTTAGATCGACTGCATGCACAATTGATTTTTATACAAACAGTCGATAGAAAAGTTCATGTTCTTTCCCTTAGGCAACAGTCCCATGTACTGGAGATCATGCTACACTGGATTTCATGGGCGAATTCAGTTTTTGGCCTCCTAGGGCCCGAGTCCATTTATGATAAGTGTACACGACTTAACCTAAAACGCGGCATTGACGCTGTTAGGATATATATTTGGGGTTTAGGGTTTAGGGCCGCGCCGAAGGCGCGAGGGACCAGGTCAATTTGCACCCGGAATCCGAATCCGGTGTCAAAAAGCACCCGTCTAGCACCAATTTTTTTTTGCAATGTTTCGGCCGTCAACGACCACTGCACGACCACTGGACGAGGGCGCCTTCGGCGCCATATTAAATAACCTATAGCACACACAGCAGTGTCTGATAAAGCACAGCATCTGCTGTGTATAGTCAAGGAACACTTAATAAGTATTGCCCCACAACCTGGAGCTGACATCCCTCCAGCACCAAAAAGATAAAAATTAACTTATTTCTCACTTTTGCGTACGTCTTTAACCATGCAATATAATTCATAGGTGTCTTGTGCCCTGTGCACGTGATAGAAGTGCCTTTATGTACGCAAGGGCCATGCAGGCAGTCCTCTAAACCCTTCAGAGAAACGAAACATGTATAAAACTATACGCTTTACCTCTTTCATATAACCTTCGAATAGCCCAACAAAAATGGCGATTTTAAAGCGTTTGAACACCTCTTCAGAACATGCGGCGACACACGCCTTTAGTAAACACATGGACTAATAATTATTACAAAGACTGGAAACCCGCATTGAACGCAAGTAGAAATATTTTGTCGTCTCTCCTCGTCCCCTGACCAAAATTCACAAGAGAGCTCTTTGGAGGTTTGTAGCTGATGTAATAAGCTCATATGCGTTTTTGTATACAGATATGTATTGAAAGTGCGTTTGTACACCTTTTTGCTCCTTTCCAAATTGGTAGATCTGAGTAAACTAAAATTCTGTCTGCCAAGCATACAATAAAACGCTCGATACACATATGTATTTGTATGTCATTTAGATCAGCTGTTGGTCACGGTGAGGCTTCGGGTGCACACAATGGCGTTCAGATGCAGTTGCACTGGCTCATGCACAGTGTTGGAATTGAAGAGTCTTGCATGTCCCTCGAATTTCAAGCTAACCAACTCCATCGGTCAAATACACCTGCAGTTAATGCTAGCCAGTATATTACTGACGAACTATGCTGGACCATTTAATTACTGAGCTTGACAATCGTTTTGAAGAAGCAGCAGCAGGCATTGTTGGAAAGTTAGCACAAATTTCTGCCTTCTGAATTGGTCAGTTTCTCTGTTCAGCTTAATCCAAGTCATTTCAAAGAGAAAGGATCCCGCCCCCTTCCCGAAATCCTGGATCCGCCCCTGTAAGTGTTATACGTGTTCAGTGGCGTATCCAGGATTTCAGCGAGGGGGGTGCTTAAGGTCAGGCCCCGTACGAAAAGTGGGGTGGGGGTGGGGCAATTCGCTTCACACACAGAAAATACTTTTAAAACGGTTACAATTTTGACCAAGGGGGGGGGGGGGGGGGGGGGGGGGGGGGGGGGGGGGGGGGGGGGGGGGGGGGGGGGGGCTCAAGCACTTCACACGCGCGCGCGAATGAACTTAATTGTCGTTTTTAATTGTATTCATTCTTTAATTGTATTCATTCTTGAGACGGAGGGGGGTGCCCGAGCCCCCTGAGCCCCCCCCCCCCCCCCCCCCCCCCCTAAATACGCCACTAGTGTTTCTTTCCAAGCAATTTATTATTTTAATAACATTCAATAACTACTATAGCCGACCATTGTTGTACCACGATCGCGTCGAACTAAAAACATAATCTGGTGTACGGCTCCCCTGTGTCTCTGCCTTTACTCTCATTCAGTCACAATCTGTTCAATTAGTTTTGAAGCCGCTATGGCAATAATAAATAATTCATGTGTGAAGCGAGGATAGCGACACCGGTTTCCAGTCAATGTAATAATCAAAAGCCAAGTGTAAGCACTAGTACTGCAACAGGTATCTAAGCTGCATACAGATAAGGCTGTTTTTTTAGCCCATTGATATGCTTGAGAAGTCTTATTTTCTTTTTATTTCGTTGAGGCTTTGCATGATGCTGTTAGATCTAATTTCAATCATGAGCGATCGACCGATTATTTACATGCACCCTTGTATGATCAATCCTTCAACTATAATCAATTCTTGTTTCCTGGCATACTAGTACCAGAGATAATATAGTAGACTATATTATCTCATCTCTGCTAGCGTGCAGAATCAATAGTGACGTAATGCGAAATTATTGATAATTGATTACGTAATCATTGGGTCGTATAAATCATTAATGCATTACCAAAGTGGAAGATCGTAGAGGTACTTTTACACCTTTTGTGACCTTCAGCCTACATCAGGAAACTGAGCACTTCCTTAAGAGAATGGCAACATGTGTTGCAAACATATGGTATGCACAAACTTGGGACTACATCAGAGCAAGGTGCCATCATCAGAGACAGAGCAGCCAGCCTATGCCTAAGGGGTACTAGAGTAAAGTGGAGGAGTGGCCTGGGCTTTTGAGGATGTTTTTACTCGATCATGCATTGAAACAGTCCGAATCATTTAGGTAGATATTAATTATTTCGACTTTTGGTAAAGGGTTATTTGTATGTGCAATTTTTGTTATTATTAATACGTTACCACTATTGAATTTGCGCGATCGAGCTACGCGTACGTGAATATAAATACGGATTGATTCTAAATTTTCGTGTAAAGGTAAGGTAACCTCGCTTTGGGGGGGGGGGTCGTTCGAACCCATGGACCCCACCCCTTTGCGCACGCTCATGCTATAGCCTTTGGAACTCACGAGGTCCGTACGCGCTGAAAGAAATCACTTGTCTTCAAGCCACAAAACTGACACGTTTTTGAACGGTAAGGCCACGTGATTTTATATATACGAAGGTCAATCAGAGGTGTTAAATCAGCATAGTATGACTTATAGATATCTATTGTACTTCGTGTGCTTTGTGTATAGTGTTCCTCAGGGAGTTGGTTGTCCGGTTCGTTGCTATATGGGACAGCAAACCAATTTCAAAATTTCTGGGCGGAGGGCCTAATTTCCACGCGTTCAATGAGAGCAGACAGCCGTGTACCATATTTATAGTAAACGTAACTCATTTGAAGATGCAACTGTGCAGATTTAATGCAGTGGCAGTATACACAACACGACGCATGTAAGCTATTTGCTGCTCGCTCGCATCATCCTTTTCCAGATCAAGTTAATTAAGGCTTCCTATTTGCCATAACCTTCTTCCTCCCACGCACCCACTCAGCATACGTATAGTCTGTACTATAGCACTATGCATGCAAGTGGGCTTGTGTCCTCTCTCTGTTCCTCCCCCCTCCCCCCCCCCCCCCCCCCCCCCCCCCCCCCCCCCCCCCCCCCCCCCGGTTTCGTTGCTGTATGTACTTCTCTGTACAAATATAACTGGTTCTTCATACACAACACAGAGCAAACCCTTGACGTACATATATGGGGGAATAGAGGCTGACAACCCACTTTTTCTGAACAGAAATGTCTTTAAGAATTGCCTTGAAATTATTGCCGTTTTTTTTCCATATTCGTGGTGCATTACTATAATTATATGGTAGATAGTCTGGGGTCCCACTCGCGTGACAAAAATGTAACCCTTCCCCACCCCAATGAATACTATTACATGTATGGTGGCATGCATGCTGCAACTAGCAGCTTGACTGCACATGCACGCATAGTGATGGGAAAATTCCATTCTCCTTATACATGCATAACTGAATGACCGCATGCATATATTCAACACTGAAACAGACCAGGCTTGTCACTATGTGTCCACCATAGTGTACTGAGCAGCACTGTCGTTGGCGTCATTATGCACCGCTTGTTTGGTTGTCGGATTCCCGTCCCCGCCAAATATATTGAAATCCTCTTCTACGTCGTCTCCCATATTCTTCATATTTGTGACGCCAGGATGTCTCAGTCCTTTATTCAGCTCGGAAAACTTAATTTTCTTAAAGTACGAAATACAGTTGCACTGCTTGGCAATGAGGGCCAGCAGGCAGCAGGTGAAGTAGATGAGCAATGCTATCACCAGTATGTGGACTATCACCGTGATGGCTAAGCTCTCTGCTCGCAATAATAACTGGTGGCGAAAAAGAGAAGTGCACAGCAACAAATCCAACAGGATGATCATGTCGATGCGATTAGCCCAGGGGGATTTAAAGGGTTGCAGCGCGTAATGGATAACACAAAAGACGGCCAGGATGATTTCTAACCCCAGCAGGTATTCCGCTAGATACTGGGAAACTGTATCCATTACCATCCATACAATGAAATAAACTGCTCCGAACCACATAGCGCCCTTCTTGAAACAGAACTGGAAGTGTTCCACTATGGGCTTCGTCACGATGTGCAATTTTTTAATTCTCGCGCAGTGCAGAAACGGAAGCAAGAACAAGAGGAGTATGAAAGAAAACAAGGTGGCTGCGATGATCGCCGCCACGATGACCAGTGGTATGTGCCACCGAGTGAAATACTCTAGCTGCGGTGCGATCTCCACTCTGGCGGCGTCAAGTCCTTCTATTTGCATGCCCTTCAAGATACCTATGGAGGTGAACGAGAGCGACCAAAAGGAAAGTAAGATGAGAAGGCTGAGTGACCGAAGTCCAGAGGGCTTGGGACCAGGCTTGCCCCTTGCGCACAGTCTCCGTATAGCGTACACAATGCCGGAAATCACGTAGGATAAGAGCGGGGCAAAATAGTTAAACGTGAAAACACCCAAGGTACCGATTTCCGGGAAAAAGCACCAAGGGATATCACTGACCACATCCAGTGCTGGAAGGATCAGGGTTCTGTAGACAGACACCGCTACATTAAGACTCTGAAATTGCACTAGATATTGAAAGGGGAGGCGCCTCAAAAAGGACAAGCAAAAAAGAGGGCCGTAAAAGTACGCAAAATTCAGTGGATCTGGTTGGGTCTGCTCTGCTTTGGCCTCCGCTTCCTTGTCATTTTCCTTTCCCGTTCCTGTGCTAGTGCTGAATAACACGTTAGTGAAAATCGCTTTGGCTATTTGTATGGCAATGGCGATGAGCAGCAAGGCAATGGAGACGCCCAGAGAGCATGTTTCCACGCACCTAATAGGCGGGAATGTTGGATAATAACCGCTGGTACACCCTCTGCAGAGGAGCCCGCCGCCGTTTCCAAGGCACTGGTCGTCCGGATTGTCGTCAAGTTTGACGAAATTGGAATCGTCGGTCAAAGGGCACGAGGAAGGGAAGCTTTCCTTGCAGTACGGAAAACCGCACGGTGCAAGAAGAGGTGTCGTGATGTTCTCAAAGGCAAACCAATATCCCTTTTCAACGCACGCTACCTCCATCCCCACGGAGCACAGGAAGTGGGTTTCTAGTGGGCGGGGCTTTTTGCACTCGCACGATCGAGTCGCGTTGTTGAAATACATCGTGAACGACGGGCAATCGCTTAGAGAGAACGACACGGCAGCTGTGGCGTTATTATTGCAGACGAATCCTATGGTTATGTTGGTCGAATTAATCAGCTGCGCAAAAGATTTGACCGAGAGAGTGGAATTGAAGAAATCAGACGAAACCAACACTTCTGACGGCCGTGGCTGTTGCGGCGATACAAAAGGGCAAACCAGTTCGATACCATTGCGCGGATTATTGCACAGGCTCGGGGCCGCATCCTCCTCGCCAATCGTCCGTACCGAGTCGACAATGGTCGCAGCGCAGGCGACAGGAGCTTGGAAATAATCGGTGACGTTTACTGTCAGCATGATGTACTTGCCCGGGATGACAGAAAATCCTAGTGGCAATGCAACCGACATTTTAACTGCAGATGTGCTCACCTGCCGTTGGCTTGTATCGAAAGAAACGTCGTACAGCGATGAATCTGGTAGGCATGTGGATAATTGCTGCGGCGGTGTGTCAATATATACTTGCGATTGTCCAGCGCTACCAACCGCGTTCTTCTGTAAAATGAAAAGGCTGTGACCTTTGGAGATGTTGAGGAGAGGACAGCCCGCGTCCTCTATATACACGGCACTTCCGAACTGGGCGAAATTGTTGACAAACTGGACGCTTGCGTCGTCATCGGCAACGATCTGGGAATGGGTCATTCTCAGGGCGCCTCCCAGTAGACCGGTGTTGTTTGCGAAGGTGATCAGACCCTGGATGTGGACAGTGCTGTTAACTAACCAAACGGCTGTGGCCCGTTGACTGGAATTGATGCTGGTCGTGGTGACAGTAGTATTAGTGATGTACACTTGAGCAGACCGCACGTGAGATACGAACAAGAACGATTCTGCGCCCACTGGGCTACGTCCGAACGTGTACTTTGATGACTGTATCTGCACTGTTGCGGTATCGACGATAAGAGCCCCCCGGGAATCGACTACCAGACAGTCATTGAAACTTAACTCGTTCAGTCCGTACGAGTCGGGACCCGCGCAATTCACGAATCTCAGATTCCACCAGTGCACAGCGACTGAACCTTGGGTTTGTGATGAAAAGGTCAGGCGGTCGTCTGTTAGACACGTCAGAGCAGGACCGAAGGGTTGCTCCGACGTACCAGAGATGAAGAGTGACAGTGGGCAAATGAAATCGTACTTCGCCGGCAAAAGGTTTAGTGAAAAACTCACGTCGATGTACACGGTAGCAGCAACTAGGGTGCTACACGTCGTGTTAGACAGCGAGAGTAGCACGTAGTCCAATGTGTGACAGGGGGCGTCCCCGTGGATACAGGTAGGTCCGTCTACACCCGCATCCTCTACGGAGATGTTAAGGATCTGGCTTTGAACGTAAGACACAAGCAGAAAGGCTATTATCGAGCAGGCGTAGCGGCTCATGGTCTTCCGCGTAACGGCGGATGCAAGGGCATACAGATCTAGGGGTGCCTCGTGAATAACGGAAACGTATAGGTGTGTGGCCCTCTTTATATGGGGCCGTTCAAGATACAGATGATTATGATTTTGTACGTGCAAGGGTCGGCCCTATCTACTGCTATAGAAACTTCTTCATCCTCGCTGGCTGAGGAAAGATAAATAGCCTACGCTATATAGGATCGTTTTCGCGAAAAAGGACCTAAGTAAACGCCGTTAAAATTTCCGGTATGCGCAATAGAAATGTAACGCCTGCGTTGAAATGTACGGGTAATAAAAAATTCAGAGCCATGAAGATACTCCGATTCTCAGTGCGTAAGAAGCAATGTGTAGAGGATATTTCAGACTTTTAGAATATAAAGAAAAAAACATGCCTTTTCGTGGAAACGATCCCATTGATACTTTTATTGATTGCGTCTGCATAATGACATGGATATACGTTTACTTTTTCTACATGTACGCGCGGCACATGTGTATGATTTGAATCAACAAACGAAATTTGTTCTTTGAAATTTATGGTGATGCCACTGCGTGTATGTGCATCCAACATTGAATGGCTTAGTTTAAATGGGAATGTGTATAATATATGCATGTACTATAGAAAGGGATGAACAGCTGGGATTTCCATGCATGTTGAATTATACTGTATATAACTGTGCATGCATGCATGCATGGTCTCGCTGCAATATATATATGTATTACACATATATGCTGCATGCCACTGCGTGTCGCCAATTGGATCTTGGCATGACGGCTGGAGCCCGGCAGCTGCGCGCCCAAGGTGTTATCCTCACCATCGCAATACTAACTAACTGCTTGATTTCAGGAATGCCATTAAAGGGACAAGATGCTGAAAGCTTTTCGTGACTATTTACCTTCTCTGTTTTCCTTTATATCCATACAGCATGCAATATGCATACTCAGCACCGTCATTCCCGGTTCTTTTTGGGGAGATAAGATCTTAAGTCCTCTAAGGGATTTCAACAGGGTGACCCACTTGGTCCCCTTCTTTTTTGCTACTCCATATCCAAGATGTGCTTTCTGAACTCTGCATTTTCTACCTCGATGATGGCACTATTATAACGGAATAAAAAATATAAATAATTGAAATTTTGAAAGAACATGCGTTGTTGGTCCCTTTTCGCGGAAACGATTCCATATAGCTAGTTTTGGTTCATCTATGCAGAACGCATTGGGCTATTCCATAAAATAATTGTACACCCCTACTGATGACCAAAAAAGTTGTCCCCAGAGGGGGTCCAATGGTAATGTCCTAGGGGGATGTTCTATTGCAGTGAGATGCGTCCAGAGGGGGGTCCAATGGCAATGATGGCAATGTCCTGGGGGTGTCGCACAGTGAGATGTGTCCGGATGGGTTTCAAAGGTAGTGCTCTAGGGGGTATCTTACATCAGGATGTGTCCAGAGGGGGTTCAATGGTAATGTCCTAAGGGGGCATCCTACATCAGGATGTGTCCAGAGGGGGTTCAATGGTAATGTCCTAAGGGGGTATCCTACATCAGGATGTGTCCAGAGGGGGTTCAATGGTAATGTCCTAGGGGGGTGTCCTACATCGAGATGTGTCCAGAGGGGGTTCAATGGTAATGTCCTAAGGGGGCATCCTACATTCATATGGTAATGTACAGGGAAGTGTGTCCAGCGGGGGTTCAAAATGAATGTCCTGGGGGGGGGTATGGTGTAGAGGCTTTATGTCCTGGGGGGATACCTTGATATTAGTCATCAGTAGGGGTGTACAATTATATTATGGAATAGCCCATTTCTGTTTATACTGTGTGTGCAATGAGCATGTACATGCATAGTGTCCCCTGCCGGAGCAAAGCAAAATTCAACTGCTGTCACAAGATAAACTTTAAATGAATACATTAAGATCCTGAAAATCATCTCAATTTATAGCATTCCAATTTAATTCATTACTGTTTAACTTGTCCGATCAGTTGTACTTCTGATGTACATGTTGTCTCCGGTCTCGTGATTTTTTCCTTCTGTTTACATGCATGCTCAGCTTCAAATTATATCTACATACAGTCGTATATACTGATGAACAACACAACTTGCTCACATATCTCTTACGCCGCGTTGAGCAGTTCCAGCGCAAGTAATGGGGTCTCGGCTTTCGTGTGTCTGGTATCAATTATCTTACTATTCGCTCTAAAGTTCCACAAGATACCACTTTACCGCTTGGCTCTGTACCAAGTACTCGCCGCCTTTGCATACGCATTTGTCATCGTAGCAGAGATCGGTTTGATCGAAGATCCTACTGCTTGCAAGGCTGCCGGGTTTCTGGACCTATTTTTGCTGTGGGTCAAATTATTGATGTCAGGATTTCTAACCTTCCACTTGTTCTGCTTTGCTGTATTTCACAAGAATTTTAAACGGTTGGAAATTCCCTACATAGTTACCTCCGTGTTAGTACCGGCAGGAGTTGCCATTGTTCTGCTGATAACAAACACTTATGGAGTAGCCGGATCTCGATGCTGGATAAAAGAGGTCAATGACGACTGCGAGATGATTATTGCAGGGTTGATCGAATCTCTTGTCTTGTGTTACGGTCCCGTTTTCATCATACTTGTGGCCGAATGCGCGGCCATGGTCGTAATGGTGGCAGTCCTTTCATACAGAGTTTTCAAAAGGTGGAAGTCGCAACCCATCAGCGGTGAAGACCAGCAGAAGAAGGCGCTCAAGCATATACTTCCATTTGTAGCTTACCCAATCATCTTCTGCATCTGTTCGTTCCCACCGCTAATCAACCGATTGTACAACTCCACGCATAACACGCCCAGCCAATTTTTGCAAGTCGTCACTTCAGTCAGTATATCTATATCGAGCTTCGCCGCCGGAATAGTCCTGATCATTCATATAACCGTTTCTAGAATCAATCGGCGGTCGAAGACATCCAAATTGAAAGTCATTCTTGAAGAGGAAGGAGCCGTGACTGCAAATGATAAAACATTACCTCTGCTCAGAAGTACCACCTACTATTCCCAACCAGCGGAGAGCTAACGTGAACCACGATGCAAGCATAAGTGGATAATGAATTAAGCTATTTTATATCCATGAAGTGACTAGTTCGTTGTGGCCAATTCTTGTTTGCATGCGGTAATATTGGAGTTCTTGTAACTGTTGTTTTCGTCACAATAATGATGGGGCTCCACATTATTGCTGATCTAGGCAATAATTGAGTTTATTTTTATTCTATTGGGAGGGGCATCAATTACCACATACCGTATACCATTATTGTGTTTTTTGTCGTAGGGGCGGAAGTGTCTTTTTCTACAGAAGGTGAGTATCGTTGTGTTCGTTGTCATTCGCCTGTAGTGTGAATACTGTAGGATACATGACAATTGCCCCGAGGCCATAGCGTAGTTGTGCTTTTCCAAGCATGGTGCCGTCAGGTTCTGAGCAGAATGGTTGTGACAAGTACCAACCCCATTCCTAATTTGCCTGATCTGAAGTACTGTAACGCATGATTCCTCTATTTGAGATATTGTGTGCGTGTGGTATTAACAAGAGGAAGGGCTTGGACTGTTTTAACTTGTGTGTTCCGAACGCGGCATGCAAAACAGGCGTTAACGCACGCACATGTATCCACTACATTCACACACACACACACACACACACACACACACACACACACACACACACACACACACACACACACACACACACACACACACACACACACACACACACACACACACACACACACACACACACAAACACACACACACGCACACACACACACACACACACACCCACGCACGCACACACACACATACATACTCGTACACCACACGTATTCGCTACCACACACACGCACACACACGCACATACATACCACAACACACACACACTCATACTGTACCCACACATGTACACTTTTCACTAATACTCTTTGCTCATGTACATGCAAACACAGATACTAATTAGATGTGTCTGTTGTAAAGATGATGGTGTGGACTCGTTTGGTTAACATTCTGTTGTATGTGTTGTCCAGTGTCACCAGTGTATGGGTTTTCACCTGGGGAATTCCCTCAGTCCATGAATTTAACCCCCTCCCCAATCAAATATCAAGCCACAACATGCAGAAACTACTCTGCATTTCTGACTACATGCAGTACAGTGCATACATGTACAGTGTATTACTTGCAATTATTAGTCATAGAGGCTAGCATACAATCATACAGGTTTAAAAGGTTGCCTTGCAGATGGCAATCATGGGTTGTAGGGTTCTTTATGGACAGGGTCAATGGAAGTTTTGAAGAGTGAAGGAGGGGTGGGGGGTGGGGCATCTTGGGCACCTGGTCTTGCCCTCTTGCATGACCTGTGCATCACATGGGGCGCTCCTTGCAATTACTGCATTGTACGAGTGCTCTTGGACCAAAAGCAGCGTGTGGATTGTGCAAGTAGAGTGCATGTACAATACACTGTGTACGTTTAACTTTTATTACAAATTCCAATTCAAGAAAAGAAGTTCTTATGGGAGTTCACGAATCCTCTTTAAACATCACATTCCCTTTACTTTTATTGGCTTTTGGTAGTATTTTTGTAGGGTATTTGGCGAAAGAAATAACTCATTCAATGGAATGTTAATTGATCTTCCCGCTTCGGCAAATATTAGGTATTTATGGAATTTTGGATCTTGCGCACAAGCAAATGTTTGTGCGCAATGAGTCTATGGGGTGTGTAAATTGTAGTGGCACGTGCGTGGCACATGACCGTTATTGTGTTTGGGAATTCAAATTGCAACAGGAATGTGTTTAGCAATGTATTATTATAGGCTTGTACTTACATGTACACACACAATAATGGTCGTGTGCCACTCACAAGACACCATTTACACACCCCATAGTCTCACTGCGCACAAACATTTGCTTTGCGCGCTTGCATATACCTGCACAACTGCGCATGCACATACACACGCTCACATACACACACACTCACACACACACTCACACTCACATGCACACGCACACACACTCACACGTGCAATGTTGAGCCATGAGATTTAGTTCACCGTTGAGTGCTGGTCAGGTGTTGGGATTGAAGTGAGAGCGCTAGGGCTTTTAGGAAGCATCAGTTTGGAAGATATTGTTCTGTTACTATTTATGTGTACAGACTTGTGCAAATTTGCAAATTACAAGGTTAAGTGTAGACAGATGTGAACTTTGCTGTCTCGTCTCCTCCGTAGTTTCTTCACATCTTTGGCGGTACCATGGCATCAGCAGGTATGTGTTACTGTTATATTCAAAGGAAGTGACATTGCGTGGGAACGTACACCAACTTTGAACTTTTTTTAGAACAATACTGTATGCTGGATATATGTGTTGACCTACTGATTCATAACATGAACGAGCTTCAGAAGTGCCCTATCGCCTAGAATTTAATTCTACTTGACTGCTTTGCAATGCCGCTTTTAATAATTTGTGTGCTGCATGATTAAATTAACTTTTATTTCCATATTGTACTGATTATTATAATTTAGAATGAGACAGCAACCAAGAGGCAAAGTTATGCAAAGTAGTCAAGGCCCGACCGATTGCATTTTCGTGCCTTGAAACTCAACTGGGTGGGCAGTCGAGCATGCCAATGAAACTGCACTGTGGAAAATGTACATGTAACTGGCCATAAAGTGACACCAACACGTGTTTGCATGATGTTGTATTTTGTCCATTTAGCATAGATCTGTAGGCGCACTCTTTACACGATACCTATCCTGATAGTAACTGGGACATTGGGTATTTTAGGACATGGGAAGGTTACAGCACTGCCCACGAGGAAGTTCGAAAGCGCCATGTGCGTGTCTCGCGTGTGCTTGTTATCACTCGCCCGCGCGTGTAACTAGTGTGCAACTTACTTGATAAACTGATTTAACGTTGGCTACATGTATGTGCATTGCATTTCGTGCAGTGAAGTGTGCCCAGTGTGTGGTTCCATTAACGCTCTAATTAGCAATAAATCGAAGCCGTGTCTTATTTTCCCTATCAAACCTAAATTAAATGCGAATTACGGTGTGGTTGTATTAAAAAAAAAACTTCTCCTTATGTCACACACGCACTTTCAGCGATATCCCAATACATAAGATCTGTGGAGGCCAAGGATATAAAAATTGTATGATAAAGCCCATGATGCATGCCTTTTTATAATCACTTAGCTGTACATTAAAAGATCACCCATCTGTGCATGTTGAAAGTTTGTGCAATGAGGTCTTGGGGAATCATATCCAAGCCCAAATATTGCCAACTGGTTAGAGACACACATAATGTCAAGTATAGATCGAGACATTATATGGTATATTGATGTTAACCCTAGTATTAGCTAACGCAAACCTCCATGATATACTATAAACCATTTATTCAACATGTACATGCACGTTTCTATAACAAACTGGTTGGCCAAATGAAGTCACAGCACAGTTCTTCTCATGGATTACTTGTGGTCAAGAGAAGACTGAAATGGGCAGTCAAGTTGAATAGTTCTGGGATTCAATACAAGGTTCTATCTGGGGGCAGACGCCTAGACAGTCGTAAAGTTAATTCACAATAGTCATTGCAGATCCTTGTTGGAGAGGTCATGCAGTAGTAAAGCATGGAAGGATAGTACACAAGTACACACCATGCAGCAGGTCACACACCATGCAGCAGATCACATGCAGCAGATCACGCACCATGCAGCAGATCAACACCATGCAGCAGGTCACACACCATGCAGCAGATCACATGCAGCAGGTCACACACCATGCAGCAGATCACACACCATGCAGCAGGTCACACACCATGCAGCAGATCACACACCATGCAGCAGATCACACACCATGCAGCAGGTCACACACCATGCAGCAGATCACACACCATGCAGCAGATCACACACCATGCAGCAGATCACATGCAGCAGGTCACACACCATGCAGCAGATCAACACCATGCAGCAGGTCACACACCATGCAGCAGATCACACACCATGCAGCAGGTCACACACCATGCAGCAGATCACACACCATGCAGCAGATCACACACCATGCAGCAGATCACACACCATGCAGCAGGCTGCATAATAGAATTCAGGACTTTCATGTCATTGACAAGTGTTTCTGTGTCAGTATGTCATAGACAGATAATTTTTAACCCCTCAATATCCCGCCATTTCGGACACCCTCAGGTACCTATTGCATCTTTTTTGGCTAAGTGACTTAGCCCCATACAATGCCTATCTATTTTGGTCACACCCAGGCATCTTTTTCGGCTAAGCAACTTAACCCCCTTTATTTTGGCCACACCAAGGAAGCATTCTCTACTAAGCGACTTAACCCCATATAATATCCTTCTATTCTGGCCATACCCAGGCATCTTGTTCAGCTAAGTAACCTAATCCCATATAATGCCCCTTATTTTGGCCACACCCAGTGCACTTCTTTGTATTTAAACCTATTTTGCCACACCCAGGGTATAAACAATTTAACCCCATAATGTCCTCTGTTTTGGCCACACCCATGGCATATGCGTGGCTTGCAATTTAACCCTCTAATTCCCTATATTTTAGCCACACCCAGCACATCTGTACTGCTACTACTCCTATATTAGCTACAACCAGAGCTTTTTAAATATCTTGTTCTGTTTGCCGCTATACTGGAAATACGTTCTTTGACTCTGAATTCGACAATTTATTGTCAAGGTAACAGGTGTGATTGCTTTTTACTACTTTCAGCCAACCGTCAAGCTCAAAATATGTCCTTTTGAATCTGAACTCGTTACGATTGTCAAGGTAGCAGCTGGCAATTCAGGTTACTACATGTAGCTTTCCACTACTCCCCTTTTTATTTGGAAATCATTATGGTTGTCAAGGCGATGCTAGATCTAACCAGAGATAATATAACACACTGTACTTAAAATATCAGTAGATCAGAGCAGGGGAATTGCTGTATGATGCTTTCTAAAGTTACAGTAATTGTGGGCTAACCTGCCTGAGTTATTCATGCACGTCATTTGCACAAGTTTGCAGCAGCTGCCTGGTACAACTGTGAATTTATTTGTTATGCCAATATAATTCTGGCTAGTTCTTTGTTCAGTGGGCTATTTTGATTGCAGATGTTCTTGCAAATGTGCATGAAGTTTTATTTCACTTGTGTGTGTTTGTGTTTATATATACATTACATTGCTGGCAGCAAAGACACATTTCCATATTTGCGCCATTCGAGTTGCATGTCCCTGTCACTAGTGAGCTTGCATGTCCCTGTCACTAGTGAGCTTGCATGTGCCTGTCACTAGTGAGCTTGCACGTGCCTGTC
The DNA here is from genome assembly GCA_013339895.1 of Ephydatia muelleri. Classification (NCBI taxonomy): domain Eukaryota; kingdom Metazoa; phylum Porifera; class Demospongiae; order Spongillida; family Spongillidae; genus Ephydatia; species Ephydatia muelleri. The sequence goes on from JABACO010000006.1 coordinate 10,399,347, forward strand.
ACTCCTACATGTAGTATCTGCTTGCTATGCAGCTCAACGTCTGATCCTCATAGAGGGTAAAAGGCTGCCTTCCTCTTCACTTCAAGCAAGTGTAGCTTAGGTACTTATTGTGCACTATATGGTCCATTGGGTAGAGTCCCAGTAAAGCATGAGTTAGTTTGTGCACAATATCTAGTTGAATGTTAGATTGTTGTACTGTACAGAAGTGATAACAATCATTATGTGTGGCCTTCAGTTGTAGAATTAAACACATGACATCATCTTGGTTCTATGGAAGCCATAAAGTGTCATAATTAACTTGTGTGGCCTTCAGTTGTAGAATTAAACACATGACATCATCACATCATGATGCTATCACAATGGGATAAAATAGCTCCCTCCCTTGCATTGCCTACAGCATCCTCAACTCTCCCCTTACCCCTCAAATGACACTAAATTGGTTTTCGCATCGGTGTGCACACTTGCACACACACACACACACACACACACACACACACACACACACACACACACACACACACACACACACACACACACACACACACACACACACACACACACACACACACACACACACACACAGCTACATAGAGACACAAAGAACGGGCTGAGGTTAAATACCCAGACCCTTAGACACCTCCAAATGGCGCTCAAGGGAGTCTTTCACATAGCTATCATTCTTGGCTGATTCTGACTTCCAACGGTCATGTTGCTTGAAAAGTCTGTCCTCTATGCCTGTGTTGGCAGCACCCCCCAGCCGCAAACTATGCATTCCAAACAATGCTGGGTCAAAACCCAACTCGGACAATTTTTCCAATAACAGCTCCCTTAATCTAGTATCTAGTGTAACTGAGACCAGTAAACGCTCCTCACCTTTGGTCTGCGCTATCCCCCGAAAGAGCTTTGCCTGGAATGAGCGGTCAACCTCGCCCATGTTGGAGCCCACGCTCCATCCCACCAACTGGGCGTGTCACCTTCCCAGTGCATGCAGTAACTATGGATGCTCCATCTCGATACTGGTCTGTCTTACTGGACTCAATCTTAACCACCACACCCTCGTATCGGCACACTTGAACTTCACTACCTCATCACATCGCATAGCCCGCGAATGACACTAGACACACAGCCAACAGCCTGACCTCAGTCAGGGATGGAGCTGGCCCAGCAGCCTCCACCATGGCCTTCAACATGTCAGCCGTCACTGGCTCCTTCCGAACCTTAGGCTTAGCCAACATGTGCCGTAACCCCTCCAAGGTGGACTTAACTAAGGGCGACCCACCCACTGGCTGGAGCCCAGCCACCCAGGAGAGAGCATGTACCCAGGAGAGAGCATGTACCCAGGAGAGAGCATGTACCCATGAGAGAGCATGTACCCATGAGAGAGCATGTACCCATGAGAGAGCATGTACCCATGAGATAGCATGTACCCAGGAAAGAGCATGTACCCAGGAGAGAGAGCATGTACCCATGAGAGAGCATGCACTGCCTCCTCTAAATAACAGTTAGACACTGAAACCGAGGGATCTACGTGATTTAGAATACCTGAGTGCCCTGGGCTGTAGTGTCTTGAGCAATAGCGAGGGTGCTAATAAGGGCCCACGGGTATTCTATATCGCGTGGATCCCGAAGTTGACAGTGTCTAACTGATTTAGACTATAGCAACGTGCATGTTTACGCTTCGTAACCAATGCCGTTAGTTAATATATTGTGCACACGCAGTTTGCTCTAGCTACAGCGAAACTTGGTACCATTAGCAAAAAAAAAAAGAAAATACTGAGTGCCGACCTAGTGGATTGACTTATCGCGGATGCAAACACTGAAAAATAGCACAGTGAAGACTTGTCAGCCGACTTGCCTAATTGGCCTGACACGCGACATTTTGCAGTTCCGAAGACAAGATAAAAAATGCCATTGCTGCTGGTGTGTCTAAAAAGGCTAGTGTAGACACTAATTGCTGTGACGAATGGACAAGTTACAGACAACGAGGAAGCGGTACTGTAGTGACGCCTATAGAAACTCTTTCCCATAGTGAACTTCAGTATTGGCTGCAAAGATTTATCCTAGAAGTAAGAAAATTAGATGGAACTGAATTTCCACCAAATAGCCTTCACCACATTTGCAGCAAACTCATGCAACATTTGAGACAAAGTGGACAGCATAGTTTGGACCTTTTCAAGGACGCAGAATTTAATCTATTTAGAACTCTGTAACAGTACCAGGAATATATATATTTCAATTCTTGCTCATCCGTAGTCTTTAATATCCAGTATGGACTTAGCCGCACTAATTTAGTAACTTATTCATTCTATCCATGCATTCATATTCATTGTTAATGAGAATGTATCGATCATATACCATATTATTTGTTATTGCATTATGAAATTTAAAGCTAGCAAATGCCAGAGGGCGGGTATTCTACGGTAGAATACCTGCCCTCTGGCACTCAGAATACCCGCCCTCTGGCACTCAGAATACCCGCCCTCTGGCATTTTGAATACCTGCCCTCTGGTACTTAGAGGACGCAATGAGGTTTCTACGAAAAATCAGATACCTGCATTTGATCAATCAGATTGCAAGGTTTCATTATGTTATAGTCTAATGCAGCCATAGACCCTGTGGACTCACTGAGGTGCTGCATGTACAGCACCAGATGAAGCTCCTGCACTGGGAAGCTGGGTACTCCTTGTCTTGTGTCCACCCAGATCTTCCATCACTGGAAGGCACAGAGGTATTTCTTGATGGTGCTATCTGCCCTGCTTCTCAGCACTGTTGCCGGCAGGGATTGGGCCAGTCACCTTAGCTCTGGGTCCTCTAGGTTTCCCAGTAGTGGCCATGCCATGCTCCCGCTGAGAACACACCGTGTTGGGGAACAAGGGGGAAAAAATAGATCAGAGACGTACCACAACCCAGGTTGGCTTGCCAACATCCACTGTTGGAATCCAACCCTCCAGGCTAACACAGTCAATCTCGGCAATCGATATAACCATCATGGCTTGCACACAGGCGTTCGGCCCACCCTCCTACGCTCATGTACACTGCAGCGCTCAGTTATCGCTGTCCAATACCAAAATCCGTCTGCATTGCAAGCACAGCTATATTGCACTAAACTACTGTGAGCCTGACCTGCCAGGCTTGACCAACCACTCTGACAGTGGCAAAGACCCATATGTCTACTATAAATGGTGCCCATCCTTTACCTTCTGGCCACAGCAGTGGCCAGAAGGGGGCAGATTCCCAACAAGGAACTACCACTGTCCCCTGAGCTTTACACGTCTCAGCATGCCTAATAACCCTTGGTATAAGGCTAGGAGGTGGACACTGAAGGCATCTATAGCCTCCGTACCGGGAGATGCAAATGCGAGTTGAACCTCTCTACATGTTTGTTACACTGAATATGGGCCCCCACAAACCATTCAACACTGCAAACACTGAGGGGTCTATATGCCAGTCATCATAATCTACAATATGACTGCAAGTTGGTTCCTGTCTCTGGGTATCCATTTCAGCTCAAGACGGATGTTGTAACAGATACATGCCTTAAACACCCTCAAAGCCTCAACCTGTATGTGTGGCTTAGCACTACCCTGTAAAAACATCTCCCCCATTCAAACCCCAAGTACTTACGATGATGCTGAGCCACATCGAAATGGTGATATCCTGACTTATAATTATGATCAAATGAACACATCCACTCACCTTGCTCATTGCCACACCCAGGTCTTCGTACTTGAACTTTCATTTCCAAACATGTCTCAGATTCGCTTCTTGCCCACCCCATTAGTGACTACTTATAGGGGGCTGCACCACTGGGGGGCTTTCCACCCTCTTGATGTATATCCTCCCTTTTAAGAATTCACACACTGCATTGTCAACACATTCTCTCTCAATAAGCGCTGTACGCTGATTAGGCCAGGAATAGGGTGTAAGTAACGAATAAAAGGGGAGGACATACTAATTCCTAACCGTATCCAATACCCATGGCGGTGCATGGAGCTCTTGTTCCGAGAATGTTACACGATTACTCAGCCTTCCCCTCACAGATATTGTACCTGCGTCCCCATCCTGAACCTCCCAACACCTGCCACACACTCCCTCATCCCCACAGGTGCCAAAGGAAGGTGTTGCCTCGCTCGTAGTTTCCACTCCATTAGGCACCCAACCTCCTCACACCCACAACACGTGCTCTCACCAGCCACACTCACTAACACTGATCAAAGGATACAGCACACTGGCCAACGGGTCATTTCAAATCAAGTCAGCTGACATGTGCACCTCACGTTCCAAATTTGGCTCAATCTTTCCATATATATTGGTCTTCATATGAGTTCACATTTCCCAATTTTGTATGTTAATAACCTTAATGGTTGTAGGATAACAGAACATTGAATAATTAATTAGTTTGCTGAAAAGCTCAACTTTGCAATGCCATAACTTGATCCACACTACGAGTACAGTTACATGTTGTGTAGCATATCAGAGGTCATCATACCTAGAATCAATGTATAATAAGCATTTTGGTGGGAAATGAAAGGGTTAAACAGACAATGGTTCCACAGCACTGATTACATAATTAAGAAGGTTGAAAATCATCAAAAACATTAAGTGGAAACCTAAGCTACACCTTTCTACGAGAAAATGTTGATTATCAATAATCCCTGCTCTCTGTGAATTGTTTTATGCTTGGCAGCCATTTTGGATTGATATAACAGAGAGGTGTTACAATATAACCACAGTTATCGAAACCAATTTAACAACCTTGGTACTGTTGTTAAATTGGGTATGACAACTGTGGTTATATTGTTATATAACCCACTCTCTGTTATATGAACCCAAAATGGCTGCCAAGCATAAAACAACTCACGGAGAGCAGGGGTTGTTGACAATCAACATTTCTATTTTGTAGAAAGGTGTAGCTTAGGTTTCCACATAATGTGGTTAAATTTATTTGATGATTTCAACCTTTTTCATACAATAATTATGTAAGCAGTGCTGTGGAACCATTGTCTGCTTAACCCTTTCATTTCCCACCAAAATGCTTATCATACATTGACTGTTCCAAATTTGGCTCAACCAGCTGGCATTTCCGCACCGTCCGCACTGTCTCTTCCTGCCCTTGGTGCACGTCGTGATTCTGGTGCGAGACCCGGGCTGCTGCTTCTTGACCTCACCTAACACTCAGAATTTTGTTTTGCATAAAGTGCAACCCTTGCAGAATCTGGGTGGTGGGGTCGTTTGTAGGCTTGCTGGTACCGGTGGTGTTTGCTGTGCTGGTACCCGCGGCGCTTATTGATGAGTTACTACTACTGCTACTACTGCTCATCCTGCCTGCCAATAATCAGCTGTGCACTTACGCTTAGACTTAATACCTCACCCCGTGGCTACCACGTGCTGTCCGACCAATCGGCTTGGGAGGGAGCTTAGTTTCTGTCTAATGTAACTCTGTACAAACGACAGAAATGTGTATTTGTCCATTAGAATTAAACACCATGAATTCAAAGTTGTCAAAAGACATGTAATTGGACCTCATGATGCATGTGTGTGCGCACAGTAATTTGTACCAAAAGCTGCGTATCTTGTATTTGTTCTGCAATGGATTAGTGTCTAATGTCCTGAGTACGTTTCGGGTGTACAGAAATTCACATTAATGTCATTTTGTTACTGTGCACAGCACATATGTTTGTCATGCATTTTAGCTCTGGTCTGAAATACGTAAGGTCTAGTTCCTTCTACAAACATCTAACCAGTTTGCCAAAGTGAAGCTCCCCCAGTTGTGCCTAGTGTGCCTAGGTAACGTCAGAGATAAAAGCTGTTGTAGGTGAACATTTGGAAAAGGGTGATGTAGACAACTGCATCTAAACTCATCATCCACTCATGTCGATTGCAATGCCATTAAAATATGAATATGTAATGGGGGTGCAACAGTTTAAAATGCCCTCATAAATTTTTGATGATTGCACAATGACAGTTATGTACCTACCAGAAACTTTATTCTGACCACTACTACTGTGCATGCATCTAGAACAACTATATTAGGATGGCCCTCTTTTAGACTTAATGATTGAATCTAAACATTTGTCTAAGAGCACGACTTGTACGCTTGATAAAGGTGAGCATTGTATTTAAATTCTTATTCACTGGGTTGAACAAAACCAAAACAAAGAAAGTAGCATTTAAACAATAAACATCTCAAGACCACACAGCTTGCAAAAATCTGCATTGCATGCACTGTTTACACATGCTACATGTGTGTGCTGTGAGAAAGTTTGCCCTACAGTAATAACAGTAGCAACCTTTGCATTCAAGAATGGCTGATGCCCTGTGCACTCATGTGCTCACAGTTATACAGTCTGCCCTCCTTATAACCTCCATGTTTGTTCCCTGAGCTTATAAGGAATTTGAGCTTGTAACGAATGTTGTTTTTTTGCGTGTACCGACAATAATTTAATAACGCGTCAAATACATAAGACTGCATATTGTCCTGCAAACACACTAGATGCCTAAAATCCTCCTCTGAAAAGATGCTCCCACAAACTGTAAAAGACTAGACACACTGTCCTTTGCCCCAGGTTATGAATTAATTTAGGTACACACCCCTGAGCTTATAAGGAGGGCAGACTGTAGTGCTGCGTTCTCTTTCTGCAACTGCTTCAGGGATCTGTACAACCCCGCAAGGAGTTGTGCAGCAAGGTGGCATATACATGTAAATTCTGTATGCACCTTTGCACTTTCTGGGTTTGCGGAAACAGGAAATGGTGCACTTCTTGTTCCCTCCCCCCCCCCTCTCTGGAAGGACTGGGCCCAGGAAAAGGGTCAGCCAGAGTAATGGTTAATTCAGATTGCTGGTACATGGTGTCGGAAATCCTGTCCTTACTCTTGTTCACACGCAAACATAATCCACGCATTGCTATACTGCGGAGCTAAGTTACTTCAATTTTACCAATTTCTCTCGTGTGGTATTTTTATAGGTTTAGAGGACACCCCCTTGCCAGTTAGTTACCTTTTGTACATGTTGTGCAATAATTTGTGCAAGTATTGTGCATGTTATCTGCTGTATTCATGTAGTGTGCCATCTGTTGTAGCATATAGGTATTCCATATTGTACAGGTATGTGTTCTACAGTGCTATGTTCATGTATGTACATATTTGTAGTGGAATAGCAGTGCCACATTTGATTTCAGTGTATTCATTATCCAGGCAGCAGAAAGCATAAATTAGAAGAAAGTGACCTTGATGACCTATTTGAATTTGTAAAAAGTGGAAGTTCTAAATGGAGGGACATTGGAAGAAGCCTGAAATTTACCCACGCAGAATTAAGTGCAATCATACCACAGAACGGTCTCACTGAGCAGCAGCATTACTTTGAAGAACTGCTGCATTCTTGGCTACAGCGGGCACCACCGTGCAACTATTTTCCCTACACAGAAGATCTAATCAAGGCACTCAGGGATGTCAAGCTACACAAGTTAGCCTATGATCTCGAGAAGAAGACAGATAATTTTATGCGTGCTGATAGAGATGTGGATGTGGAGGTGCCAAAGGAATTGAAAAGAACTAAATAAGTGTGTGTTTGGTTGCTGTATCCTTGTTAACTTATAGTAGTGGTTTGACTTCTGTATATGACTGGATAAAAACGTTTGTGGACAGTCAGTTGTCAATTGATGTTTACTGGTTACTCTTTGACTGTATGTACGATAAACAGTTACTGAACTGACTTATTGACATTAAACCTTTAAAAGGAAGTGAAAGAATTGTTGACATCAGTACATGTAAATGTATTGACATAAAAATCACCATATTTGTGAGTCTGCATTGAAATAATTATTTGATGGAACCACTCATACAATTGCCAAATTGCATGGGTTACCACCTATTGCATGCACTGCATACCATTAAGCAAGTCTTTCAGCATTATCTTTTGATTGGAAAATCTATGGAAAACTACACAGCAACATGATTGATTTGTTACCTTTAATGACTTTGACATTTCATCACTCGTGAAGGGTTATTGTTTTCAATACTGCTGATGGGTTTCATTCAATCTCCACTATTGATCTGCCTATTGATTTATTTGTACATTAATGCTACCTTTTCCTAAACTGTATTTGATTCAATATGCATGCATAATACAAATAATCATAATACACAAATCACATTACATTAATCTATTCTGCTGGAAGAGCAGGTCCGATCAATTGTGGGAGGCGGCATGGAGTATGAAGGTGAGCCATGCAGACACTATCGCAGAACAAAGCTATAAAAGGACTCCAGTTTCGCATGTCTGAAGTCAAAAAAAGGTTCAACTAATATGGCTGGTAGTGCTTTTATACAATGAGTGAGGAAGGCTCTTGAATGTAGAAAATGTTACCAGCAGGCCCGAATCCACCAGAGGTAGAAAATACCAGCTGTGTAAAGCACCCAAGTTCCACTTCTCGGACTTTGGCTTCATAGTCCAGATTACGATAGCTTGGGACAAAGGTTCTTTCACGTTGAACTTAGAAAAAGGATTGAAGACTTTCACATCAAAGTAAACCATCTGTTGCGACCTCAAAAATTCTCTGCAACAACACCAACGAGCATCATCTGCTGTTTTTTTACTTCCTGATAAAGGTTCAAGGCGAGGCTCAACTCCAGCACTGTTGATACGCAGGGTTACAGTGATGTCCCGTAGCTCATTGTGTTGAATAGATAGATAGCCAACACACGAACCATTTAAGGTGTGGTCAATAGAAAATGTATTACCACGAACTACGCAACTCTGTGCCAGTAATTTATCATTGCACAAACCTCTCATTAAACATGATTGCCTTGGATCCTCAGGCCACTCACTGCTAATAGTCAAATTATATCCATCTCTGTCCAGTTTGATTATCTACTCACCAAGCTACCTGTTTCTCGATCTTTGTAGATCAATTAAAGTTACTAGTGAAGCTGGTGCTTCCACAAGGCTTTACATGCTGTCAATCCTTGGCTTTACTATAACGAGTAGATGTTCTCTATCAACTTATGGTCAGCAGCCTCAGTTGCTCTCTTCCAGCTGTTCTGTAAGCATTCATAGAATATGTATGCAAATTGTAACTATAGAATACAAAAATCTGAGGACTCAATGAAACAGCACACAACATGGGAAACCTGCTCTTCTCTTGAGGCATCAATTTTGTATATACAATAATTATAATTGTATACAATGGCTATGAACTACTCAACTTTGTGCCAGTAATTTATCATCACACCAAACCTCTCATTGACCTTATACTGACATCATTTCCATTTGTAGCCTTGGGTGAGTAGGGGTGGAAAGGAAAATAAGACTAGTGCATAAGTATGTGTTTTCTGTTATGAAGATTGAAATGTGCAATGCATTTAATCTTGTTTCTTGCCAGGCTCTCATAACCATTGATTTCGTCTTTTGTACAGTTAGTTTCTGATACTGCATGAGCGAGCATATTTCTTTGGCATCCCATGGGCAAATTTGACTTTTCGATTAGGGGTGCAACAAACGGGTTTACTGGTCCATTTTATCTAGTCACTTGCATACAACTCCTCTGATTCAACCTGCCCACACTTGCTTGATGGGGCGACCTTACCTGGCTCATCGAGAAACAATCTTGCAGGCCATCAGATCCTCCAAGAAATGGTCCCTCACTTGGCCTCTACAACGAAGCTTTCCAATACTACTAGTTTACTATCCGACTTGTCCTCTCCGTAAAAAAACTCATTGTTTTACCCTCTTCCATTGCCTCTCATGAAGGGCACTGATCCCTACTTGCAGCTGTTAATAAAAACAGTGTGTTGACCTGTCTAAAAATCATGTTGAATGTGCCCTGTATTAATTAACAATCTTTCGGACAAATCACGTTGGAAAAACCTCTGGTGCACTGTAAAAAAAAAAAGAGCGCCCTTCATTCTTCGCTAGCTTCACTCCTCTGGAGTGAAGCCAGTGCAAGAGTGAAGGGCACTCTTTGCTAGCTTCACTGTTTAGTAAAAGAGTGAGTATCAATCTCTGCATGAAGTGTGACGTTCATTCTGTGGAATTTAGTGGCAAACTATTCATTGAATTTAGTGATAAAAAAGGGGTGCCTGATGACACTACAGTTGCGCTAGCGCAGGAGTGACGATACTTATTGTTGAACGCCCTTTTATTTAAATGACAGGGCCTGAGTGAGTTGAAGTTTTAAGCGTCACATGTTTATGTATCTTTAACCGACGCATTGATTTCGTAACCATAATATTTCTACTAAGCTTACACGTTGGTAAAAGATACAAAATAAACATTGACTCAAAGATCACTTCACTGAATCAAGCTATCCCAATGAACGAATGTTCACCGGCTGAATTTTAATTATCCGCAATTACGTAGGTTTCTGTTAAGTAACGGATGGTGTTTGAGCTACATACAGGAGAAGATAAAGCGAAATGTGTGTCTGCAAATTACAATCTATCATTTGTGTACACTCCCTGGCATATTTTCATGCCAATGTTTGGTCGCGATCGCTGGTTTTGTATCGGTCGCGCTCGTGTATAAAATACGGTAGGCAGTGTGGCGACTTTGGCAGAGACGCAAAGCTCTGTTTCTTCAGTCGGAGTACAAAGTAAGGGGTTCTTTATTGTGTTTCTTTGTAATAAAAATGTCGTTGTTTCCAGCTAGTGTTTGAAAAACGATGGAAGCAGTTAACTCATTTTGAATAATTATAGCGCGCATCCAAATTCTACCTGCATACGTACCTAGCTGGGATGATGGAGGTGGTGTGTAGGTTGTGCAGGTTTTTATAAGATTATATGAGTGTTGGGTGTGTACTAGGAATGTAGGTGGTGTTGGGTGTCAGGGTTGGAGGTATTATGTAGGGTCTTATACTAAAATAGTCTATGACCACCACTATTCATGACCAGTGGCTGTACAGTGCACCAGTGGTGATGTTTTTTCTATCCCTTCAGGAGGAGCTAGTGGGAGATGATACCATAGCAGTGCAAAAAAGTGTGTGATCAAAAAGAGAGTGTCACTCTGAGAAACTGGTGGTCATGCTGGCTGCTGATGGAAGGTATGACTTGATGTGTGTGTGTGTGTGTGTGTGTGTGTGTGTGTGTGTGTGTGCATGAGTGTGTGCATGTGTGTGTGTGTGTGCGTGTGTGCGTGTGTGTGTGTGTGTATTTGTGCGTGTGCGCGTATGTTGCATTTACCTCCATAATTTTTCAGGCAACAGCACAATATTGCTCCGCAGAAGCCACTTTTTATCTAACCATTATAATGTATTTGGAGTCAACAACACATTGTTCAGAGGAAAAGTTACCACAATAATTGCCTCGAAATGATGCTAATTAAAGTTCTTGGCTTCAGTTAACTGAAGTCGTGATAATGAAATTTAAATTAATATAAATGTAATTAGTGTTTTGGCAATTGTGGTAATGTGAGGAATAAGCATGCATTTTTGGAAAATGTTCTTTGTAAACAACTTCTGCAAGTTTGACGAGCAAATAAACTTTTCCTCTGAACAATATGTTATTGTCTCCCAAAAAACGTTAATGATTAGATAAAAAGTGGGCTGCTTAGCAGCTGTGGTGCAATATTGAGCTTAGAAGGTAAACATTAAATGCATTATTGAAGAAAGGAAAGATGGTGCTTGGTAAGGAAATGGGTGTTGCTGTGATGTATGGAATGAATGATTCTAAACTATTATTGGTGAGCACGATTGTAGAGGTTGTCTGCACAGATGATGTTAGTTATTGATTTGTTTATGGTGTGATCCATGTGTATTTATTGTATTTAATTGTAATAATGTTATCTGAATAAAAAATTTAAATGAAAATTATAAATCATGTATTGGGATTGTTTCCACGAAATAGGACCTAACGCATGTTATTTCAAAATTTCAAATTCTAGAAGTCTGGAATATCCTCTACACATTGCTTCTTATGCACTGAGAATTTGAATATCTGCCATGGAGTTGTAAGGCACTGAATTTTAATTAGACATACATTTCAACGCAAGCGTTACATTTCTATTGCGCGTACTAGAAATTTTATAATGTATGCGTTAGGTCCCTTTTCGCGAAAACAATTCCATACGTGTGTTTATTGAATTTAAATAAATATTAAAAAACAATTATATAAATAATGCAGAATATTGAGGACATTGTTACAAACTGTGAAATGTTCCATTTTACAGCGCATAGAATGCTGTGAACATGACTGACTGACTCCTGCTGCCATAATCTCGTACCCAGACCCAAAGTTACGCAGCGCGGGTGGATTACATCACCGCTACATGTAAGTAGGGTTTGGTGAACTGCTGTACTAAATTACTATATTCTGTCCACAGTCACCAGACCAATCAGATTAGAATTATGCATATCTTTCAAGAGGTTAATTAGGAATTGACCCTGTGTGTGTGTGTGTGTATGTGTGTGTGTGTGTACATGTGTATGTGTGTGTGTACGTGTGTATGTGTTTATGTGTGCCACACACACACACACACACACACACACACACACACACACACACACACACACACACAGGGGCAGTGTAACCCCACCCTAGAAGCTGGCAAGTCGGCTCGTGTACCTTAGAAGACTGTTGCATGTCACCACATACCGTCACAAATTGTTAATTAACCTCTGGATTATAACAAAGATATGCATATCTCTAATCTGATTGGTTCCCCAAAATTTTGGCTACTTACATGTAGTGGTGATGTAATCCACCCACAGCTGTGTAACTTTGGGTCTGGATACGAGACTACTGCTGCCAAGAAAAGCATGAAGGTATTGTGTATCATTATAACCATCCAATCACTATTCAAAATTACTTGGCAGGATGACAATAGTGTTTGAAGATACAGTTCACCTGAAGCTACAATGCCTTTTTGAAACCTGCATTTCAATATGAACTACAATGCTGCTATCTTTGTTGTTTGCGCATATGGTTGCTGTGTGTACAGTTGTTTTATTTATTAATTTGATATGAATTACGGAATAATTGCACGCAATAAAAAATTCTCTCACTCTTATTTTAAAGAGTGCGCGTCAATCCATAAGAAAGAGTGACGCGCAATCCCACATCGAGAGTGAAGAGCACTCAGAGTAGACACTCATAAACTAGGAGTGATATATCGACGGCGACATTCACTCCTGGATTATATTAGGAGTGACTTTTTATTTATTTATTTATTTTATTTTTTACACATATATTGTCTATGGAAAGATTTCACGAATCGGATTAATTCCAGCTCCCTTTGACTGCTGATAACTTAATTGATTTCTGTAAATGAATGCATGCATGCATGCGCGTATGATATAGAATTTACATATAGTATAGTGTGCATCACATGCGCGTGCAGTATACATGCATGGATACGACTATGACAGGTTATACGGAAATAAGCGGGCAGAATTCAATCCGATATTTCGTTGAACTCTCGGCACCTCGCGTCTCGCCACTTCTCAAGGTCCACGTCCGGGATGCTGTTGCAGCTTACCCTCTCTCCGGCCATAAATGCGTTACTCTGAATCTGCGCTATGTCGTCTGCATTTTCGCATATTACTTTCGACAAGGAAGAGTGTTCTTTGAGCTCGAACAGCTGGTCCCCCGTGAAAACAGAGGGATTCTCGTACCAAAACCGGTCACAGTTTCTCAGGTCCCTGAACGTCCTCCCTAGTATACAAGCAAAGGTTGGTCCCACCATAGCGCCTGGAAGTCGTTGCTCCGAGAGGCCTGCTGGCCAAAGATCCATCCCGCACTTAAAACCGTCTTCTCCGTACAGCCATTTCAGAATTGCAATCGTTTCGTCTCGCTGAAATCGCGCCGTATTCGCAGGGTGCAAATTCTCGCAGTATGTTTGCCATCGCCTGTAGGGGAGCTGGCCTTGATCCCTTCCCCGCTGGATGTCCGTAGCTGCCAGGTCCTTCCCCAATTCGTTTTTGCTTTTGGTGAAAAGCTGCGTCGTAAGGACCGTAGAAAGAAACTCGTCGACTGCTTTCGACTGAAACGAGAGAAGTCCCCTCAGTATGGCATCCGTGCCTCCGCTCCTGTAGTACAGCATCGGATTGGAGAATGCCTCTGCCAACTTCAAGGGCCCGATGCGGAGCGGCTTGTAGCCCTTGTTGAGTCTACCAAAGATAGGCCTAACCATGCTGTGACCGTACCTCATGGCGGACGTCGCAAAGGGGACCGAGACGGTTGCGTCGCAGTGCGGGTCGTACCCATCGTAGGGAGGAACGTAAGTATTGTAGCGAGGACCGAACAGAAGCGGGAGATACTCGCTGTAGGTGATCACCTGAACCTTGGCACCGACGATTTTCCTTGTCGTGTCGTATAGCTTTTGATCGCTCCAGCAGGGGTTAATGTCGGCCAGGGCTCGGGCAATCCTGTTGTGCTCCCGCATCCAGATGGTGTGCATCACGATCAGCGCCGTGTGCTGGTTGGCCCGCGAGTCGCCGGTCACGAAAGAGGGCACGTGTCCGGCGTCAGAAGGTGGACTGTCGTTGAGAATGGGAAGGTTACCTTTGAGGGACCCTTGCCTCTCCCCTTGTTTGAGCAAGCCGCCATGGAACTGCCTCAGGGAATCCGCAACGCCTTTCGAATTGCCGTAAATCATGGACGCGTCGATATACGACGTCACGCTGTTGATTGGAGTGCGAGGGAATGTTGCTGCAGATGACTCCATTTTGCATGCTGGAACGGAGCGGACAAAATCCAAACACTTTCCTCCATGCGGCGAGTCTAGTCCAAACTTCTCGTCGTCGCTCGAAACCAGAATAGGTAGGCACTCGGGTTTGAAGTTGCAGTCGCAGGTGGCGTTAGCTACGGACAGTGCAAAGTCCGTGTCGTGGACGAGAAACTGACCCCATTGCATAAACATGTGGGTCGAAGGTACTCCGACGGCCGTGTCACTATCTCGGAACAGCTTCCAGCTGATCAATCGGGGACTCGGCCAGGGAGGGTTGAACGACTGGCCCGAAGTAGCTTGCTTGTAACCCACCGGCAGGGACACGTCGTCTTCGTACGCTGGGGGCAGAAGCTGTTTCATAGGTCGATTCGCAGCACCGTTGAGCGGGAGATCGAGGTTATTGCATGTGCCGTCGAACGTGCGATAGATCATTACGTTAGAGTCCATGCAGTCGTGTACATCGAGAGTGTTGGTGCAGTTTGAATAGCGAGCCGCCGCCGTTTTTGTAGCAACAGGAGACGCGCGAAGGTCAATTCTCTCATTCCCGCCTCGGTCCCGCGCTACATGTCCACTAGCCGTTTGCAAAACAGCGCGATCGCCCCTGCTGCGCTCTTGGCTCAGAGCGTTTTTGCATTGGCCTACTTGGCAAGAGAGCACAGTCAGAAGTACAGCAGCGCATACAACAATCCGTCGCATCATGTCACTCTCTGTGTTTTGCCGACCGCTATACACTTAATTGTGCGGAGTACTTTATATACATAGCAGGGAGAGCAAGTCACCGTCCTTTTATAACAATGCTCTCGTTATGGCGGATGTGGCCACCCACTCTTCACACTTTAGATCGTATGCCATTTAGCGCCACACATACATGTATTGCATGTATACGTATTCATATAGACATGACTGTGTTATTGCTGAGTAATCGGTACCCTGTACAAATAGCGCCTTTGGTGAGAGTGCATGACCCGAAGTGTATAGCTGCACTTTGGGACAGCAATAGACATTATGCGCGACGACAATTAAGTGTTCCGCGAGGATAAACTCACGAGCCATATGGCATGCATGCACGTGCACTACAGATTTATAATATGTGCAGTTTATGAACTAGCTGAGGGTCTATTTCACTAAATGGAGCATGCAGGCACGCAGGCATGCAACCATGCAACGATATACGCGCTACCCGGCCCGCACTCATATTTGTGCCCTATATTGTTGGCCGCTTAATGGTCAAAACATCGTCACCTTCACGAGATTCCACTGACGTAAATATATGCCCACAGGAATTTAAGACAGATAATGTAAATCATCATGAGGGAAGATGAGTCGCGACAACGCAGTTTAATCAGTGATTGAGTCGTACTCAGTATATAGGTCTAATATGCGGCAGCCGCTATAGCAAGGGTTAAAGGGCG
This sequence comes from Ephydatia muelleri, assembly GCA_013339895.1. NCBI lineage: Eukaryota > Metazoa > Porifera > Demospongiae > Spongillida > Spongillidae > Ephydatia > Ephydatia muelleri. The sequence goes on from JABACO010000006.1 coordinate 10,415,418, forward strand.
ATATATCAGTGCTGTAAATTTAATCCGTAAGAGAAATATTTTCATCCTATAGGAATACAATTATATTATCACCCCAAGATTAAAGTCAATTTTATAGAATTTTTGTCCCACGGTAGAACCCTGAAGCCTCCCCCCCCCCCCCCCCCAATTCAATAAAGGGACTGTCGTCGGATTGTTACTCTAGAATCGGCATGCATGGATAATAACACCTCAGGATCTCATCGTACACGACTCAGTACGAAAGAACTTCACTTCGTGCATAAGTGACAGAAAGATTAACTGCCATGCACATGTCAACATATAATTTCACCAGGAACCTATTCAGAAACAAAACATGTGCAGCATGGTAATTAACAATGGCGCGCAATTGTAATGAACATGAACATTATTGATAGGGAGGGAGCAGTCAGTTCCTGAATAAAATGAATAGGATTTACATCCCTTTAACAGTTTCAAAATGCTTGCCTGTATATACATTCATCACAATGGCGTCATCTGTTTTTGCTTAATCAGGTACCATTTGTATATGGATCATACACGCAGAATGTTGTTATAAGAAATCAGTGAAGCAATGGCTATTTTATTTTTTACCTCTGTAGCCCAAGTGCCTAATGATTGCATCTTTGATCACTGTATATAACTATTCATCATCAATTCATCTCCACCAGGAAGAAAGCTGGACAGATGAGGATTTCTTGAGCTGTAAGTTATGTAGGTTGTACATTCTTGTGCACCAGTAAGAGTAAGTGACATGGCTCGAAAAAAAAAACAAAAAAAAAAAAAAACTATTACCGACGGGGTGTTGCTGAGGAGGGACAGTGTGTTACTGGAAGCATTAATGGCTCTGTCTCCATTAAAACATATTTGTTAAGCCCAATAAGCTGCAGCCCCTTCTGCCATTCCGGTCCCTTGTAACAGAATGTCTGGTATGTCACGCGAAAATTGGTACCACTTTTCGCTGCCAAAATTGGTCCGACCCCGGACCACTACTTTTGGTTGCCAAAAGTGGTTCGGGTAATTTAACTTCAGGACAGCTTAACCGTCTCTGTTTATATGTAGTGCATATCTAGATATCAACATGAAAGCCACAGAAGGCTCTAAAAAGAAAGTCCACACCAAACTGTTTAAAGTTTCTATCATTAACACGTCACTCCACGTGGCTTTTAACAAAAGAAATCGACGCGCGTTCAAAGCTGTTCGATGCAACCACTTCTGATACTTGTTATAAGGATCTAATAGAAGCTGTGTTTCTTCAAGTTACTAATTTATCGGAAAACAAGTAACCATCAGGGTCTAGTGATTCATTCAAAAGAATTGTTGCGGCCAACTTTCTTATTCGAGAAGGGGCGATGCATTTCAAGAAGAAAAAAAAAGAGAAGCAAAGTATGTGCATGACTCGCATGGCTAAACAACATGGCGTGAATGTTTTGGGTTGTAGAACTGAGTTCAGTTTGTGAGAACCCGCGAGGAGTAGCTGAAGATTTTATAAGCTTGTCACTTTGACCCAACGGCCGGCCATATGGGTGAAAAGAAAACAATTGCCAGCAACACTGAACGCTTCGTATAGAGTGGAGTTGTCAACGACGTAAAAAAAATGGTAAGTAAAACTAGGTTTTATTTTATGCCAATATTTCTGTAAATACATAATATTTCTTTGTAAAATATACCGTTTTTTAAAAATATTCCAATAGATACGCCCTGTGATGTCACTGTTCCATCTGATACTGACGATACTGATACACAAGTTCCAGCAATAATTCTAAAAGAAACGACACAATCAAGCCAGACATTCTATGGCTCAGATCAGTCTGAAACAGCACCAATGGTTGAAAACTATGCATTAGATTCCACTGTATTCATGGTTATTCATATTCCCTTCTGCAGCTATGGAGGTCTGGTGCTTGTTCATAGAGGTTTGAAACCAGATAAGATGATGATGAATTTGATTTAAGTTTCAATTTATTGTCTTAGTATACAATGTAACATTGGCATGTATTATCTTATTTACATACCATGCACAGTCAGCGAGTAAACCGCAAAACAAGTACTAATAAAGCACGTGATGACGATGGGCCTGTGGGCAAGGACACAATGTTAAATTTTCAGCAAGGAGAATATTCATTGAGTAAGAATCTTGATGTGTCACTTTGGATCGAGTACAGAGCATATTATGGTAAATTTCCACTCCAGGACGTGTTTGAAGGACGTTTTGTCATTGTGAATGAGCATCTACATAATACGTTTGACAAGTTCAAAAAGAGGCTCTATCCCTACATTAACAGTCCAATTCAATTGGTTAATTAAAGCAGTTGAATTGATAGAAGTGTGGTTCAGATCATCAAGTAAGGTCATGTATCAAACTTTACGAGTGCTTGGTAGCATATTTTCATATGTCAGCATCTGACCTTGACACCTTTTGTGAGTGGGTATGTGCCAATAGAATTATCTGCAATGATAAGAATGTTACTGTTGAAATCTTACTATACAATGCATCGAGATAACCAAGACGTCAGTTGAAATAGTCTGTGAAGCAGAGAGAGGTGAAATCAGCTGTTTGCAGTGATTGGTAAAAAGAATAATGTAGATTATAAGGATTAGAGTACATCAATGGAAACCATTCCTCTCATGTGGTCCAGTCACTAATGGTTCCTGTATCAAAGTGCCCTTCAGCAACAGTACGAATTAAACTTGATGGGAATTGCTTTTTTCCGTCAATTTGACTTGCTGTGACTGAATCTCAGGACTACCATCATGAGATCCGTCTGCTCATCACTAACCTATAAGATTTATAATTCCAAATCTCTCCTGCCTTCTACCTGCTAGTGAGTCAATGGAATGTTATGTGAGACATTCAAACATGCAATCTTTAGGAACCCGGGCAACAGAAATCGAAATAATAGCAACAGCTTGCATGTTTGCTAATATATGTGTGTGGACCGTGTAGAAAAGTCAACAAATGGCAAAAGCATTCACCAGCTGATGAAGCATATGAATGGTGGTGACCTGCATCTAGATGAATGCATATATGTTATAAACGTTAGCATTCATTTTGAAACTGTTAAAATTGTAACTCTGCATGATGCATGTGTTAATCTTCACACTAGCTCATCTTTTCATCAATCATTCATTCACGCATGCATTTGTTCGTGTTCATTAAAACTATCATTTACATTTATTTGATGAGAGAGCATCCTAAAGAACTAGCAAGAGTCAGTTAATTAAATAGCATGCCTATACACATTTGCACTGAAGAATTCATTTCATTATACAGCTATAACTGCAATCCTATAGGCTGCATGTATGAGCATATGGTACACACGCGTACCAAGCCATATGCAGTCTATATGATTTTACTTAATAGAGAACAGTATGGGGTATGCATACATATGAAAACATACCATATACTATTCAGTACAATTCATTGCAGTTGGTACTGGTGGACATTATTTAAAGCAGAGCATGCATGACATTATAGAGCTGTATTAACGCCACAATCTCCAGCTCATGGTCCTTATTTAAGGACGCTAATGATAATGCACTTCACTTCAGTATATTTCCATGAAGAAATAAAAAAGAGAAATCTTCTTTTATTTCATATTTTGATTAGCCTTAGTGAGAGCCAACTGCAGAGCCATCCTGTCTAGATTAACCTGACTGTAAGGCCTCTTCTGTATGTATGCTCCTATGTTGAATAATGATTAGAATACTGATTAATTACAAAACAAATGTAAATATACACAACTGCTTATAATCAAGTGGCAAAGAATGAAATGTTTGTCCATAAATAACTCTGCAATGCTATTAGTTAATTAACAGCACTGTACACTTTTAGTCCAGTAAGTGTGATGAAGAGTAATTAAAAATTGTGCTGAATATGGGTGGTCATTTAATCTTTAATAAAGGGTTTGAATTTATTGCAGTGATTTGACTGAAATTAATCAGCATGATATTCAGCAATCTAGTAGATACAGCATATTTTTTTGTGTTTCATTTATTAATTTACATTCATTGTTATTTTTTATTGTAGTTAATAATAAAATTAATATATCTGCCAGCAAGTATGCAACCACCCCAGCTCAGTTACGTGGATAATGCTCTTGTTGCTTGGTCCCAAGGTTGCCAGGAACAATGCCCCACTGATTCTGCTGCCCATCATCAGAAGACATGGGATTCACTCAGACAGCTATCTTTTATTGTAGACACACTATTCAAAAACAATTGGACAGAGTTCGTTTCCTTGTGGCATCTTGTAACAAGTCTGAAGCATGGTTAAATGCCCTACCAATTTCATCACTGGGGGATATTGCAACTGTCAGAATCTCTATGGGACTTCCTGTGTAGAAGCCATACCTTCAACCTGTGGGGCAGAGGTGTCACAGTTTGCCACACATGGCATTAAAATCAGGAGAGAGAATAGCCCCTGCCAGAGTGGGGACAAGTGGCAGCATTGGAAGAGGTCCCTCAGGGTGCTTGGCCTGCTACAGCTTCCAAGTTGTCTCATTGTTGGGTGCAACTCCAGAAGATGTTAGAACGTGACATGCTTTACCAAACAAACCTTCCCTAGCAAGCGAAATAGCCTTACATACAACCTTTGCATGATCATTACACTGGGAAAAGGCTTGGATGATACTTGGCCAATTGCATGCTGCCAAAGCAATTCAAAATTTTCATTGGACCACAACTCACATAAATATTTGATGGATGTAGGTTTATGATGCCGTCCTCTGCGCTTGGATGAAGAAAGAATACACTTGGGGAGCATAAACAACTTTATCAATGACTCTTCCGTGTTGTCATACAGAACAGACCGCAAGGCCGAAGACAGGACAGCAGCAAATGCTGGTCTGGCACTAGCTGGTATATGGTGTAAAGTCCGGCATTGAAACTTGCAAATCTCTTCAAATGTAGGTAACTCCCACATACCATCCGAAATTGCAATAGTGTCACTAGTTGGCACAATGGCTCAAATGACTAAGTACATTTCTTCTGGTGGGAGTTAGTATGTGAAGTTGCCACCAAGGAAAGACAGCTGGGACAGTTGAACAACCCATGCTCCTGCATGGAGCCAAGTAATTGGAACCAAGCCAGGTAAAACACCTTGTGCATGAAGCTAGATATGTTGTTTCCACATAGAGGGAGCAATTAGCTCAGGGCAATCTTGTACTATGCATGGCTTTCTAGATGTCAATGAATGTGATGATGAAGATGGTAGCGAGGATGGCAATGATGGTGATGAAAGCAATGGTTGTGACTCCGGTAATGGTCGTAAACTCGAAGGGTGTGTGGAAGGCAATGGTAGCGAGGATGACGATGTGTGTAAATGTACTGGCTGTGAGGGTGTAAAAATAGTTGAAATAGTTGTAGTTGTGTTTAATTGATTATTTATATAATTATAATATAATAAAAAGATATATGAATTAATTGTTTGTGTCATAATTTCTTCCCAGACTATTATTAGATAATATAATAACTGAAATTTAATTAGCAAGCTTGATTTATTTTTAAAGTAATTATAGGACACCCTGTATATGCCAATATGCATATCCTATGTGAATTTGATTTGAAGGGCCTAACGCGAACATTTGATTTAATACCATTGAATTCATAATGAATTATTTTTCCTTCTACGAATGCTTGTTACAAATGTTCAAACAAAAATCAAATTCTGATTGCAAATTGCATTTCTATTGATATCAATTATGTCACAAAAGCACAATTGCTGTGCTCATCAATTTGGATATCCTCAATGTTGTCTATGGCGCAGGGCTGTTTCTTCACCATCGTGCTCTTCAACAATACCAGTACTGCCATCGTCTTGAACTTGGTCTACATATAAAATAAAAGAAAAAGATATTGAAACAGGAAGAAAAATTATTTCACCTCTTATTAGCATGCAGGTGTGATAGTGGCAATGAACTAGAGTGCAAGGCTGCTTTGTCAAACATTCCTGTGCTTTGACACGAGGGGAGTATCCACTGTATCTAACAGCTTGAAGGCAAATCTCCCTCTTCACATCATAGTAAAACCTAGCTTTCTCATGCTGATTGTCCCATCTCATGCATTGAATAATTTGCATGTACTTCACTTGCAATTATGACAGGAGTGTGGCTATCTATTAAGCAAATCTGCATGTATCAATTGCAATGTGATATTTTGGGGTTGGGGAGGGGGGAAGGAGATGGACCGACTTGGAATTGCAAACAATTATTCAATATATTGACATGTATTGAAATTATAGTACACATCAGTTACTGATCATTCTGATTGGAAAACGTTATTCCATCTACGAATGGATGAAAGACTGGTGCAAGCTGTGTAAATGTATTCTATCTCCTACGAGGTAAGCGATCCTTTCATCATCGCTATCAACACCTTTTTGCCTAAATTCCCAACCAGTTGAAATCGGTTTCAACTTAAAGACCTAAAACATAATAGGAAATGCAATTAAACTTCAGTGGTATTCAGTACAAATAGAAAGTAATGGACAACAACCTGTACTTGTCATGCTAAGTTCGATTTAGTGCAAATTACGAATACTTTAAAGCATGCCGTGTAATACTGAGATAAAAGCTGAGCATGTCTTATACAATATTCAGTTGTTTGAGGAACTAAATGAGCAGGTTTATCAAACTAATAGCTCTACGATCATGTGATATTAAACTATTACATAAGTGTTGATAGGTGTTGGAGGTGCATATGTATATGCACGTGTGTAGGAAGGTCAAGTCTCAATTGTAAAGAGATGGAATGCCTCCCGCCCTCCCCCCCAATCCCTTCAATCCCTTCTCACTAGTGAATCCAAAGGACTGATACTGTTCAGTGTACCCATGCAGCGTATAGCAATTGCAAGCCAAGCATGATAGCCAGACTCATGGTGGAGTCAGGTGCATGTAGATCTGGTGAAGACAACCAAGACCATGTTGTGTCTAAGATTGACTGGTGCTACAGCCAACCCAAAGAAAATTAATCTAATTAAAGACAAATTATTGTTGACACTTATTCAGATTTTATAATAAGATAATGATTCGTATTTTTTGTGTTTTCATAATATTTTTGCTTTTGCAGGAAATGGCCCCTCAACTAGTACATGAACATGGCCCTTGTTGTTTTCTTTTGCATGTGCAATCATAATAATATACTTGTACTTTACCTCCACTATTTGCTTCTTCTTTTGCTGGATACCATGATTTCTCGCGCCTTGGATAACAATACACAACGATGCCAAAGATAAGAGCACCAGTATACATAGCTATGTAGGTGCTAGAGTGACCTACAAAATAAGTGGTACAAATGTGGTCAAGGTCATTAGTTACTTGTAAAATATTTTAGCACTCCTATAATGTCATGCTGTGCACAATGTAAGACTAGCTGAGAGATATATGTATAACTTGACATCCAAAAATACCCCATGCACGGTCATTCACGAATGCAATTATCCCCTGTGTATGGCGCATGTACCCAGGCTACTATTTTAACGTATACTGTAATGTTTTGCCTTAATTGGAGATGTCAAATCACCCAATGCACTCTGTATACCAAAATAGCTATTCACACATGGGTTTTGCAACTAAATTAGAGCAGCTAAAGTCCAATGCATCAGTATTGACTCACATGCAGGAACTTCCCAGCAAGAAATGAACAGAAACAAAATCTGATTATGTTAATGATCAAGCCCATAGTTGTAAGTGGAGCGAATGAGTTGTTATCCTCTACCATAAAGTTTTTTTTTGGAGGTCTCTACACCGAAAAGGTGATTTTTTACCCACCTCCCAACCAACACACTTATGAGAAGCCCACATAATAGTCAAATACCTGAAAAGGGGTAATGTAACTTTGAAGAAATTAAAGTGGTTTTGATGCAGCAATAAGAATTGTTTTGCATTCTCTTACAGATCTATTTGGAAATTTTCACTATGTTCACTTTATGCCAGGCTCACTTCAAGAATAAAGAGGGGATGATGACAATGTGTAATTTATTCATGATTTTAGACTATAGTGTAATGAAAATTGCAATTTGATTGGTCAGTTGCAGGCACCGTATTTTACAGAGTGACCCTGTTAGGTACTCCAAATGTCAGAGGGCGTGCATACTATTGAGTAGAGTACCCGTCCTTATAGAGTACTCACCCTACATTTATTGGTTGCTACATACATGTTATGTTAAGTAACATAGATTCCTCAGTTTCAGTGTCCAACTATTATTCTGATATGTCACACTGTACCTTATGGTTGAGATGAATTCGTAGATGACATATTATTTATGTATCAGAACAAGTTTTGCTACCCCAGCTTCTCTCACATCCCTCCACTCCCCCCCCCCCCCCCCCCCTCCGCCCAGTAAAGTCATAAAAGCATTTATGAGGTCAATTACATGATCTATCAAACCTTTTACATTTTACCCATTGTAACAAACATGTGCTTCTGTCAAAAGCATATGGTTGATGCGACGGAACAATGAGAAGGAAGCACAGGTACACTAGGTTAAATGTCTTTCAGTGCCTGTGCCAACATTATATGCGGTATCCTCACTGCTGTTTGCCCAATATGCAGAGTACCATATATACCTCTTTATATGGTAACAATCACTATTTATTCCGACACCTAGCTGTGAGATACGATCTACATGTATGACATGGTGCAACTTTGGACTGATGATACTGCGGTATCAATAGAGTGTTCATGCATCATCCCCTCCTTCAAGTAAATTAAGGTGATATAATCATAAGTACTAATTAATGCCCACAGATTGTGATAATATTCTGTTGTGCAAGTAATGGCTGTACATATGCATGGTAATACATTATAGTGGCAAGGTGTGCATTACTACACAGTGCATGGACGTCACATGTTAGTTTGTATGCATCAAGCCAAAGCCATGCACATACACCGAACCTCAGCTGCGCAATTACATGTACACTGTCACACAGCTCACTCATCTACAGTGTTGTAATAGAGATAAATGTGCCTAACTATAGTAATGCCATAATGACAAATCACCAACAGGAAGTCATGAGATTAAAGAAGCGCATGCACATGCACTTTATGATGGTGACTCTTACAATATAATTATATATATGAGATCATTCCCGCGAAAGTGGACCTGGCACATACATTATAAAATTTCCAGTACATTGAATAGAAATGTAATGCTTGCATTGAAATGTATGGCTAACTAAAAATTCTGTGCATTACAACTCCATGACAGATACTCAGATTCTCAGTGCATGTGTAGAGGACATTTCAGACTTCTAGGATATCAAACAAAAATGAAATCTTGAATTAAAAAAACATGCATTAGGTCCCTTTTCGCGGAAACAATCCCCATATAAATGTGCTTAATGGCCAAAGCTGCCTTACAGTGTATGCCATCTGCACAGCCACGTCAGGGTAAGTGTGCTCACATTTGTAGAAGGTAAACATGCAGTACTTTGCTTATTGAGCAAATAGCAATAATGAAGAACATATAATGTTGCCATGGAGAAGAAGCAAATTATTTTTGTCAAACTGCTTCTCACCACATCAAAAATACTCCTCAATACATAATTTTTGTACAATTAGTAGAAATCAACCCCATGAATATTTAATTTAAAGTGTGACCTGATTGCTGGGCAGGTGGTAGAACTGATGACTGCGGTGCTTTCATCAAAGGATGATGATGTATGCATATTGGAGAGTTAAAAAGGAAATGAGAAAATACAGTTCATCCGATTGTCTTTAATTGTGTATTGATGGTGCCCTACCTGTAGCAATTGTCACTGTCACCCTGGTAATGTTAACCCGTGTTGGAGGAGGAGTGAGATCCAGACACTCGATTACCAATCCATTGAGGTCCACAACAGCAGTGATAGTGAGGACAGAGGTATTACAAATGCTGGTGGGTGTATCAATTTGAGGGCAGGTGTTGGTTGCACTCAAATAGTCACCACACGTTCCACTGTATTGTCCGTCAGTGTAAACCTGCGCCAGGCGGATATAATTATCCCTGCAAACCGCAGTCAGATTTGAGAACTGCCATCGAGTATAAGAGGCATTCCCCGTGACTATGCAAGTGCATTTCACAACAGTTCCGTTACTGAGAGGTTCGGAGAGTATTGGGTCACATGAAAGGCTCTGGGTACTCCCTTTGTAACAGAAAAGTAATAATGATGACCAAAGAAGACAAGCACTGTGATGAATTCATCCATTAAAACATGCATATAAATAGACGACAAAATACCATCATACGTTTGCAAAGATCACACGAGGTCACCGAGAGACGTTTAGTTTTAAGTATTAGGAGCTACAAGTCGATCCGGATTGAGGCGTGTCATGATTGCCCACAATCTAATCGATTAAGCTGGTTTGAATGCTCACCTACACCGGTGCGTTTGTGCGGCTATAGGCTGGATGTGAGTTGCTTAGATACAAGTCTTCGTATTCTGATGCCTTATTTTTGTCAATAACCTTATTGAACTCTAATATGCGCACTTACATGCTTATGTACATGTACGCTCATCCTTTATGCATGCCGGTATGCCCATAACACATATATATATACAAAGCAGAAGCGGCATTCAGAATGTGATTCGCCCCGAAACCCCAATCGGTCCAGATCAAATAGGTTTTGCAAATAGTAGAAAAGAAACTTTATCTGAGTAATTCGCGCACAGACCGATAATCTCGGGAATCCAATAATTCGTGGTTCCAAATATCTCGCACTCCCATTCCAAATACAATCTTTTCGGCATACCTTTGTAAATAAGGCCGACAAAAGTGATTGTTGGTATACCCTCGACAAAAATAGAGCTCTCTCTACTCACAAACATCTCCTGACGTCGAACTGTAAGTTGTACATGTAACTTGAGACAAGTTCACGTCGTAACGGCTTCGTCCAATCAATGCATGTACCTTCTATCGGTATTTGAAACGGTTCCCATTTAAATCAAAGATTCATCAACAAATGAACAGATCAATAAACGAAATGTCGTATCGCAGTACCCACGCGCACGTACATGTACGAACGCACGTAAGCACTCGTACACACGCACGTACATACAACAAACACTGCTGTAATGGTCACACATTCATCTTAATGCAACACATAAATACTACTTATGCTGCTAGTATATGATCATAGTCGCTATACGTATATAGTCTCGTACCCAGACCCACCATGACGTAAGTGTTTATCGCTTACACTACGACACGTAGTGTACTGTAAGCGATAAACACTTACGTCATGGTGGGTCTGGGTACGAGACTAATACGTATACGTGAGTCTATAGCTGACAAACACGTAGAAAGCGGCGGGAAGAACCTTATACTGAATACTGCATGCATAGAACTCGCAATAGGATGCATCGTTCGCCAATCCGCCCTCCTGTCGGAAGAAGAAAGCCCTAGACATAAATGCCATTATAAGGTTATACGTTCGTGAATAAAATGATCATAAATTAAAGCATTTAGTAGTCTGTACATATTACATTAGCGCTGAAAAAAATTGCATTTAGTAAGCTATTTGTGTACGGGCTGCATGTATGCACACTTTCATGGGCGACGGAAGGTTTCTAAGTGGTGGGTGGGGGGAGGAGGGGCATTATGAATAACAAAGAGCGAGCATAATGCACACGATTGTAACGATACAAGCATACAGCAGGCTGAAGCAGGAAATTATCAAGTGTTCCAGTAGGGGGCTGGTATCCCGCCTGAAGCATAAAAGCTTTCGGCAAGAAGCATTAAATTAATAAAACTGTGCCTTCAGATCATATAATGCATAAAGATAGTCCATGCCCTTGTATTAAAGTGCTTACATGTACATGTACGTCTCGATTAATTATTCTCACCACAGAATTATTAAACTGATCAGGTGATACGGTTACGTATAATGATTATTCCGCTTCAGCGGTCTTAAAGAAGTAAATATCTGCGAAAAGCGAACTGGAGATGAGAACTGCATGCACGTGAGTTGTTTGCTGTTGCTTTTGCCTACAGGTCATGCTGCACGGGGAAAAGTCTACACAATGTGTCTGTTGTCCAATACGAATCCGTCTGCGGCAACATTTGATTATGGATACTATATATCCATTATTTGATGCAAAGTTTTGAGTAGAACTGTTTGCAATCATTTTAGATCACAGAGAAGAAATAAAATCAGTGAACACTTTCAAAATACGTCTTATTTGCACATGCCGATTGCCAGACATATCCAGAAATGGCCCATACATAGGCGGTCATCTTGCCTTTTTAATTCAATTTGATTTTAACCAAGTTATGATGTACTATAAGCAGGTCTGATTATGAAATAATTTATTCGCGGTTTGCGAATCAACGAATATTTCCGTATATCTTCCCGTAGACATGTATGGGGTACTTCAATACCAAGCACGCCAGATTTTTCTCAGCATTTGCCATGAGGGATTGTTAGTACACTACATTTGCCAAGATTTTTAGTGGGGTCGCGGTATTTTTCCTATTTAAGACGTCGCTTCCCTAGGATTGTCCGCCAGAGGGGATCGAGTCAATTATCCCTATAGGCGTAAATGACTGGTGAGTCGGCATAGGCATAGGCATATGACTGGAATAATAATATGCCCAGGGTCCCACTGGGGAGTCAATATTTAGTCATTAGGCTGGAGTTGGTCACACAGGAGATAGTTAAGTTATTTGGTGTGGATTAGTTAGCAATTAAAAGTAATATACAGACGTGATTGAACAGTAAATCACGCGTGTCTGATTTTAACATTCAATCACACAATGATTTTACACTGAGAGGATTTCAAAATCATTTATGGAATGGATCAGAACTTGATTCAACCCATTTTTTCCTGCGATACGGCAAACTGAAATGGCATGCATGCATACTCTAAGGTTCTATTAAAATACTGTATAGCTGTGCAGTTCTTTACGCCTGCTCAAAGACTAGGTGACCACTCAGGGCACTGGTGGCTACATAGCGATGGATGGAATACATACCGCAGCAGCTTCACGGAAGAGTCTAGCTGTGCAATGTCAGTGAATTAATAATCACTGGACGTCTGCATGCAATAAAATCCCTATCGTAGAGTGGTCTGATGTTCCGGTCTTTGATGTCAATTTACCGCCTACTAGCAGAGGAGATACCTGTGTCAATATTATCTCTGCTAATTAGCACGTGACAAACGTCCACTAGTTTCCAGTAAGGTCCATGCCAATGCATGCATTGCCTGGCCATCAATCGGTGAAGCGTCAAGAGAGACTACCTGTAAGGTTCTTTCTATGGCTAGCCTACTGTAGGTGACATGGGAGACGTTTATGTAATGTACAGATCATGCGGTAACCGTTTGAATTAAGTATTCGCACGTATTACGTACGTAGGTCTATCGCTCGGACTAAAGTAAGCAAGTCCTACTCTATGTATAAAACACGCGTGTTTGAAACTAACCTGCTTTGCACATATCTATACCGAAATACATGGACGATGCAGCGTTTAGCCTACTTTGTGTCAGCAATAAACAAAGATAGAGCATTAGGGGTTAATTACACCAAGCACGCATTCAGGAATGGAACGTTTCTATGGGAAAGGAAGGCACACGCTGCAACCGGCAACAGCTCACAACGACGTCCAAAATAAGTTCGAGAAGTTGTCGGAAACACTTTTGGACCTGCAGGAGGAGCAACGAAACAACGCCGCAGCGATACGGTGTGTGATGCAAAGAGTGGAGACAATCGCTAAGGACGTCGATGATCTTAAAAAGCAATTATCGCAACGGACTCAAGCCACCAGCCAGTCACAGGCTTGCAAGCGAATTCCTTCAGCACTAAGTGTGAGTTATGTAACGAAAGGTGGATTGGGGAGGAGGAGGGGGAATGGCATAATTTATAAACTATTTATTGATATACCCTCTCCATTACTACTTCAACACTCCTCCCTTCCCCTCCATCTCCATCACCTTCCCCCTTGCATACAATGTACATGTACAACAATCACAAATTATATATCAACGTGCAATTAATTAACCTAGTAGCGCACACGTTCATAATAAATTTCTTGGCTACATCCTCAGGATTCAAGCGTTGTCAGCTCCTTGTGCACTTGTAAAATGAAACAGTTATTGACTGTTTTCTGTCCTTGAGAACCTCAAATAAGTAAACAGTTGTCGCATGGCAGAAAACGTCATTCTGATGTACTTGATGTTATTGGAATTATTAAATGTTGCCAATATCATTATTCAGTTACCACACTGCTGGTGGTGACCTTAGCACCACATATTATGATTGAAACCTCAGATTGTCTACTATGATTGACTAAATGTAACCATTCAATTAAAGGTAAAAATCATTTTATTAATTGGCATTGTAACATGTGTCCTTAAAAGATTGTGTACAGTTGCTTGGTAGGTGTGAAGAGAAGGCAGGTCCTGTGCACCTATCATGGTCTGTTCTTAAAATAAAAAAGACAAGATAGTACCGTTGAGACCACTTGGATCAATTGCCCCCCCCCCCCCCCCCCCCCCCCTCCCCTGGTCTGAGAATAGAAATTTGATAATTACATTCTCTAATAATTAAGATTCATTTGTTTAATTAATCCATTTAGATGGCAATAAAGAGTATTTATTGGGGATTACCTCAAGAGCAGCAGTACAAAGTTGAGGAGAGGTAATATATTGTTGTCTGCATCTGTATTTGCATATTATATTTGGGCAATACTTCAGCTATAGAAGTGAACATAACCAACGTGTCTCAGCATGGCTATTGGATCGAATTGGAAAAGCACGAAAATTGCAGCAGTATCGTGAATATTACTCGAGTAATAAGATCTATCCATCCATATCACCAAAATTGTGAATACCATTCTATTAATAGAAGCAGTGTATCGTTACTATGAGTCCAGACGACGAAAATTTAAAGATCTAGCAGAATGTAGAGCTGATGCTGTTAAAATGAATGGAAAGAAGAGCAAAAAAAAGAGGTTACAGAAAACAGTTGGGTGTTTTTTTGAGTGTTTTATGTCATATGATAAAGAATTCTACATGCATATAATTCTAGTTGTACGAACGAAGGAAATCAGTCTTAGAAGATGAAGAAAAAGTTAAATGGGATCAGATTGATCCATCATACATGACATCAGAGAGTGACGCTGAACTTGATCAGAAGAAGATAAAGGAATTACACACACCGTCTTGGAGATCAGCTGGTAAGATTCAATATGTACACACTATATGTTTTACAGTTGCATTTTGATGCATTTTGTAAGCATTGAACAGGTTAATAAATAAGCTTGATAGGAGACTTGCTGCAAAGGAGACACAAAAGGAGTTTGTAGGATTTAAGCGCAAGGAGAGAATTGCAGGGCCACCATCAAAATCTGAAGTCCCAATCGGTGCTCCAGAATGGGCAGTGAGTATGTGTAGTACTGGTAAGAGAAATAAATCCAGTGCATGTAATAAACTCACAAAGATAAACTATTCAGCAGCCTATCCCAATCAGACATCGGAGCAGGTACATTCAACAGAACAGCCACAGTCACCAATTGACAGCAATTCTAGTACAGTTTCACCATCAGGTTAGTAAGCTTTAACAACTTGGTTATGTGTGTTGTGATATTCGACAACCATGTCAGTTCAGTGCCATTTATGTTCCATTATATACAACCAAATGGGATCGTTTTCGCAAAAAGGGACCTAACACATACATTCTAAAATTTCCCAATAAAAATGTAATGCTTGCATTGAAATGTATGGCTAACTAAAAATTCAGAGCCATACAACTGCATGACAGATTCTCAGTGCGTAAGAAGCTAGCAATGTGTAGAGGACATTTCAGACTTCTAGAATATCAAGAATTTGAAATCTTGAAAAACATCCTTTCGTGGAAACGATCCCAAATTAATGTCCATTATTTAATTATATTATAGGATCACTACAGACGTCCCAATCAAGCTATCACAAATGCAAAGGTAACTTGGCAGCACTGATTGAGTCATTCATACAAATGATTATATATGTATGTAGATTGATGTGACTTTACATTTTTTTTTACATTAGATAAGTGTTTAGGCTTCACTTCAGCTACTGAAGCACCGTAAGTGAATGGCCATTCTGCTTTGCTCTGGTGTTATGTTGCTGTTTACTTCATTGTCTTAATAGTACCTGCAGCACAGGGGGGCCCAAGCAATTGTATGTGGAAAATGATGTTTCATTTGGTAATCCAACAGCAATCTTTTTTAAATGAGCGCTTTGTTGGCATAACTGGCTCTCTTTTTAACCTCAGGTCTGCACACCAAGTATTATGAGTGCTCATCAGATGATGATTTTTCTAGTGACTCATTCTAATTAATCACACCATGCACATGCTATACTGCTAAGACCTCAATAATCCGCCACGCTTTCATCCATTCAAACATAACATGTACTTTGATTGCTTTCAATAATGCACATGTATACATGTATATTAAATTGCATCATTTGGTGTACAATGTAATCTCTTTGCTGAGCTAGCTAAAAGGTTTCAGTGATACATCCTTTTTGGCATGTCACTTTGCCATTAAGTTTATAATTAATTATTTCATGCCTACAACTGACATACACAAACCTGGCAACGAAATCCACAGTCCCACGAGCCATTGTGTGAGATTAACTCTCCCGCGGGCAGCAACACAATATTGCGCCGCAGCTGCTGTACAAAAGCCACATTGTTTTTCTAAATCGTTAACGTTTTGTAGTCAACAATACAATTTTCAGAGATAACGTTTTTTACTTGTCAAATTCGCGGGGTTGTTTACATAGAACGTTTTCCTGTAACGAGTAAACGCTTATTCCACACTATACCGCTTCGCCCGTGAGACAGTTAAAGCTACTGTGTTTAATTGGCACATCAATATGTAAAGTAGGTCATGGTTAGTCTGCGTGCAGTTTAGTATGAAGTTGGAAGTTGTGATGCAGCAATAAATTCGCTTTCACCAAATATTTAGGCAACATGAAACATCTTCCTTTGGAAAGTGGTCGGAATTCTCAGGATCAGAATGCAAATCATGTAGAATAAGAATGAAGCCCACTACTGTGCAGGCTATCACTTGTAATACATTTCAATAGTTTCAAACCTTTAATTCAGCAGCATACCATGTTTCTTCTCTCCCTGTCTCCTGGTCACACAACTGTATCCTACTGCCAGTCTATAGCTGAACAGTATGTGATTATGTATCATATGTCCTATGTATCATATGTCCTCGTCAATAGAATTAGAATTACTCATTTTCACCACAATATTCCTATTTTCCTGACCTTCGTTCATGTCTAACTACTGTTGTAACTGCACAGGTATATTGTCCCCATCTACGTTTGCTAAGGACATGAAAAATTTCAGTTAGTTTACATTACAGGTGTTGTTGAATACTGAATTATATGATAGTTCATTTAATTTATTGTGATTAGGCCACAACGGATTAAATTACATATACTGCAATACAGGTGAAACCAGTTAAATGAACAGTAGTGCATTGGTCCATGCGTATACTTATCCATATCGCCCATACATCGGCGGTCATCTTGCGATTTATTTCAAATTGAATTTTAAACATGTTTACTATGTACAATAAATCGGTCTGATTATGATATCTGCAATTTGTAAAATTATTCCATGAACCATTCTTTAACTAAAATCAAGACAAAAAAAATAAAATTCTACCGCGCACAATTTATTCATAAACGTATATTATTGGACAATTATTGACTATATTTACAGCAATACATAAATAATATCTCAGTAATAAGTTCTAATAAATCTATATACTACAAGTTATTATTTAATTAAAGTCAGTAGGGATCACACCTAGCCAGTATGGCGCTTGCTATGGCTCTAACCAGGGTGATATTTAGCCTTCCAAACATGTCACTGATCACCCTGGCTTTACGAAATGAGGAAGAGCCAAAGGCCAAGCGTGTGGCCAGTAGAGTGAAGGTTCTTCTTGCTTCCTCACCCCAATTGCAATAAGTTTCTACTGCTAGAGGCACACACCTCCAGCCTAGTTCAGCACATTTAGGGTCATTGGCTGTGTGCTTTCTGTTTTCTGCAGCTTCAGCAGCAGCACCCACCCTCCTACTTGCCTCAGCCATGCCCTTGCGTAATACCTTGCTAGAATTATTAATAAATACTGGTGTACGTGTTTATGTGTACGATTAATAAGAATTGATAATGATGGTGAATAAATGCACCTATTATTGCAGTTAGCTACTAGAGTCACAGCTGACCTCTGAAATCTGCTGAAGGCGGCAAGCATAGCTGCTCTTCGATTTTGATGAACCAATGGCAAGCCGCGGGCAAATGTGTCCCTAGCCTTTCCCCCAATTCCCGACAGTGTAAGAGGTTACTGTGCAGGGTCTCTGAGAGTGTGTGTGTGTGTGTGTGTATGTGTGTGTGCGCGTGTGTATGTGTGTGTATGTGTGTACATGTGTGTGTTGTGTACGTACGTACTGCGTGCGTAAGTATGTACTGTGTGTGTACATACGTACTGTGTGTGTACATGTGTGTGTACGTATGTACTGTGTGTGTACGTATGTACTGTGTGTGTACGTATGTACTGTGTGTGTACGTAGTAGGTACACACACAGTACATACGTACATATGTGTGTACTGGCATTGTCATATATTATTATACTTGTGGGAGGGACCCAATGGTGAGGTTTGACATCTGTGCATCAAGTTACTATGCATGCATTGTGCAAACATTTTGTGTACATGTATATATGTGGTGTATGCATGTATGTATGTACGTATGTATGTATGTATGTATGTGTGTATGTGTGTGTATATGTATGTGCGTGTTATTCGGATCTAGCTACATGTGCTAACTTCAAATGCTGAGGTTAAGCATGCTTCCCTGGTCTGTTGCACCACACAGTTTGCCCTTCAACATGCTGCTCTTCCACCCCATCCAATGGCTATAACAAACAATTCTATTTTACATATCATGATATCGTAAGAGCGCCACACAGCCAGTACAAAAAAAGTCAAGTAACATGTTGTCTCATCTCCATGGAAACAGTTCCAAACAGACTTGTAAGCAGCTCTTGATAATGAACCTAGAACAACAAAGTGCCAGAACTGTATGCATCAGACTAAATGCCTCTACCACTAGGCCAAAGTCTCTGCATCAGGCCCAAAGCACACTCCACCCCCCTTCCATCATGCACTTGATTGCAAAGCTTATGGCACCAGGACTAATGTTTGCTGGCATCGGGTCCAATAGGCCCATGTCATCACCACCAAAACCCCTGTCTCTGATCTGCAAACAGTGTGTGGTTTGTGCAAACATACACTGTAGATAAAGGTATGTGCATTTAAAACATCGTTACTAAAATAGTAATGTAGGCAGCAGATAGCTGAAGTTTACATAGCACACAATGAACATAATCAATTACCCTATTGTAAGGTCCGCAAAGCAGAAAATGAATATGAAGTTTCGTTTTCGTTTCGTTAGAAACTTCCATATAGGATTTGACCTCGACTATGAATGTCATTAAAAAAACGCGACCCGTCTGTAACAACACTCCCGACGATCGGATCGTGTAGCTTGTTTTAGCAATCGATCTATAAGTCAAAAATGAGTAGTTTCGTTTTTGTTTCATGTCGCAGAACCGCGTGGTTGTAGAGAACAAGAGTGTACTGCCCGTTCTCGTACCCAGTCTCGGAACAAGGGGCGGGTCGTCTTCTTCTCCTCCTCCTTCTTGGCAACGCATAACTCGGGACAGGAACACTTTTAAGCGATCAAAATTTCACCACTAGCTTCAGAATCGGATGGAGGACTCGCTTTTATATGTTATACTCTGATACACAATTGACTATCAGCCTATGTCTTGTATAATTAGACATTAGGTGTGAAAACAAAATTAAGAAAACAAATAAATAAAAACATTCTCTACGAGAAAGTTGGTGGGATATAGGATTTGAAGGCAATTGGTGGTGTAAAAAGCAAGGAAACAAGGTCTTATCAGAAGGGAAAATGTAATAGTCCTATATTTAGCACAGAAACAACATACGCCCTAGAAATGTGCTAAATATAGGACTATTACATTTTCCCTTCTGATAAGACCTTGTTTCCTTGCTTTTTACACCACCAATTACCTTTAAATCCTATATCCCACCAACTTTCTCGTAGAGAATGTTTTTATTTACTTGTAATATTTATCTTCAAGGATGCAAAGCTGTACTTGTTATTTTTTTAAACGTGCGCTTTGACACTGGTAAGAGTCGTTTTAGTTCACACACACACAGCGACAGTCACACACTCACACACACTCACAAAGACAGACACACACACAGTGACAGACACACACACACATGCACACACACACAGTGACAGACACATACACACAGTGACAGACACACACACACACACACATGCACACACACACACAGTGACAGACACATACACACAGTGACACACAAACACACATATACACACAGTCTTGCTCTGTTCTGGCTTCACAAAAAACTTAGTTTTTCATTGTTGCATTCGTTGCATTCGTTGCATTTGCTCAAGATCACTCAGCCATACACCTTGTGTGTTCTGCCAGGGCTCCTGAAATGTTGTCCATATTATTTTGCAATCTAACACATACAGATACATATAAACATGTACACACAAACATTACATATGTGCACACATACACAGACACACAGATATGCATATAGGCATGTACATTTGTACAATTGCATAGAATTACTCAATGTTTCAATGTTGTGTAGATGAAGTTTCACAACTGGCTCCCAAGCTGATGCTACTGTGGACAATCTGACCTCCTGCTATATATGCAGTCAAGGGCATGTTCCATACTTGACTGGGAGCCCCAACTGTCACAAAAAGCAGGCATGTTGAATAAAGAGCGATGGTATCTTAGTGCTAATATGAATTTAACTGGTTTTTCAAAAGGAGGTTCGGCAACAGGCATCACGGTCAGCCAAATAGAGGTTTACCATCAACTGCTTTCTGAATAGCTTGCCATAACCCATTTGCAAATAGACATGCCTTATAAATAGAGAGAGTGGGAGGGAGGCCAAAGGGGAGAGAGGAAGGACAGGAGTGTGAGGAAGATAGAGGGAGGGAGGGAGGGAGGGAGGGAGGGAGGGAGGGAGGGAGGGAGGGAGGGAGGGAGGGAGGGAGGGAGGGAGGGAGGGAGGGAGGGAGGGAGGGAGGGAGGGAGGGAGGGAGGGAGGGAGGGAGGGAGGGAGGGAGGGAGGGAGGGAGGGAGGGAGGGAGGGAGGGAGGGAGGGAGGGAGGGAGGGAGGGAGGGAGGGAGGGAGGGAGGGAGGGAGGGAGGGAGGGAGGGAGGGAGGGAGGGAGGGAGGGAGGGAGGGAGGGAGGGAGGGAGGGAGGGAGGGAGGGAGGGAGGGAGGGAGGGAGGGAGGGAGGGAGGGAGGGAGGGAGGGAGGGAGGGAGGGAGGAGGGAGGGAGGGAGGTTCTAATTATAGCACGCATCCTAATTCTACCTGCATACGTACCTAGCTGGGATGATGGAGGTGAATCGTGGTTATTGCACGTGCCGTCGAACGTGCGATAGATCATTACGTTAGAGTCCATGCAGTCGTGTACATCGAGAGTGTTGGTGCAGTTTGAATAGCGAGCCGCCGCAGCAACAGGAGACGCGCGAAGGTCAATTCTCTCATTTTCGCCTCGGTCCCGCGCTACATGTCCACCAGCCGTTTGCAAAACAGCGCGATCGCCCCTGCTGCGCTCTTGGCTCAGAGCGTTTTTACATTGGCCTACTTGGCGAGAGAGCACAGTCAGAAGTACAGCAGCGCATACAACAATCCGCCGCATCATGTTCACTCTCTGTGCCCAGCAAAAAATTCGTACGGGTCAATCGTTGTTATGATCTGCGATTATCGTTTGAATAGTAAGAAATTTGTCCATGACGATTGTACCTGTTTCGTACGTTTCACACAAGCTTCGTACAAACGAAGAGGATTTAACAAATCAAGACTGTGAGTGATCGTATTAAATCTGTAGCGGTTCAATTTCTGCGATCATAAGTAATCCTTTATGATCGTCGTTCAAGTATTATTCGTCATATACGCACTTTCGTCTACTGTCACCAATCCTCGTTTCTCGTCATTTCCATATATGCAATCATTAACGATAGCAGAAAGTGCGTGCATAATCTTAGGATTGCTAACAAGCTCGCGACATGCCATACAATCTTGTATGATCGTAAATGATCTTATACATTCTTACAGATATGGATATCTGATAATCATTACACTATCTTACAACATCGTCGTGTTTAATATCCTGATCGTCCTCATATCTGTAGGTTCTCGTTCATGATATGTTTCATACGATCTTCTCTTTTAATGACGTTTCGCATATCGTAATATCATTCATACACGCATATATATCGATTAACATTAATGATTGATACATAACACATACAAAAACGAATTTAAAATAAAAAAGCTACTCTGTCTTGTTCCGTTGCTTAGAGTAAATGTCCGAGCATTTTTGATTGGCCTGTCGCCTGACTTTAGGTGCTGTTTCATTGAACAATTCAATACCAAACCGTTTTATTATTGCATCTGAAAAAAGAATATTATTAAATCAATATCTATTATGACATAGTACACCAAAAAGCATCCAATTTACTATTACCATCAATTATCCGGACTTTCAGTGGGTCAAGAGGAGGGTTTGGTGTTCTGTCTCCTCTTTGTCTTACCGCCTTGTAACGTCCTTTAGACATTTCCTCACGGCTAAATAATACATCCATTGCTTGAAGACAGAATTTAACCGGATCTTTGGCCGGGATGGCCAATATGTCAACTTCTCCAATCTGAAATATTGATATCAATATATTTAAAAACACACTTTTAAGTCCAGCTATTAGTTTTGGGGTGCATGTTGTTAGTGTTCACACATCTAAATCATACACCGCCTTTACATTTTAAAATACAATTTATAATTACCCAAGTTCGGGTCTAGTATGAGTGGGTACCCCCTTATTCAGCACTTAAAAATAAATTTGAATTCAATTAACGTTACTACTTCAAAGACATGTTCATTAGTTTAGGATATCAATTAAATGAATGAATTTAATTTAAGGAATAAGGGGACTTTTCTATCTGAAATTAAGTGTAATTAAAGTTATGTTACTCTTTTCATTGGTGAAATAGTTATGGCTGTCTTACCCTGAAAATTAATTTTGCTTTAACACAGCTTTAAATCGGTTTAGTTGAATTTTTTCATGAGGGGTAATTAAAGCCACATTTTAGTCCTTCATTCATATGCTTTCCTTTTGGGTTTATTTTGGCATTTTACTCCATGTTTCATATGCATTCCTGCTATTAATATTCATTTATTTTACATAACACTTACTAGTGGTACTATACTTATAATAAAACAATACGTGTAAGAGCATATACAACAATCTCTATCATAATTAATACTTTAAAACATTGACAAGCTATAGAAAAGAAAGGCTCACATTCAAATGTATAGCTAATTATAAAATCAGAAAAAAATAAAACACATGATGCTACAGTACACAAGTTACACTTGACACAATATATAGTTGCATTGAAATGAACACTTTTGGAAAATAATAAAACCACATCAAAATCAGTGCTTTGATGGATAGAATCATCTTTTGATACAGGCTGTTTATAATTAAATTGAAAACTCGAAAAACTACTCAGAAGGGTGATTTTGCAGGACACTGTCATATACATACAAACATTTGCAAACAATTGCTTTAAATACAGCACAACCACAAAATTTGAAGAACATCAAATGATAACCATAGAAACTCGTTGCCATGATAACCATAGAGAGGTCTAATAACAATGTGGAAAATCAATCATACTCTTCCAAGCCATAAATCTTTCATTTAATCCTAGCTACTACTGAATTGCTCATTCTCAGCTTGTGACCATACACACACACACACACACACACACACACACACACACACACACACACACACACACACACACACAACACGCACACACAATCACACACACATACACACAAAGTAGTCGGATGTAGTAGCAACATAAAAACTTTATCAAGTTAAATGATTTCATGCGTAGGTGACGCTGAGACTTAATCACTGATAAATCCAGTCTGGAATATGGTCTTAATTTTATGTGTTCCCTTGAAAAAGCTGCAGTATTATTGAAGAGGTACTGTCCTCACTCTATCTCTTACACCCTCATCCTCTCTCCCACAGTTCCTTTACCAACAACCATCCAATCTATGGACCTCACCAGGTCAAAAAATGAATGATGCACACGCATGCACATATATACACACACACACACACACACCCATACAACACATGCACACACATACACACATGCACACACATACACACATGCACACACATACACACACAAATCAAACATAGTGCACAGATGCAATGCATGATTAGCTTCAGTGCACCTATAAATTAACTGTTTTTATCACAACATAAAATTCATAATACGTTCCTTATGACTTGTTGGGACTTAGCCCTATAGAGGCCTGTAAAAAGAGGCCTGTAAATGACCGACTGTAAAAAATGGCTAAATCACCCTCTCTTCCCCCATATGTAATGTGAAAGTGAAACAAAATTTTATTTATATTATATACCATAAATATTTCCCTGTCTTTTTCCTCTTTCCCGTCTAGTTTTTGGACAATCCTGTGAGTGTCTTTCACCAATTCCTAGATTTATTCATGAAGATATACAGTGTACGTGTATGTGGCGATATTGATTGCAATGAATGGCTTACCACAACAGACATCACATTGTCAGAATCCTGTGTAAATTAAACAATATTGTATTCATAATAGTGCTATGCCTTTCACAGCATGTTTTGATATATCAAACTAACATAAATGCCATATGTGCACTTCAGATTACATTTATTGTTAGCCCTTTTATAAATGACTGCACGACAACTAGCATGCACTGCACAAAGGTTCTTGTAACTCTGATTGTATTTTTTATCACATGCACCAGGTAATTAATTCTTAATTTGTTGATAGCACCTCTATCATTAAGTTAAGTACAAGCATTAATACCTCAAAACAACATAAATTCTATATAATGCTGGGCTTATCTTTAACATACATTTTTGTAACACACTAATGTACATTTGCCATTTTCTTTGACAAAATATTAAGATATTATCACATTTGGATATCAGCATAACAAGTACGTAACTGAACAGCACATGAAATGGTAGACTTACTGCAGTTTTTTCAACGTTACTTGCAGATGCAGGAGTCTAGATAAATTCAAAGCATAAATTCTATACAATGCAGGGAATAGCACACATATTTGTAGAACAGAGACTAAAAATGCACTTTTTTAACACACTATGCTTCACTGCACAAGAAAAGCTACACTTGCAGCAGTTTCTTCAGCTTCACTTGTACATGCAGGAGTCCCATGCTATAGTGAGAAATTTAACATGCATACATATCTGCAACTTTAGGCCCCACGTGACATTCAGCATAGCTTTGTAACAAGCTGTAACAGGGCCAAGGCTGTGGTCCTTGCCGACAGGCTGAACCTCAACTTAACACCAAACACAAAAGAACAGAATGTAAGTAAGATTAGGTTATGCAAAAATTGAATTTCATTCAAACGGCTTTACTTTGATATAAAAATGTGTTATTACTTATAATTATTTGCAGGCTTTATAAGCTGCAGAATAACTTGAATAAACTTGGATTTGATTGTCGTTTTAGTTAATTTTCAGAACAATGCATTTAACAAAAGCTAAAAAGTCCACTGTTATTTAACTTTCTGTTAAATAGTGTTTAAATTTAAGACATAATACGGTTGTTCTTACTTTATTAAACAATAGACAAATGAAACAAAAGGTATAAAATAACAGCTTCACTCTTAATAAAACATTTCAATAACTCTCTTTTTAATTTTGTTATAATACCTTACCATTCCGGGTGGCATCTGTGTCTCCATGTTCTGAAGAATACAATGCATATAATTCACATGACTAATGGAACACAGTTTGTTAAACCTCATATGCATCCAGACTTTCTTTGGTCCATGGCTGCGCCTGTTGGGAAAATCCCCACTTACGAGCAAGCAGAAATATAATCTTTATGCAACAACACACGTACACACCACATGCATTAACCTTATCAGACCAGTGAAAACATGATGTAATAATTGTACAAAGTCACAACAAGGGACTCCGTGAGGGAAATGGGTAGTAGAATGCACGAGTGTGTACATTATGTATGTTTTTTTGTCAATAATAAATGCTCTATTACAATTCATAATGTCATTTCAAAACAAGTATTTACAGATAATACGTGCTGTTGATCATCATACTAACTATCTAGTCACATACATATTCTCCAGGTTGTACCCCACATACACTGTATGACTAATGCATATTAGCATTCTGAAAATACGTATTTAGAATTTATAGCACACGTACAGGTGGCTGTGCATCCTTCTGTTTCTAAAAGGGAGACAATAACAGTATAATTGCATTGTGTTATGTATCCTCATTTTTAATGGATATCTTATATGAAAACATCGTTTGTTATACTTACAGATAGCTGTATATCATTAGCATGTTAAATATAAATTCTGGATTATTGGCAGCAATTTAAATCAAATTGAAAACATGCTCTATAACACAACCAAAATTATCATTGCATGACTAATTTAACTTACCAATGCATGTTTCCCTTTCTCTGATGAACCCTATTGTGAAAACCGTAAACAAATAGCAACACCTGCATTAGTTATAGTGTACAAATGATAATCTTACCAAATACATCATTTGTTATACTTACAGTCTGTGGCATATAATGCCCATGGCCTTTTTACATTTGGATGCTTAAAATTGAACATGCATTGTATTTTTACAGGGCACATGAGAGAATGATTCGTAAATGTTGTATCGTACTCCCCATTAACTCCTATCCCATGTTCATTGTGCAGGGGCAATTGACAACTGTATCAATTGTAACTCATTTCCAATTTACCCAGGGAAACTCTGTTTAGGGCAAGAGGATATTGGCCAGCACATTTACTCTTTTTAATTCATCATAAACACATTTGCATGGATATGTGATTATAATAGGACGTGCAATCTTTGATATGGCCATTTGTGAAAACGCAAGTTACACTCTTGTTGTTAATGGACATGCATGCTACATACCTTCAATGCAGTTTCAAATTTTCCTTTAGGCTTCGCCTACAAAGTAAAATCCACAATTACGTTCATTTTGTCTACACAAGGTATCCCAAAACACTTTAAACATCTAGAGGATTTATAAATGGCTCTTTTTAGAGGCAACGTGCAATCTTATATCAAATAAAAATGGTTCTATATCATAAGATTCCTGAGCATTAACATTATCAATTTACCATTCAAATAAATAAACATGCAATTCAACTATCTGTAAACTCATTCATACATCATACATGTGCATGATACACTGTAGGCAGAGGTTTGAATTTTATTACATCTTTTACTGTGTAAATACACAGTATTGTAAGAACATATACGTACTGACACTCCTGTTTCCTCATCCTGTGATAAGTAAACTAACATTCATGATGTCCATTTAAAATAAGGACTTACTGATACAACATCGTCCTGGTCATCAACCTATAAACAACAAATCACATTTCAACAGTTAGAATATTTCGACGTAATAGTACTGGTAAAATACATCATTTTATAACTATTTATTCCTATAATAAAATATTCATGTGGAATGCGAGAATGGAAGTAGGGTTGCCTGCGCAAATCAAGCTGGATATGTGCATTAACTTTGCACACCTGTACGGATAGAGTCAAAATTAACGAACAGAACAATTCAATAGCAATAGGTACCCTCTACCTACAAACCGAATTTGAGGCAATTTGATTACTCCTGCCGAAAGTTATGATGGGTTCATACCTTATGGGGTATCAGGCGTTGCAATACTTGTCGTGAACTGTTCCATATATATAATTATATGGAACATGCAGTTCACGACAAAATATTGTGATCCAAATATTATAAATTTATATTTTTTCCTACTCACTCGCATCACCGTTGGTTACCTAATAGTGTATTATAAAGCTTTCCCACATTCGCTTGTTTAACTTCATTCCTGTCACGCCCACTCGACTACACTGCAGGGATGCTATAACTTAGCTCACATAGCACGTGAACATGCACTACGCACTTGCATTGTTACCTGCCACACACGGACCTACTGTATCTTTGCACACACAAACACACCCATGCCACACACACACACACACACACACACACACACACACACACATACACACACACACATACACACACACACACACTTAGACAGACTGGGCTTGTACCACTTGCAGTGACATTGGTTCTTATTTCTCACACTGTTTTCACAAAGTGTACATGTGCATAAATGTACACTCCTGGGCAAACACACATGACACACACATACATGCACACACACACACACACACACACACACACATACGATGTACATGCATCGTGTTTGTCCCGATAGGATTGGTCAAACTTTGACACCTCATAACTTTTTTTCCTAGACCCCCCCTGCAAAAAATAATAGCATATTTGTGATGCTCTCAATGAGCTCTTCAAAGTTGGAGGATGGTGTCTTCCACTTTGTTTTTTGCCCCCCCCCTCGGACACATCATAAAAATTATATAAAACGTTCCTAATGCCATTACCGTGTATTTCAAAAATGGTGCATCTCACACTTTTCTGTGTCCCTGGAACTCTCCAAATTGCTCCATTTCTATCTTTAATCAGGGATGCCAGATCCCTATCAGACAAATTATCCTTGTCTGCTGTGTAGAGGCTTGCCGCAGATACAAGCCTCCTTACTTCACTGCCTTCTGCTGTAATGTAGCAGACCTCTAATATAACAGAGTAAATATGTCAAAGGAGGAAACACATTCTATTAAATTCTATAGCAAGGCTATTTAAGCGTGCTTCTTCCCATTGTCGTTCGGAGGTCGCTTAAAAACTGTCGCTCCGTGGTAGCGATAGTCTAGCAACGTTGCTGTGATTTGTAATGGACTTTCGATACATGGCAAGAAATCGTTTGCCACAGATGGCGAATATACGTGCAAGCGCTAATGCGATGCAGTGTAGCAGAGTTCATATATTACAATTCTAATAAAGACTAAGAATAAAAACGCTGCAGTGCCTCGATCGTGCTATTAAGAAACTAATCTATCAATGACACATTTATAATTGTGACAAGAACAAACTGGAAACTTGCGATTTAGTGATGTTATAAGTTTGCATACATCAACAATCCTTACTTTTGCTAGGTATACTTTCTTGAAAAGGAGTGGCAGCATTGTCGGGACCGCTATATTTGCGGTTGGGATTCCTTTTCGTCCGTAGTCATTTGATAACCTTCTTCCCTGACATTTTGTGTGCACGTGCAGCTAGCGAAGTTTGGATTATATTCATTATTATCATAGATGAAAAGAATGCGTCACCTTCTATTGCTTACATTGCGACACCTCAAGTAACTTTCCTCATATTCAGTGCCTATAACTTCTAACTTATTTGTTCCCTAATAATATAGCTGGACGGAATACTGGTGTGGCTTCTTTACTACTGTAATGTTTCTTCTGACAACTAGAAGTGTAGATACTCAAGCAAGTCATCTTCCAGCAGTTTTTACAATATTAGACTTCACCAAGGTAGACTTGTTTGGAGGCTGTACAGAAGTGCTGCAATCGATTGAGACAACTAGTTGTTAGCCCATTTGTTACATATCTACTGCTACTATACTTCAAACCAGTTAAACTAATGTTCCATTTACTCAAACCTGATTGATTTTTCAAACAATGTCAGTACAGCAATAGTCAGTGACAGCATAAACTCATAGAATGACAATGGTATAGTGATTCGGTCTCAAATGATGAAAACCTGTATATTCCAACACACGTGTAGAACCTGGAACAATGTGGAAAAAAAAAGTGTACAGATAAATCCTAACTATGAGTATACACATTTATCAATACAACATGCCATGTCCACTCAAGAGAGAACACAATCCAAGCATGCGCACGCGCACGCATGCACACACACACACACACAGATGCTCACAAAAAACACCACCACCATCATCTTATCTTTGTTGCTCAACTAAGCTCAATTGTGTAAGTATTTATTAATTATTAGAAAAAGTCTGAACATGTTATTGGCCACAAAGGGGATATGGTGTTTACAACATGCCAAACCAAGCACCCAGCTGAAAACTCATTCCACACCTGAGAGGCTGCTGCACCCACACTTATCAATCTACATGATCTTATTCATATAGGCTTCAGCTGCTGGGGAAATAACTTATTACCAGGACAGAAAGTGTATTGTCTTTACACTGGTGTGTGGATTGTGCTGGTATGTGTCTGTCGATGTGGTGAAGCATCTCAATGTGCCAGTACAAATAAGAGAGACAACATGCACCATACACAAATTATGCAATAAGTGTGAAGCGCATATCACAGCTATACAATCCACATGCTTCCCTTTTCAATAAAGAATAGTTACACTGGGTAATAGGTAAGAGAAAGTGAGAGACATGAGAGAGAGAGAGGGAGAGAGAGAGAGAGAGAGAGAGAGAGAGAAAGAGAGAGAGATAGAGAGAGAGAGAAAGAGAGAGAGGTCACATGTACCTCTTCCTAACCTTATATTCTGGTATGCACCAAGAAGACAAGTAATGGTTAACATTAATTATCTGTAGGGGAATACTTTGCAATACATTATATCAATACAATTTAAAACAGTGATGGATGATGCATGCAGTTACTTGCCCTTCAGTGTTTGCGGGACCCAGGGGACTCTACATGTCACCATTATTTTGTTATTACCCAAAGGGCTGCACTACCCACGGGCTCTTTATCTATACATGTGGGCATGTATGTTATCTAAATACAGCTGCAGTCTCATTATGGTCATAAAAACACATCCTGTACATGTTTACATGCATTCACCAGCACATTTTGTGTGCTCAAGTTGCTTAACCCCTCACATTCTTGGAAACAAGACCACACCTAGGGCACTTTCAGTGCGTTCAAGTTGCTTAACCCCTCACACTCTTGGAAATAAGACCACACCTAGGGCACTTTCGGTGCGTTCAAGTTGCTTAACCCCTCACACTCTTGGAAACAAGACCACACCTAGGGCACTTTCGGTGCGTTCAAGTTGCTTAACCCCTCACACTCTTGGAAACAAGACCACACCTAGGGCACTTTCGGTGCGTTCAAGTTGCTTAACCCCTCACACTCTTGGAAACAAGACCACACCTAGGGCACTTTCAGTGCGTTCAAGTTGCTTAACCCCTCACACTCTTGGAAACAAGACCACACCTAGGGCACTTTCGGTGCGTTCAAGTTGCTTAACCCCTCACACTCTTGGAAACAAGACCACACCTAGGGCACTTTCGGTGCGTTCAAGTTGCTTAACCCCTCACATTCTTGGAAACAAGACCACACCTAGGGCACTTTCAGTGCGTTCAAGTTGCTTAACCCCTCACATTCTTGGAAACAAGACCACACCTAGGGCACTTTCAGTGCGTTCAAGTTGCTTAACCCCTCACACTCTTGGAAACAAGACCACACCTAGGGCACTACAATACATATGTATTGCCGACCGCTACACTTAATGTACGCAGTACTTTATACATAGCAGGGAGAGCAAGTCACCGTCCCTTTTATAACGAGGCTCTCGTTATGGCGGATGTGGCCACCCACTCTTCACACTTAGATCGTATGCCATTTAGCGCCACACATACATGTATTGCATGTATACGTATTCATATAGACATGACTGTGTTATTGCTGACTAATCGGTACCCTGTACAAATAGCGCCTTTGGTGAGAGTGCATGACCCGAAGTGTATAGCTGCACTTTGGGGCAGCAATAGACATTATGCGCGACGACAATTAAGTGTTCCGCGAGGATCATTGCGAGAAATTTCGGACGCTCATTAATATATTAGCAATTCCTGGCCAATTTTGCAAACGTCCGTCACATTTCCCGCGCACGCGTCCATAGAAATGTATGGGGTAAAGTTCATTTTTGAATACCATAAATCAGGGAAAGTTGCTATTTAAGTTTGAAAGAAGCACCATGATGGATAACATGATAAGCTATCACTCTGCCAGGTTGATGGAATTTTCAGCCACTGCTGCGAGGTTCCTCATAAGGATTAGTACTCCTCCATAGAGATGTATGGAAAATTATAATGATTTTTTATCACTGTTCTTTATTGTTACTCTGAATGTAAGATGGGAAGGTATTGTTTGACTCATTTCAGATGATGCTACTATGATCAAGGTAACTTTCTACCAGGTTCTCATGCCCATAGGCTTCTTCCCCTGGGTTCCTGGGGCACTTTTGGTCATGAGGGTACCTAGTTCAGTTGAATAATTAACAAACGCCCGTGACAATAAATTGGGGCGTTCAGTTCTGGCCGCGTTGGAAGTAAGGAACTTAACTGCACGCAAACTTGGTATGTTCTTAGTTTGGGACTATATAGGAGCGCATGTTTTTGGTTCGATACTAAGCCGTTTGAAGTTTATGGTCTGTCAAACGCGGAGTAGTCCTAGGTCTATTCGATAAACACGATAAGTATTAAACTACGTGTGTTTGTTTTCTGAAAAACTAAGGCATCACTGAAGGCTAAGTGTATAAGTTAAGTAAGGCCTATAGCTTTTTGTATTCGACCACGTGGTGGGGCTATGAGTATGACAGCTGGGAAATCAACGTCCCTTTTCTGTTGCTACTTTTCCATATGCGTGTGTGCATATCCACATTTGTCAATGTGGTCGTTCTATATAGAATTCGAAGCGGACAATCACAAAATGGTATATACGATACGCGCGACAGGGACAAGCCATATAAGGACAGTGCCCAATTATAATCACGTGGCGACGACTTATGGCTACGTAACTTCCCTTCAACCTTGAAGTTGGATGTGTTCTTTTTGGCTCCCTCTGCAGTGGAGGATCTAGGAGCGCGCGATCTCCTCGTCCGGGTTACTAGGAACTGACAGCGACCTTCCAGACCCCCTAGCTACTGAAAGCTATTATCTATGGCACAACACACACACATACAACACACACACACATACAATACACACACACACACACACACACACACACACACACACACACACACACACACACACACACACACACACACACACATACAACACACAGCACCCACTAACTCATAACATGTTCTCTTCCAGATCATGATCCACACCTCCTACTCTGGCAGCACATACAACACGCAAGAGGACATATCCGATGCCTCAGTGCTCCTGAACAAGTTCAACACAGGAGATGGCCAGGGGAAGGTGTGGGATGGCTACTGTCTGGCACACCTCTTCACCTATCGGGTGCTCTCCAATGGCCTCCTAGGGCTGAGCAACATTGCCAGTCCCAGTGCAACCACCACTGGAGGGATATGCTCAACCAGTGAGTCGTAGGGAATGAGTGTGGAAGAATTGAAAGTGGGCATTCAATGGAGAAAAGAATTGCACAGAAGTGTTAGAACTTGCGATGGAATAAAGAAGAGGCATTGGGGGTGTGTGTTCCTTCTAAGGTTAGAGGGATGGCATGAGTTTGTTTGTTTTTTTTGAGAGGGGAGGCTTGTTTTTCCTTGGATTGATGGAGGAGAGGGATTCAAATTTGTTTCTTCCAAGGGTTGAGGTGAGCCCATTTCTTCTGGGGGGTTGAGGGGCTCACTCCACACCTCCACAGGCTTCTTCTCCAGCTCATCTGGGACCCGAATCATCTACAACACAGC
This sequence comes from Ephydatia muelleri, assembly GCA_013339895.1. Taxonomy (NCBI): domain Eukaryota; kingdom Metazoa; phylum Porifera; class Demospongiae; order Spongillida; family Spongillidae; genus Ephydatia; species Ephydatia muelleri. Next base: position 10,449,184 of record JABACO010000006.1, read on the forward strand.
TTTGAGCTCGTACACCTCATCCTCCAATCCCCTGGTCTTCGTGGAGGAGGTGCTGGTGACTGGACACGAGATTGGCCACAGCTGGGGCAGCTACCACGATCCCGCTACCACTCCCTCCTGCAGCAATGTGTTCATCATGAACCAGTATGCACAAGATGGATCACAACCCACTCACAAGGTTGGCCCAAAAACTAGCATTGGGATAGAGTTCAAATGGGGAGGGGAGGGGGGAAGGGGGAAGGGAGGGAGGCCAGCAAGTTAACACTTAAGGTGTTATAGTCATCAAGTCACCTGCAATATATCTGGGCAGAAGAACAGTTTTTTTTTGGTTGCATTTAATAAAAGAGTTAGTGAAGGAGCACTGTTTGGGTGTTTCTACCTGACATGGCTGTGTTAGTGGTCTGGGGCTGGCTTTGTGCTCTAAAAGATGGGTTTTTTCCCTGTTGGCTTTAGATGTTCTCCAACTGCAGTAGAACCACCATTGGGGCTGTTCTCAGTGCCAAGGCCCAGAATTGCTTCACAGGTCAGTGTCTTCCTCTCTCAAGGCCTTTCCCCCCACCCTTTGTTATGTGCCTGTGTGTGTGTGCCCTTCTCCCTCCCTCCTCCCTCTCTCCTCCCTCCTCCCTCCCTCCCTCCTTCCCTCCCTCCCTCCAGTTCGTGGGACGGGGGTATGGATTATGTGGTGACCTCAGGGGAACAGTGTGATACTGGACTGCTGGGAGACACCTGCTGTACTGATGCCTGTCAGCTACGCTCAACGGCCATGTGCAGGTGTAGTGCTCGACTTGTGTGCATTTGTTCGTGTGAGGTGTGTGTATGCATTGTCTGCATGTATGTATTTGCGAGGTGTGTGTATGCATTGTCTGCATGTATGTATTTGCAGTGTGTCTGCATGTATGTATGTATGTATTTGCATGTTCATCTATGTATGTGTTATGTGTGTTGTGTTGTGTACATGTGTATTACCTGTGTGTGCGTATGTATGTATGTATGTATGTATGTATGTATGTATGTATGTATGTATGTATGTATGTATGTATGTATGTATGTATGTATGTATGTATGTTTGTGTGTGTGTGTGTGTGTGTGTGTGTGTATGTATGTACGTACGTACGTACGTACGTATGTATGTATGTATGTATGTATGTATGTATGTATGTACATCCGCGTGGCGCGTTAATGGGCGGCCTTTTGGAACTGAGTTTTCTCAGTTCCACCCGCTCCATTACTACCACCGTATCTGAGTATCGTTACGGCTGGCCACCAGAACGATACCTGCCATCCTTTTGCGGCTCAAACCTGGAGAAGGCTGAAGATACCGTGAAGGTGCGCTCTAAATGGAGACCGACTGCCATTATCTACCTGACAACTCGAGCGGTAATAGCTGAACAAAGAGCGAGGAAGACATGCTTTTGTAAGAACATGGCAGAGGATGACGTTTCGACCGGACACTCGCCACGAATGCGATTAGCTCGTGAAGCTATAGCGAAGCGCTATTTTGCTGATGAAAATAAACTTGATGCTGAACTTTACGTGTGCCTTTGTCCTCCCTAACATGTCTGTTTGTACCTTTACATGCAGTTACGATGGAAATACGATGTATGTATGTATGTATGTATGTATGTATGTATGTATGTATGTATGTATGTATGTATGTATGTATGTATGTATGTATGTATGTATGTATGTATGTATGTATGTATGTATGTATGTATGTATGTATGTATGTATGTATGTATGTATGTATGTATGTATGTATGTATGTGTTGTGTGTGTGCGTAGGTATGTATGTATGTATTTATGTATGTATGTGTGTATGTATGTATGTATGTATGTATGTATGTATGTATGTATGTATGTATGTATGGATGGATGTATGGATGTATGTAATGCGTGTACATGTATGAACATGTATATAATTTTTCATGCATAGGTGGTTTTGGGCATGTGTAGAAACATTTTCAACTGCTCAGTATCCTGGGCTGAGAGGGAGACAATGCAGCTGCAAATTTAACACAAATGAAGGCGACACAGCTTTTAGAATCGGGTTGTAAGGGGGTTAAGCTTTGCAGTGACTTTGAAGCTTGTACAGGGTAATAGTAGGTATCTTGTACCTCTGCAACATGTGCTTGTGCTGCTGTTTTTAACTATTGCTATGCCAAACACCACAACCCCACTCCACCTCCTCCCCAACACTCAGATCTTTACCTGTATTCCTACACTGGATTCCCACCTTCAACATTCATCTTTGCAATAAGAATGGTGGGGGCTACCAAGGTACTCTAGACTACACTATGACAATGTGGAAAACAATGCTCAAGAGATGGTCAGCCATTTGGTTGTGCTGTACTGTTCCCCTTGCTCCGCATCACGCTCCCCTCCTTCCTGTCACTGTCCCCTCTTTCCCATCACTGTCCTCTCCTCCCCATCACTGTCTCCTCCTTCCCATCACTGCCCCCCTCCTTCCCATCACTGTCCCCTCCGTCCTCTCCTTCCCATCACTGTCCCCTCCGTCCTCTCCTTCCCATCACTGTCCCCTCCGTCCTCTCCTTCCCATCACTGTCCCCTCCATCCTCTCCTTCCCATCACTGTCCCCCTCCGTCCTCTCCTTCCCATCACTGTCCCCTCCGTCCTCTCCTTCCCATCACTGTCCCCTCCGTCCTCTCCTTCCCATCACTGTCCCCTCCGTCCTCTCCTTCCCATCACTGTCCCCTCCGTCCTCTCCTTCCCATCACTGTCCCCTCCGTCCTCTCCTTCCCATCACTGTCCCCTCCGTCCTCTCCTTCCCATCACTGTCCCCTCCTCCCCATCACTGTCCCCTCCTTCCCATCACTATCCCCTCCTTCCCATCACTGTCCCCTCCTCCCCATCACTGTCCCCTCCTCCCCATCACATCATGTTATCATGGCAGATTGTTTTTTCCCACTACTCACAAGATATTCCCTCCTCCCCCCAATCTAGTCAGTTAAAAAGAACTCCTCTTGAGTGTTAGTGAAGTGTACAGACCCAGGTGGTCTGCCAAAGTTCAGGTTCCAGGCTCAGTGGGGACCACCTGGTATGGGCCAGAGATTGGACCCACCTTGATGAACAATGTGGCATGGACTGCCAGCCACCCTCCAGGTGACAAACTCAAATGGAAAGCTTGTGTGGTCATTTAATGCCTACTGAATATGCAGACTATGTGACATTTGTATTTGGCTATGTACATGTTTGGTGTTGTCACAAGTTTGTATGTTTATGTGTTGTAGAAGGCCAAAGAGCTGGTACATGTATGAGATGTAACTCGGGTCTTTGTGGTTTCATTTGTACCACCTATTTAATTAGGAGGGTTATTAGTTGTGGGTTTTATGTAAACTTTTCCCATCCCTGAGAGAGATTGTTCCTGACAACTGGAATAGTTGGACCCACTTATTGTGATGGGAAGGAGGGAACAGTGTACACCTTTGCCGTTGTGTATGTGTATGTGAGTCATGATCACCAGCCTTCATACCATTGATGTGAACAGATCTGCATCATGGCATTCTTTTCTGTGCTATGAACAGTGCTAACTAGAAAGACAGACACATGTACATGTCACATGTATGTAATCTACATACAACCATGCATCAATGTTAAAAGTAGCACTTGTATTGTTTCTTCAGCTCTGTGTCTGTGGATGGTGTATATGTGTATTCATGTGTATAGATAGCACTCTACTAGCTGTTTGAAGTGATAGTGCATAACCTACACATGAAGTGACCTGAGAAAACAAGGAACCATCATCTAGTGTTACTGCTACATGAGTGTACAAAGTATTTACATTGCACTGTGGGATAGTGAGTCAGTGGAACTACAAAAGTGCATGTGAGTGATATAATTATTTGAATTGTATACAAAAAGGATAGCAAACTTAGTGATGTCAAACAGAATTGGCATGGATACATGAACTCGAAACAGTGGGAAAGCTATAGATGAGCCATCGATGAGGCAGAGAAAGAGAAAATTGGAGGCGATAAAAGGCAACACTGTGAAGGCATTATCCTTCACGGAATCGTATGGTCTAACTGCCGATACGCTCACAATGCACACTGCGTCCGGTAAGTGTTCGCATTTCTCTTTCTGATTCAGATGTGCAAAGAGAAGAAAGGAGAGAACTAGAAGTTCTGTATTTATTGGACAAGTACGGTGTGAGTGATGCATTTTACCAAGCGCTCTCAATGAAATGCGATAGCCTTCCAAGAGCAAGCAAAGTTAAAGCTGCTAGATGGGAGTTCAACAAAACAGTGGAACAATTTAGATCCCAACGTTTGATGGGTCTTATAGGTACGTTGAAATGGCAATTCGAGAGGAGATAACTAGACTGGTTAGTGTTTTTACAAATATCAGTAATATATGGACAGTGTGTCTAGCAAAAAGAAAAGTAATGCTCGCATGGAAATGAATGGGTAACTATAAATTCAGTACCCAATAACTTTATGATGGATAGTCCAACTTTGGATGTGTAAGAATACATGTAATTTGATAGAGGCTTATGAAAAAAAAAAAGAAAACTTGAAAAACTACCCAGAAGGGATTTTGCTGGACACTGTCCCATATTGTATATCTTTGCATTCATTTGCAGCTTGGGGAATGTCTAACTTTGTTCCAGCCCGGTGAGAAGATTCAGTGGTGATGGTGCTAAATTCTCAAGGACGAGCAACATGATGATCTTGTCTTTTTGTATCTTAGTCCCTCAAGTCAGATATTTATCAGGAACTGGTGTGTGTGTGTGTGTGTGTGTGTGTGTGTGTGTGTGTGTGTGTGTGTGTGTGTGTGTACCTTACATGTAGTACCTAGCTACATTACACAATATTGTTTATTTTATGACCACACAATGTGCAAGAAGATGCATGGTGATTGCTAACTGCTGTAAAAACATTAATTACAGAGACAATACACTGTAAAAACAGATGGGTGAATTTCACTCAAAACCGTTCAAAATAGCACTCGATTTCTCAAATCGAGTGCTATTTTGAACCGTTTTGAGTGAAATTCACCCATCTGTTTTTACAGTGTAGGCAATGAATAATTTGGCTGCCCACAGTCAAGTTCTAACACCACTCACTTATATAGCATGTAGTCAGTACATACCACATATGTGACCCAAACCAACAGTAACTACACACTTGCCAAGGAGGGATGCATACATGTAGATCTGTGTACAACATTGTAATGCTAAATATCTGCATCCTTTCCCCCTCAAAATAAGTAATTTGTTTCTGAACATGCAGGTAACCACACAAGAGCTGCCGTCAAAGGTTGTGAAGACTATGAGACCATATCAAAGGCATTTGTGATTGGAAGGTAAGCAGAAGGTCTGACTGATCAGTAATGTGGTTCATTAACATGGATGGCAGGACTTTCAAGAGCTTTGCAACACCTTATCTGCTGAAGTGCCAATTCATCCTGACACTATACACCAGAACGTTAAGGTGTAGGTAGTACTGAGAACTGTTACTGATTATATTTTCTATTAGGCAAAGCAATGGATTGATGTCAATACCTGCAGGAGGTTACGAAAAGAGTCATGTTACACCATACATGCACTGTATGGTATACCATGTACCAGAGTGCATTAGGCGGTATGGTAATCTACGAAAGTTTTCAGGCCAAGGTTGACATTGAGTCAGGAGGCATGCACATACGATATCCGGCCGTAACAATAACATAGTTAAATAACAGTTCATGAGACCTCTGGAAGGATAAATGGCAGGGGCACGAGTTACATTCTAACGCGTATGACCGACGCGCATGCGTATGGTTAGATCACTAAAATCGACGATAGTCTTAGTTTGGCAGGATTTATATAAAAGCAATGACCTCACCTAACTTCCCTACCATACAGACGTACAATTAATTAATTAAAAGGCGAAAACAATAATATATATTTTAAAATTAATTAGCTGTTTTAATAACGTGATAAATCTCTAAAGTGTCTGGTGAGTTTAACGGTGAAATCAGAATTTTTTAATCCCAATTCTAAGCCGAGTTATGCACTGATGTCCACAATTTCTGGACATGTTTATGTAAAGACTCACGAGCCATACGGCATGCATGCACGTGCACTACAGATTTATAATATGTGCAGTTTATGAACTAGCTGAGGGTCTATTTCACTAAATGGAGCATGCAGGCACGCACTCCTTAACCAACGATATACGCGCTACCAGCTAGCAGCCCGCACTCATGAAGCAAATATTTGTGCCCTATATTGTAGACCGCTTAATGGTTAAAACATCGACACCTTCACGAGATTCCACTGACGTAAATATATGCACACAGGAATTTAAGACAGATAATGTAGTCATCATGAGGGAAGATGAGTCGGACAACGCAGTTATGTACTCCATTTATAGTTGAATACGGTGATTGAGTCGTACTCAGTATAGGTCTAATATGCGGCTATAGACCTTATTCCACCGCAATTATGAATAAATTATTGCGTGACTTGCATGTGACATGATTGATTGTTTATTGAGAAAGGCGTCGCCGTTATTGAGTATGGCTGAACAATCGGATGCGTTTAAGCATAGATAGTACTATACTATCTATGGTTTAAGCAGCTTGATTCAGTCGGGAAGTCACGCTATAATGAGAAACTTGGTATGCTAGGCATAACAACAGATCCGTACATGACTCCAAAAGATGCTTGGGAATACAACCCCTCTCGTTGGTAGTCTCGTACCCAGACCCACCATGACGTAAGTGTTTATCGCTTACAGTATGTAGTGTTTATACTGTAAGCGATAAACACTTACGTCATGGTGGGTCTGGGTACGAGACTATCTCGTTGGCCTGACGTGTCGTTTCCGGACATTTGTGTGTATTTCATTCAGACGATTTCATTCAGAAGACGGGTATACGAAGGGTTCAAAACATAATCTCCCAGTGCAGAAACCGTCGTAGAATACACCGAGCGAATTAAAAAAAAATGCATGTCTAAAGGAATGAAGCTAGCCTTACACAAACCATACTATATTAAATTAAGTGTTTGAACGATAAGTCACTAAGTTCTTACAGGCCATTCAGCAAAAACACATCTCCCAGTGCGTAATGGTGCGCTACGTACAAATTCAGTAACACAGTACCTCTAATGTGTACACGAAGCAACGTAGCCTTACACAAAGCCTTTGTGCGCCATTTATAATAATTTTTCCCGCGTAACAGAGTTCAAAAGTCAAACAACATCGACTACTGGGAATTTTGTAATGGTTACAACCATTTTTATGACATAAAGGCATAGCAAAAAAATACAGCTTACAAAAACTGTCGCACAAACGAATTTCTCTCGTCTATGTCACGTGACTTAATTGGTCAATATTGCTACAAGCGCGTGACATTTATATATTCATATTGCGGTCGAATAAGGTCTATAGCAAGAGTTAGAGGACGATATATCAGTGCTGTAAATTTAATACGTAAGAGAAATATTTTCATCCTATAGAAATATATCATCACCCCAAGATTAAAGTAAATTTTAGTCCCGCGGTAAAATCCTGAAGCCTCCTCCCCCCCCCCCCCCCCCCCCCCCCCCCCCCAACCACCACCAATAAAGGGACTGTCGTCGGATTGTTATTCTAGAATCGAAGTATACGCATGCATGGATAATAACACCTCAGGATCTCATCGTACATGACTCAGTACGAAAGAACTTCACTTCGTGCATAAGTGACAGAAAGATTGACTGCCATCAACACATAATTTCACCAGATTCAGAAACATAACATGTGCAGCATGGTAATTAACAATGGCACGCAATTGTAATGAACATTATTGATAGGGAGCAGTCAGTTTCTGAATAAAATGAATAGGATTTACATCCTTTAACAGTTTCAAAATGCCTGCCTGTATAAAATCGACGCGCGTTCGAAGCTGTTCGAGGCAAGCCAACCACTTCTGACGCTAGTTATAAGGATCTAATAGAAGCTGTGTTTCTTTACTAATTTATCGGAAAAGAAGTAACCATCAGGGTCTAGTGATTCATTCAAAAGAATTGTTAGAAAGAAGGCGGCCAAGTTTCTTATTCGAAAAGGGGTGATGCATTTCAAGAAGAAAAAAATGAGAAGCAAAGTATGTGCATGACTCGCATGGCTAAACAACATGGCGTGAATGTTTTGGGTTGTAGAACTGAGTTCAGTTTGTGAGAACCCGCGAGGAGCAGCTGAAGATTTTATAACCTTTTCACTTTGACCCAACGGCCGGCCATAGGGTGAAAAGAAAACAATTGCCAGTAACACTGAACGCTTCGTATGGAGTGAAATTGTCAACGACGTAAAAGAAATGGTAAGTAAAACGAGGTTTTATTTTATACCAATATTTCTGTACATACATAATATTTCTTTGTAAAATATGGAACGTTCTATACGAAAATGGGTCTTGTGGATTTTTATTTTATAACATAAAATTTAAATCGATATATGGGTCAGTTTCCGAGAAAATGACCCATCGCTATATATAATAAGTTATAAAAATCATTCACGTTTGAATCGCTATAACTTCCGAACGGTACACGCCATTGACTTCCTATTTTCAACACTTCATACTACACTATTTCTCTACGGTAAAATACTTTTTGGGGTCTTGCACTTGTCTCGTCTTCAGAGTTTGAGGCCAAGGCATCTTCCTCGTATTGCAACGTCCGATACCCCACAGGGTACGAACCCGTCATAATTTTCGGCAGGAGTAATCAAATCGCTTCAAATTCGGTTTGTAGGTAGAGGGGTCCTATAGCTAATCATTTGTTCTGTTCGTTAATTTTCACTCTATCCGTTGCGGAGATACAGGTGTGCAAAGATTTCGTGCTCGATTTGCCCAGGCAACCCTAGTTCCATTCTCCCATTCCGCATGAATATTAATCACTTCCTTGTTCCGCCCAATCTCCACCTTAAACTAAGCTATATAGCCGTTCGCAACTCAGTGTCTGTTTGTTTTTTGTTGTTTTGTTTTATTTTCTGAGGCTATACGGGTCAAAGAAGATGAGTTATCACTTCGTATGACGATCGTACCGGATCCAAGTGAATGGTTGTCAGCTAGCGCCTGATGGTTGTCGCCGCCTCCCACGTCGCGGACGCGCGTAAGGATTTAATTTTCCTAGTCACTCGCATCACCGTTCGGTACCTAGTAGTGTATTATACAGCTTTCCCACATTCGCTTGCTTAACTTCATTCCTGTCACGCCCACTCGGCTACACTGCAAGGATGCTATAACTTAGTCACATAGCACGTGAACATGCACTACGCACTTGCATTGTTACCTGCCACACACCTACCTACTGTATCTTTGCACACACAAACACGTCCACGCCACACACACACACACACATACACACATGGGCTTGTACAACTTGCAGGGTTCTTATTTCTCACACTGTTTTCGCAAATCGTACATGTCCATGAATGTACACACCTGTGTGTGCGCGCGCACACACACACACACACACACACACACACACACACACACACTCACACACACACACACACTCACACAGACTGGGCTTGTACCACTTGCAGTGACATTGGTTCTTATTTCTCACACTGTTTTCACAAATAGTACATGTGCATGAATGTACACACCTGTGCGCACACACACATACACACACACACACGCTCACACAGAGAGGGCTTGTACCACTTGCAGTGACATTGGTTCTTATTTCTCACACAAAGTGTACATGTGCATGAATGTACACACATGACACACACATACATGCACTCACACACACACACACACACTCACACAGACTGGGCTTGTACCACTTGCAGTGACTTTGGGTTCTTATTTCTCACACTGTATTCACAAAGCATGTACATGTGCATGAATGTACACACATGTGCACACGCACATGCATATGCACACACACACTCACACAGACTGGGCTTGTACCACTTGCAGTGACTTTGGGCTCTTATTTCTCACACTGTATTCACAAAGCATGTACATGTGCAAGAACACACTTGCACATTGTTATGTAAATAGCCCGTACACCATATTCGTCACAAACACATACACACACACATACACACACACATACACACACACATACACACACACACACACTCACATGTGCACACACACACGCACATGCACACACACGCACATGCACACCACACAGACTGGGCTTGTAACGCTTGCAGTGACTTTGGGTTCTTATTTCTCACACTGTCTTTACAAAGCGTACATGTGCATGAATGTACACACATGTGCACACGCACATGCATATGCACACACACACACACACACACACACAGACTGGGCTTGTACCACTTGCAGTGACTTTGGGTTCTTATTTCTCACACTGTCTTTACATGTGCATGAATGTACACACATGTGCACACACACATGCATGTGCACACACACTGGGCTTGTACCACTTGCTGAGACTTTGGGTCACACTGTTTTCACAAATCGTACATGTGCATGAATGTACACCTGTGCACACACACACACACACACACACACTCACACAGAGGGCTTGTACCACTTGCAGTGACATTGGTTCTTATTTCTCACACAAAGTGTACATGTGCATGAGTGTACACGCCTGTGCACACACATGCACACATGGAATATAATGCATGTGCAGGTGCAGAGAACAAGTTTAGCCTTACGTGCAATGTACATGTGTGTGTGAGAGTGTGTGTAGACATGCTTAATGTTTTTCATTAGTATGCGTGCGTACAAGCGTACTGTTCATGAGTGTATGTATGTGTTGTGCACAAGATTCCATTTCCGTAACAATGCAAGTGTACTGTATGTGTATGTGCTGTATGTGTGTCAAATATATGGTGTACAGGCTGTGTACATAACAATGTGTGTGCACAAGTGTGTACATTCATGCACATATACACTTTGTGAAAACAGTGACAGTGTGAGAAATAAGAACCCAAAGTCACTACAAGTGGTACTGTGTGTATGTGCACATGTCTCTTGTAGGCTGCCACGGTTTAATCGACACTTTGGCTAGTTTTTGTAAAAATGCCTTCACGTAATCAAAGGAAGAGATGTAAGCAACGAGCTGATTACCTGAAAAAAATAACAGGACGATATAACAAAGCTAAATTTCGAACGCACTATCAAATCCAAATGAAGAAGGCCTCAGTACGCGACACTGAGTTACAGGCTGATCAAGAAAACACAGCTACAATTAACGCAGATATTGAATCTATACGATTTGCTAAATTGCAGCGACATCGTGAGGACCTCGATCAGAACCGTGCTGCGGAAAGGAGGACACCATTGAGGCATCTGAAAGGAGTTGGTAGGTATTAGAATGACCACGATGCTGTCCGATTGGCTAAATGTATGCAATATACCAGACCTCAGTATACCAGTGGCGTACACTGTAATGCATATCTGGTGGGGAGGGGACGGAGGGGATCTGCCCCCATGCTCCAACCCATGCCACACCCCTCCCCTCTCCAGTATGTAAAACAGCACACATGTCATGGCTTACTCAGATGGGCTCACCTATATCCAGCCCTCCCCTCTGCTAGTTACATAACCTTGTCTACGATTTGCACATACATCGCAATATAAGAGGGCCATGAGGGCAATGATCACATATACTATGCCATCTCAACATAAGGGATGTGTCAGCAACAGACATTGGTCTAATCTCAAATTACACTCACCTTGTTCTGATGGTTGATCTGTGCACCCCTATCCAACAGCAGCTGCAGACATCTGACATGCCCCCCCCCATGATGCCTATTGCAGAAGGCAGGCATCACAATTGGCTCTGCTGATGTATTGGCTATAAAAGTTGGCTGGCTGTTCCCTGGAACAGAATATAGTCTTCTTAGGCAGTGAATTATTACGTACATGTACATAGCTCCAACAATAACTTGTCCAGGTAACTCAAAGTATTAGGAGTTTTTCTGGCTGGGTGACAATTTGAAAGGAGAAATGGTTCTTTTTTCATTTCCTGTCCCTTCTGATGGTGGCGAGCGTAGAGGAGCTCCTTTGATTTATTTGTGCATACAGCCCTAAAAGTAACGTTACAAGCACATTGATCATGCACTCTGTCAGCTAGCTAACAATCAGACATTAATATGCATCTCACTTGGTCAAACTGCGCTGAACAAATTGCCCAATCAGGCAGAACACTGTGATTTTTCACATTCACAAAATGGACCTGAATTTTATTGCTGAGGCACTTGTGTATTCGGCACACACACACACTGTAAAATATATCACTCACTAATGATGATGGCACACACACACACACACACACACTGTAAAATATATCACTCACTAATGATGTAGGCACACACACACACACACACAATCACAGACTGGGCTTGTACCACTTGCAGTGGCTTTGGATTCTTATTTCCCACACTGTCTTTACAAAGCGTACATGTGCATGAATGTAGACACATGTGCACACACACACATGCACACACACACACACACACACACACAGAGACTGGGCTTGTACCACTTGCAGAGTTTTTACAAAGCGTACATGTGCATGAATGAAATATTTTACATTTGAAATCAGCGACTATGAATTCAAAATTGGTATTCTCAATGATAAATACGATTGCGTTTAAGGATTAAACCACAAAATTGGTTTGACATTCTGGTTTAACCGTGAAACCAGTTAAAATTTAAACCACTTGTTTAATTTTTCTTGGTTTACCATTGCAACCAACTTATTTGCAGTGTACTTTAGACCGATTTTGCACGCAAGATATCAGAGCTGTGTGCATCTTTGGTACAGTTTTATTGGTGGCCTAGGAGTTACAATATTGATGTTATTGGTAACTAATGTGGCGTTTTCCATAGGATCTATAGGCAGTCTGGTCACGTGCCCTGATGAACTCCCTAACCTCCATCCAATTATGCTCTATATCATGAAGCATCAGTGATGCATCTTGGTACTTATAGGCAGCCTCGTGGGATGGACACTTTACCTGTTACCACCTGCACTTACTGAAAATATAATCTGCTCTCCACCAAGAAAATATGCATGGGATCGTTGTGCGAAATAGGGACCTAGCCATACATTCCCCTGGTTTGCGCAACAAAAATGTAACACTAACGTTGAAGTATATGGCTAATTACACATTCAGCGCCTTACAACTCCACCACAGATACTCCGATTCTCATTGCGTAAGTAGCAATGTATAGAGGACATTTCAGACTTCGAGAAAAATAATTGAAACCTTGAAAAAAAAATTCGTTAAGTCCCTTTTCGCGGAAACGATTCCGTATACATAAATAGTTCAGATCATTACGGCGCAAATTCGCGCCGCTGCCCGTGAAAGAGTTAATTGGGCCTAACCATTCAGAGCCTTACAAATTCATGAAAGCCGATACTCCAATTCTCAGTGCGTAAGAAGCAAAATGTAGAGGACATTTAAGACTTAGAATATAAAAAAATATTAAAAAATTTGGCATTAATTAGCCATACATTTCAATGCAAGCGTTACATTTCTATTGCGCTTTTGGAAATTTTATAATGTATGCATTAGGTCCCTTTTCGAGCGGGAAACGATCCCAATTACTTCTTTATATTAAAGTGTAATGATCTAGTTTTAAGAAATCAAAATGGCGAGCCTAACCACGTGTTGAGAATCTGCCCATTGCATTAACAGTTACATGCACGAGCATATTGTGTGGTAATTTTTGGGCACCCAGGATTTTCAACGATTCGGGCGGGTCCTATAGAACATTTTCGAGAGCCATGCATATCATTCTGTTCCCATTTCAAATGTTCTGATGTGCAACTGTCATCATATACCGTTTGTTACAACAGTGAATTATAAATTCTTCTGTTTTGTTCTTTTTTGTTTTTTGTTGTTTTCTTCCCCCCTGGGAAGCAAATCTGTCAACAACGTCGACCCACATCACATGCACGCGTTTGTACTGAAATTTGAATGTTCACAACTCGACTGGGGTCGAGGCGCGAGTGCGCGCTATGATTAATTCATTACTTCAGAAGTGAGTATTATGTAATTATGCTGATCTCGGCTCGTAGAGCCTAGGCCCTACCAGGCTCTACCATAGCTCCCCCGTGAGGGCATGTAAAAAAACTTTGAGAATAGTCATGCAAGTGGAACAAATCTGAGCGAACAAAAAGAGGTTTAGTAAGGGTTGTGCCCAATAAGACAGTTTTATTTCACATCTCCGAGAACGGTGATGTGAGTGTCTATGTAGCCATAAGGGAGCTCCACACGCAAGGAGCAAAGGAACAGGGTATAGAAATCAAATACATGCATAAAGCAGTTAAATGGAATATAATGCATGTGCAGGTGCAGACAACAAGTTTAGAATAGACCTTACGTGCAATGTACATGTGTGTGTGTGAGTGTGTGTAGACATGCTTAATGTTTTTCATTAGTATGCGTGCGTACAAGTGTACTGTACATGAGTGTATGTATGTGTTGTGCACAAGATTCCATTTCCGTAACAATGCAAGTGTACTGTACGTGTATGTGCTGTATGTGTGACAAATATATGGTGTACAGGCTGTGTACATAACAATATGTGTGCACAAGTGTGTACATTCATGCACATGTACACTTTGTGAAAACAGTGTGAAAATGAGGACCCAATTGATGTCACTGCAAGTGGTACGAGCCTGTGTGTGCGTGCATTAGTGGTGTGTGTGTGTGTGTGTGTGTGTGTGTGCGTGTGTGTGTGTGCGTGTGTGTGTGTGTGTGTGTGTGTGTGTGTGGGACGAATATGGTGTACAGGCTATTTACATAACAATTAAGTGTGTACATTCATGCACATATACGTGCTTTGTGAAAATTGTGAGAAATAAGAACCCAAAGTCACAACAAGTGGCTGTGTGTGTGTGCACATGTGTGTATGTGTGTTCATTCATGCACATGTACGCTTTGTAAAAACTCTGCAAGTGGTACAAGCCCAGTCTCTGTGTGTGTGTGTGTGCACATGCATATGTGTGTGCACATGTGTGTACATTCATGCACATGTATGCTTTGTAAAGACAGTGTGAGAAATAAGAACCCAAAGTCACTGCAAGTGGTACAAGCCCAGTCTGTGTGAGTGTGTGTGTGTGTGTGTGTGTGTGTGTGTGTGTGTGTGTGTGTCCATATGTGTGCACAGGCGTGTACAATACATGTATACTTTGTGAAAACAGTGTGAGAAATAAGAACCAATGTCACTGCAAGTGGTACAAGCCCAGTATGTGTGTGAGTGTGTGTGTGTGTGTGTGTGTGTGTGTGTGTGTGTGTGTGTGTGTGTGTGTGTGTGTGTGTGTGTGTGTGTGTGTGTGTGTGTGTGTGTGTGTGCGAGCACACAGGTGTGTACATTCATGGACATGTACGATTTGCGAAAACAGTGTGACAAATAAGAACCCTGCAAGTTGTACAAGCCCATGTGTGTGTGTATGTGTGTGTGGCGTGGACGTGTTTGTGTGTGCAAAGATACAGTAGGTAGGTGTGTGGCAGGTAACAATGCAAGTGCGTGGTGCATGTTCACGTGCTATGTGAGCTAAGTTATAGCATCCTTGCAGTGTAGCCAAGTGGGCGTGACAGGAATGAAGTTAAGCAAGCGAATGTGGGAAAGCTTTACTAGGTACCGAAAGGTGATGCGAGTGACTAGGAAAATTAAATCCTTACGCGCGTCCGCGACGTGGGAGGCGGCGACAACCATCAGGCGCTAGCTGACAACCATTCACTTGGATCCGGTACGATCGTCATACGAAGTGATAACTCATCTTCTTTGACCCGTATAGCCTCAGAAAATAAAACAAAACAACCAAAAACAAACAGACACTGAGTTGCGAACGGCTATATAGCTTAGTTTAAGGCGGAGATTGGGCGGAACAAGGAAGTGATTAATATTCATGCGGAATGGGAGAATGGAACTAGGGTTGCCTGGGAAAATCGAGCAGGAAATGTGCATTAACTTTGCACACCTGTATCTCCGCAACGGATAGAGTGAAAATTAACGAACAGAACAAATCAATAGCTATAGGACCCCTCTACCTACAAACCGAATTTGAAGCGATTTGATTTCTCCTGCCGAAAGTTATGACGGGTTCGTACCCTGTGGGGTATCGGACGTTGCAATACGGGCACGGAGCAAGTGCAAGATCCCAAAACGTATTTTACCGTACAGAAATGGTGTAGTATGAAGTGTTGAAAATAGGAAGTCAATGGCGTGTACCGTTTGGAAGTTATAGCGATTCAAACGTGAATGATTTTTATAACTTTTATATATATATAGCGATGGGTCATTTTCTCGGAAACTGACCCATATCTTCTGAAATAGTAACGCTAACGGGTTCCTATTTTTAACACAACATACCACACCATTACTATATGTGAAATCCATTTTGGTGTCTTACACATGCGGGGTACCGACGTTACAAGGTCCGATACCCCGTAGGGTTTAAAACGGCCACATCTTCAGGTAGGTGTGTCCAAATCGGTTCAAAATCGGTACCTGTGTAGAAGGGTCCTACCGCTATAGATTTGTTCTGTTCGTTAAAATTTGCTTTATCCGTTATGGAGATACAAGTGTGCAAAGAAATTGCATATTTCCCGGGCGTTACGCGCCATTAACGTATTACGACTGGCTTCTCTATGACTTTGGGTATTACTTTCTTTAAGTGCCCTATATATTTACAACACTTCTCCTTGTCAACAGTTCTCCAGAATGCTGCAATTCCATTAATGAGCTCCTGCTTGCGGGTCTTTGGCTTAACAACTCTGCGTTGGTATTCTTTCAGCTCATCCCAGAGATTTTCTATATAGGATTGATATCCGGGGATTCTGCTGGTGTTCTCCACCAATTGATCCCATTTGCATTCATCCATGCTGCTGCATACCTAGATGTATGTTTCGGATCGTTGTCCATCATCAACCTGTGACCGCCCGGATACAGTGCATTGATCGATGGAGACAACGTTGAAGCAAGGATATCCACAAACAGCTCCTGTTTCATTATCCCGTCAAAAATACATATGGCTGTGGGTCAATTCTTGCTAATCCCGGCTCAAACATGTACTTTGGTTGGATGTTTAGCCCTGCAATATAAGAAATCAGGTTAATGCACGTGACGTTAACGCATACATCCACATGAATTATAACATTACCTTGGCTTAGGTCGTGGAGCTTCTCCAATCTTATGGCAGCAAAATCTCCTGCAACTTTCGAGCTGCACCGAGCATTCATCTGTCCATATTACATTGTCAAAAGTGTCGTTTAAGTTCTGCTGGGCCCACTCTAAACGCTTCCGTTTATTCACGTCACGAATCAACTGACAGTAAGCGCTTCCACGAAAGGTCCACCCAAGAGACGCCCGACAACGCAGAATCGTTCGACGGTGTATATTGTAGCCAATACTTTGGAGATGCCGATGCAGTTGATAGGCGGTTGTTTCATCATGGCGTTGCATTTGTTGCTTGACAATGGCCATGACTTGTGGTGTAATCTTTGTCGGTCCACCCGAACCACGCTTGCGACTGATGGTCTGGGTGTTTCTAAATCTCACAAGGAATTCGTTCACACACTTTCGTGTGCCCAGTAGGTTTTCTTCACGAAGTAGCTTCGCTATAGTTGGCGCTCGTTTTCCAGCCGCAAAGTAATGAAGAATGCGCTGCTTTTTATAGTTCGAGTATACCATTTATGCCCTAGCTTGAGTGTTATAGTCGACGTACCCAGCGTCACTTCCAATTTATCGTTTTACAAACAACGCTAACAAACGCGTTCCGTGCAAACCTGATGCGGCCGTGATTCAATTACTGTCCAATTAAAATAAATCATCAGCCGGCTAAACGCTCTCGCTACGCGTTCCGTCCCCCGTTTAAACGCACCCCAAACGGAACGGAACGCAACCTTTTTCGTGTCCCCCACTGCATATCTCTGCATTTTGCTTTTCTGCAGCGTTTCGATTTGAACTGCTGGTTAGTATGCTCGGAGGCACTAAAATGTTTTTTTCTTCGCATTTCGTTAGGCCGAGAACTAAAACACGACGGCACCAACAAGTCCATCAGTAGAGATAAGTATGACCATTTCAATTGATGCCAAATGTTATTATGTTCTTGTCTTTATCAGGTCACGTATGAAGTTAGTGCGTGGGGACCGCGACTATGGTTTTTGGCTATCACAAGAGGCCGATTCTGCTGTAGTAAGTTACGCAATGGCTTTGCTACCTTCATTTTGCTTTTCTGCAGCGTTTCGATTCGAACTGGTAAGTATGCTGGGAGGCACAATAATGTATTTTTCTTTTTTTTTTTTCTTGTGCGCGCGCGCGCATTTGGTTAGGTCAAAAACTAAAACAACGACGGCACCAACAAGTCCATCACTATAGGTAAGTATGGCCATTTCAATTGACGCCAAATGATTATATTCTCGGCATTTTCTCGCCTTTATCAGGTCACACTAAGTTAGTACTTGGGGACCGCTGTCTTAAGCACTATGGGATTTGAATATTTTGTGTTTGGCGTTGTACCACTTATATGTGCGAAGAAAAGTTTTATAACCAAGCAGATGCAAAGAGGGGGGGGGGAGAGAGGAGAGGACTGGTTTACGGAAGGTCAAAACCCAAATTACGATAGTGCGCGGTTCACCAAAGCGTGTAACATGAATGAAATTCAAAGGTTTGCTAAGATACCACAAACCGCACGTGACTGACAGTATATTGCATTTGCTTATAATATTCAATACGCAGACAGCTGCGTTTATTCGAATATACGCTATAGTATACAGTGTCGTATAACAAACATTTTGCACTGTGTCAAGTAGATTAAGGCATGGGTAGCAAATATTTAATTTCAACTGGAACTAATTGTATAAACCTATGAAACCAAATTTTATTCACACGTAGAGAAGGAGTTACTGAATTTTTCCGGTGCATGCGCTTAAAATAGAATTAATGCAATTAATATCAATGACTGGGAGAGACGAATAGCCTACTGATGGCAACATATTACGCAAGAAGGGTTAAAATGGAATACGCTGATATATAATAAATCAACCCCGTAGAAAAGGATGGAGGCGAACACTTGTTAGACGTAGTATATCAGATTAAGATATGTAGGAGAGTTTGAGACAACTGATACATGTGTAGCTAGATTTGTGCTGTAATTGTGTGTGTGTGTGTGTGTGTGTGTGTGTGTGTGTGTGTGTGTGTGTGTGTGTGTGTGTGTGTGTGTGTGTGTGTGTGTGTGTGTGTGTGTGTGTGTGTGTGTGTGTGTGTGTGTGTGTGTGTGTGTGTGTGTGTGTGTGTGTGTGTGTGTGTGTGTGTGTGTGTGTGTGTGTGTGTGTGTGTGTGTGTGTGTGTGTGTGTGTGTGTGTGTGTGTGTGTGTGTGTGTCGACACTGGATGACATCTTTCCAAAAATAGCTTACTAATTATTCAATTCATCACTGATACCAATCCAAGTTTTGGTCGACAACTCCCACTCGAATTTGCCCGTATCACAAATATGCATGGCGTCGTCCGACAAGGTAATGTAGCCTGTAACTATCAAACTTACACATGATACGGGTTGTGATCGGAGTTAAGGTACAACGGGGCGTAGCAATATTGTGCATTATTCGTTTAGCTTAGTAACAGAACCCATACGTGGGTGAACCAAATGCTTGTTCTGTCGCTGTAGGAACGTGAGGCGAAGCTAAGAGATGCAGCACGCTATGGCAATCTGGAAGACGTCATTAGACTTCTAGACGAGGGTACACAGATTGATGCCACTGATAAGGTGAGGAACATTGTGGTGGATGTTGTGTTCAGACACGTGATGACATTACACGTCCAGTTTTCTACTCGTCCGGATCAGATCCGCTAACCAAAGCAGGTGATTCAGTCGCAAGGCGGGCATAATTTTCAATGGTATCCGGAAGAAGGTTTATGTCCGCCTTGTGACTGAATCACCTCCTTTGGGTAGCAGATCGTGTAGAAAACTGGCAGCCATTAGTATATTGCATCTGTACCCATCAGACAGAGGTATTGAAATTAGTTATATGGTGACTTTAGTGAAAAGGGCACTGTCTGTGTGTCCGACAAGCTTGATGTACTAGTGCACACGGTATACAGTGAATCAACTCAATCACATACAACTACAATACGGTACATATACTGATAAATAGAATATGTGAGTTCACAATCCTCAGTCTAAATAGTGTGTTGGCTTCTTGATCTTTCGTCCATACCTAGTGATAATTGCCCAATATTCCTGTGTTGATGGTGGGGGGCGGGGCGGGGCGGGGCGGGGCGGGGCGGGGCGGGGCTGGGGGACCAATGGTAATGTGATGGTCACCGAGGTTTGCTTCCCAGGCATGTCACCACCTAATGACCCCCATAGTAGTAGTCATGTGGTCTGCTTGTCTCTTCCACACTCCGCCCCCATCTGTTTCCACCTTACAACCCAAGTGGACTGTATACACGTGATGCGGCGCGGTTAGGCAGAACGACCACCGACCTGACAGCCAAGAATGGTATAAAGATCTGATCAACAGAGCATGTGTGTGCACATACATGTATATAGTACGCATTGAGCAATCACTAAAGGCCACATATAACTGGCCAATACAATAGCATTAGATAAGGATCTGCGCTGTCATTGTGTAGCGCTATAGCCTGCTCCTATTGTAAACAGATTAACTCCTGATATCACAAGAAAAGGCAGTCAGCAGCTGGTGGTCAGTCAAGAGCTTGCGTAAAATGAATGCCATACAGGTATTGTGGAAGTACTTCACTCCCCATGCCACCACCAGTTCTTCTTTGTCTATTTGGGCATAGCTACGTTCCACTGTTGTTAATGTCCAGGAAGCATATGCCACCAGTCTCTCCACTCCATCAGGCATAATGTGGGATAGCACTGCCCCAAGCCCATATGGGCTTACATCGCATGATAGGGTCAGTGATAGTTCTGAGTTGAAATGAACTAATACCAAATCATTAATGGTTTACTGGCTATCTGAAATATTAAAGTCCACAACAGTTCGAAATGGTGATGTCCATTTCAATTTCAGGTGTCAGGTCAAAAGCCATATACAGGGACAAATCCAGGTTTATTTTGCCAGGTGGTTGGGGAAGGCTAGGGGAATATGGGATGGGAGGCCAGCAAGTGGGAGCGCTGTAACCTCTCCCACTGAGGTCTGAGGTCTCCCATTGAGATCTGCCAAGTCCCAGAAGCTTTGCTAACGTAGCTATTTTGATGTTTACAAAAGTATCGTCAGAAGGAAGGAATACAAAAAGACGTGTTTTACTTGACAAATTAATCTACGTGCTAAAAGTGGCGTTGCTATTGTTGTAGCTGTCATAGTGTCATGTTGAAAGGCTACATAGTAAATGAATTTTCTCCATGTTTCTCTCACTTAAAGTAGCATACGAAGCAACAGGGTGCAAAAGACCAAACATCCACCATTATGACGTATGGAAAAGTCCTCGAGCAGTCTAATGCCCTATTTGTGCACATCACGTTGTGCAGCGGAGCAAATGGACTATACATACCATGTTATCCATTAAGCTGCTCTAAGCCAGTGGTGTGTCCCCACTAGTGATATGACCCACCCACCTGGCTGGGCCCACCTTTGTTTATGCGGTAATTAATTAATACACTTAGTTCTGCCTCCAATGCCATTTTAGAATGGTTCTGTGCATAGATATTAGCAGGTTCTGTAATACCGTAAAGTACCGCGTACAAGCCCCCCCCCCCCCTCCGCCCCCAACGTGAGACCCTGAATAAAATGGCTAGTTTTTGTAACGATCGTATCTCCTGAACCATAAACGTTGCGACCTACCTTTTTCAAAGTCTTGTTGTACTACCATTCCTTTCCTGAAATAATATCCTGTTTGGAATCGCATGGACATGCCTCACGAAAAACAAGGTCTGAAAACATACCTGGTTCAGAACAGCCATATCGTTTGAACCACTCATCTCCAAACATGGAATTTCGGTGTATATATCGTACAAACAGCGTTCAACACATGCGGCATGTTTTTGTTCCATTTACCTTGTAATGTCTCGCAGTAAACATTAACACCATAGTCAGTCCACATCGCTCCGCCATTTCTTTTTTCCATTGACCAGCCTAGGCCCATCCCAAACCATGTCTGCACGACATATTTGGAATGGAAATCGGGGGGAGAGCGCTAATGAGATCGTATTCATAGCCCTGCTAAACTGAATTTCCTATTCATAGCTCGCATCTGTGTACACTCCTGTCTGCACTCTGAATGTAACTGCCGCTTCATTTACATCTCGCATTAAGTGAGGTAATGTCGTGCAGACATGGTTCGGAATGGGGCCTAGGTTGGTCAATGGAAATAAGAAATGGCGGAGCGATGTGGACTGACTATGTTGTTAATGTTTACTGCGAGAAATTACAAGGTAAATGGAGCAAAAACATGCCGCATGTGTTGAACGCTGTTTGTACGATACATACACCGAAATTCCATGTTTGGAGATGAGCGGTTCAAACGATATGGCTGTTCTGAACCAGGTATGTTTTCAGACCTTGTTTTTCGTGAGGCATGTCGATCCGATTCCAAACAGGATAATATTTCAGGAAAGGAATGGTAGTACAACAAGACTTTGAAAAAGGTAGGTCGCAACGTTTATGGTTCAGGAGATACGATCGTTACAAAAACTAGCCATTTTTTTCAGGGTCTCACGTTGGGGGCGGAGGGGGTGGGGCTTGTACGCGGTACTTTACGGTAATTCAAATCGCGTAACTGCATTGCATAGTCGTATCATTAGTGCAGTAAGGTTGTTGGCTTTTCCATGTTTAATGTTTACTCGTACCTGTTTAAAAATGAAAGGTACTGGAGAAAGAGCATTGTTTCTGCCAATGATATTTAAATAATGTCAACTGCTAGATATCCCATTGATATATTGCATGACAGTGTATTGATTTTTAGTGATTTTAAGCCACTGCAAATGCTAGGGCTTGATCGATGAGGCCATTCTCCCATACCCCCTAGCTGGATGGGAGGGGCACCTACTCCATCATCCAACCCATGCAGCCCTCTTCATAACAGCTGCCTATTACCACTCCACTTCTATCTTTACAGCCTAGATGGACTCCACTGATGTGGGCATCATCACGTGGGCATGTCACATGTGTGCAACTGCTGTTGGAGAGGGGTGGGGGTGGGGCATGGGGTGGAGCATGGGAGCAGATGCCCTCCCTTCCATTCCCCACCTGGTATATGGCACCCACCTGGCTGGGCCCACCTTTGTTTATGCTTAGTGATGATTAACTAGAATACATGTAGTTCTACCCCTCCCCCACCCCAACGCCCTTTTAGAAGGCTCTATGCATAGATATCAATAGATATCATGCAGCCCCTATTATAACAGCTGCCTATTACCAGTCCACTTCTATCTTTACAGAATGGATGGACTCCACTGATGTGGGCATCATCAGGTGGGCATGTCACATGTGTGCAGCTGCTGGTGGATAGGGGTGCACAGATCAACCATCTGAACACTGTGAGTATAATTTGAGATCAGACCAATGTCTTTTGCTGACACTTCCCTTATGTTGAGAGGGCATAGTGTATTTGATCATTGCCCTCTGGGTTACTTTGTGATACATGTATATATATGCAAATCATAGACAAGGTTATGTAACTAGCAGAGGGAAGGGCTGGATATAGGAGAGCCCATCTGAGCAAGCCATGACATGTGTGCTGTTTAACACACTGGAGAGGGGAGGGGTGTGGCATGGGGTGGAGCATGGGGGCAGATGCCCTCCCTTCCCCTCCCAACCAGGTATATGGCCCACCCACCTGGCTGGGCGCATCTTTCTTTATGCTATGCGGTGATAAATTAGAATACACTTAGTTCTACCCCTCCCCCACCCCAATGCCCTTTTAGAAGGCTCTGTACATAGATATCAATATATATCATGCAGCCACCTTCATCATAGCTGCCTATTACCAGTCCACTTCTATCTTTACAGAATGGAAGGACTCCACTGATGTGGGCATCATTAGGTGGGTATGTCACATGTGTGCAGCTGCTCTTGGATAGGGGTGCACTGATCAACCATCAGACCAAGGTGATTGTAATTTGAGATCAGACCAATGTCTGTTGCTGACACATCCCTTATGTGGAAAGGGCATAGTGTATGTGATTATCGCTCTCATGGCCCTCTGGTTTACTGTGTGAAGTATGTGCAAATCATAGACACGGTTATGTATCTAGCAGAGGGAGGGCTGGATATACTAGGTGAGCCCATCTGAGCAAGTCATGACATGTGTGCTGTTTTACACTGGAGAGAGGCGGGGGTGGGGCATGAGGCAGAGCATGAGAGCAGATGCCTTTCATCCTTCCTCCCCAGCACCTATTAGACCCACCCACCTGACTGGGCCCAATTTTGTTCATGCTATGATTAATTAGTTCTGCCCCTCTCCCACCCCAATGCTCTTTTCGATTGGCTCTGTGCATAGATATCAGCACATTACTGTAATAATTTACATCGCATAACTGCATTGCATGGCCATATAATTAGTGCAGTAAGGTTGTTGGCTTTTCCATGTTTAATGTTTACTCGTACCTATTTATAAATGAAAGGTACTGGAGAAGGATCGTTGTTTCTGCCAATGATATTTAAATAATGTAAACTGCTAAGGTATCATAGATATCCCATTGATATATTGCATGACAGTGTATTGATTTTTAGTGATCTTAAGCCACTGCAAATGCTAATGCTTGACCTGATGGAGGCACTCCCCCATACCCCCTAGCTGGATGGGAGCACTTAATCCCCTCACCCATCCCATGCAACCCGCTTCATAACAGCTGCCTATTACCACTCCACTTCTATCTTTACAGCTTAGATGGACTCCACTGATGTGAGCATCATCACGTGGGCATGTCACATGTGTGCAACTGCTGTTGGAGAGGGGTGGGGGTGGGGCATGGAGTGGTGCATGGGGGCAGGGCTATTACAACCTTTAGCAGATGGGTTAAAGTTATTCATTAAAGAAATAATCATTCCTAATCATGCTAATATCTTTATATATATAATGGTTCCAATTTTATCATTAACTTTGGCTTTTATGGCTTGAGGGAGATGCCCTCCCTTCCATTTCCCGCCTGGGTTATGACCCACCCACCTGGCTGGGCCCACTTTTGTTTATGCTAAGTGATGATTAATTAGAATACACTTAGTTCTGCCCCTCCCCCACACCAATGCCCTTTTTAGAATGCTCTATGCATAGATATCAATGTACATGTATATCATGCAGCCCCCTTCATAATAGCTGCCTATTACCAGTCCACTTCTATCTTTACAGAATGGATGGATCACTCCACTGATGTGGGCATCATCAGGTGGGCATGTCACTTGTGTGCAGCTGCTCTTGGATAGGGGTGCACAGATCAACCAACAGACCAAGGTGGGTGTACTTTGAGATCAGACCAATGTACATGTATGTATGTTGCTGACACATCCCTTATGTTGAGAGAGCATAGTGTATTTGATCATTTCCCTCATGGCCCTCTGGGTTACTTTGTGTTATATATATGCAAATCATAGACAAGGTTATGTAACTAGCAGAGGGAAGGGCTGCATATAGGAGAGCCCATCTGAGCAAGCCATGACATGTGTGCTGTTTTACATACTGGAGAGGGAAGGGGGTGGGGCATTGGGGGAGCATGGGGGCAGATGCCCTCCCTTCCCCTCCCTACCAGGTATATGGTCCACCCACCTGGCTGGGCCCACCTTTGTTTATGCTATGCGGTGATAAATTAGAATACACATAGTTCTACCCCTCCCCCACCCCAATGCCCTTTTAGAAGGCTCTGTACATATATATCAATAGATATCATGCAGCCCCTATTATAACAGCTGCCTATTACCAGTCCATTTCTATCTTTACAGAATGGAAGGACTCCACTGATGAGGGCATCATCAGGTGGGCATGTCACATGTGTGCAGCTGCTGGTGGATAGGGGTGCACAGATCAACCATCAGGACAAGGTGAGTGTAAATTGAGATCAGACCAATGTCTGTCGCTGACACATCCCTTATGTTGAGAGGGCATAGTGTATGTGATCATTGCCCTCATGACCCTCTGGCTTACTTTGTGATGTATGTGCAAATCATAGACAAAGTTATGTAAACTAGCAGAGGAAGGGCTGGATATAGGAGAGCCCGAGCCCATCTGAGTAAGCCATGACATGTCACTTTGTGCTGTCTAACATACTGGAGAGGGGTGGGGGTGGGGGGGGGGGGGGCACGAGGCAGAGCATGAGAGCAGTTGCCCCTCCTTATATCCTCCCCATCACCTATTAGACCCACCTGGCTGGGCCATCTTTGATTATGCTATGTGACGATTAATTAGAATACACTTAGTTCTGCCCCTCTCCCTCCCTAATGCCCTTTTAGAAGGCTCTGTGCATAGATATCAGCACATTACTGTAATAATTTACATCGCGTAACTGCATTGCATGGCCGAATAATTAGTGCAGTAAGGTTGTTGGCTATTCCATGTTTAATGTTTACCTTACCTGTTTAAGTGTGGTGACTTTAGTGAAATCCACATGCATCCTCGCGCACGGACAGTCAGGAAATTTCCATGGGTATAGAGGGGTTAGTTTGGGGTCTCCATCATCTGGCACACCCTCCACAGCGTTGGGCAGCACCCTCAATGTCCTTGTCAATGTGAGGACACCACACATGTGAAAGTGCCAATGCCTTCATCTTACCCACACCCACATGACTCCCATGGAGTTCCTCCTGTACCTTCTGTTGGTGCACTTTTGGAATAACCAACCTAGTTCCTCACAATAGACAACCTTGTTCTGCATGTGGTTAACTGATGGCGTTTGTCAAAAAACACCTGCAGCATCTCTTCCACCGTTTTGGGCCATTCTGATTGAACATATGTGAACACCTTTGACAGTAGAGTGTCTCTTCCTGTTTCCCTCTTTAGATGCCCTGCTGTAAGCGGAAGTAAGTATTTGCTTCATAGAAAACACATTTACTTCTTCTGTCATTTACTCATGCGGAATGGGTAGCCTAGACAGAGCATCCACATTAGCATGTTGTGTTGTTCTACCCTGAAAGAAACACAGCTTGTCACTGTAACCTGGAGGCAGCAATTGCAGAGATGTTCCTCTCAGGAAAGTACAAGGCAGTCAGCGGCTGGTGGTCAGTCACAAACTTGCGTAAAATGAATGCCATACAGGTATTGGTGGAAGTACTTCACTCCCCATGTCACTGCAGTTCTTTGTCTATTTGGGCATAGCTACGTTCCGCTGTTGTTAATGTCCAGGAAGCATATGCCACCGGTCTCTCCACTCCAACAGGCATAATGTGGGTTAGCACTGCCCCAAGCCCATATGGGCTTACATCGCATGATAGGGTCAGTGATAGTTCTGAGTTGAAATGAACTAATACCAAATCATTAATGGTTAACTGGCTATCTGAAATATTAAACTCCACAACAGTTCATTTCAATTTCATGTGTCAGGTCAAAAGCCATATACAGGGGCGAATCCAGGTTTATTTTGCC
This sequence comes from Ephydatia muelleri, assembly GCA_013339895.1. Classification (NCBI taxonomy): domain Eukaryota; kingdom Metazoa; phylum Porifera; class Demospongiae; order Spongillida; family Spongillidae; genus Ephydatia; species Ephydatia muelleri. Next base: position 10,476,654 of record JABACO010000006.1, read on the forward strand.
AGGTGGTTGGGGGGAGGCTAGGGAAATATGGGATGGGAGGCCAGCAAGGGGGAGTGCTCTAACCTCTTCCATTGAGGTCTGGGGAGGAGTCCCAGAAGCTTTGCTAATGTAGCTATTTTGATGTGTACAAAAAGTATTGTCAAAAGGAAGGAAACAAAAAGACGTGTTTCACTTGAAAAATTAACTCTTTGAATCCCAAGTGCATATATACATACATGAGAGAATTATCTGCCTCACCATTCATGTAGTGCTGTGTGTTATATTGTGTTGATCAAAATCACTTTGAATACCATTGTAGATGCATGGAAGTGCAATACTGACATGCATGTAACCCCATAGTCATACAAATATGTGGTCCTGGTGTAAGCACATTTAGTGTGTTCATTATAACCCGCTGGCACCTTTTGTTGCAACAACCCATAATATCTGGGCTGCACATTCTTGTTCTTGGAGTATTGTAGTAATGCATTAGTGAAGTCAAGTGAATAATGGAGTTCTTTAGCCAGCGTGAGAGGAAACATAATTACTTTGTACATGGACTTATAAGGTTACAAGTACAGCAAGCATTTGCATGCATCATAAAGTTGTGACTGATCAACACATTTTTGCACGCAATATCTAAATCATGCATAAATGGTGTAATGGTTGTGTGTGCATGCATGCATATATGCACTTGATGTTCAAAGAGTTAATCTACGTGCTAAAAGTGAGGCTGTTATTGTTGTAACTGTCATAGTGTCATGTTGAATGTCTACATAGTAAATGAATTTCCTCCATGTTTATCTTGCTCAAAGTAGCATACGAAGTAGCAGGGTGCAAAAGATCCAAACATCTGCCATTAAGACATATGGAAAAGTCATCGAGCAGTGTAGTGCCCTTTTTGCAAACATCGCGTTTTGCAGCGGAATAATTGGACTCTTTACATACCCTGTCCTCCATTATAAGTCAGTGGTGTGTCCCCACCAGCTATATGACCTACCCACCTGGTTGGGCCCACCTTTGTTTATGCGGTAATTAATTAGAATACACTTACTTCTGCCCCTCCCCCCCCCCCCCCCCCCCCCCCCTTTAGAATAGCTCTGTGCATAGATATCAGCACGTCACTGTAATAAATTACATCGCGTAGCTGCATTGGATGGCCGTATAATTTGTGCAGTAAGGTTGTTGGCTATTCCATGTTTAATCTTCACTCGTACCTGTTTAAAAATGAAAGGTTCTGGAGAAGGATCGTTGTTTCTGCCGATGATATTTAAATAATGTAAACTGCTATGGTACCATAGATATCCCATTGATATATTGCATGACAGTGTATTGATTTTTAGTGAATTTAAGCCACTGCAATTGCTAATACTAGACCGATGGGTGCACTCCCCCATACCCCTAGCTGGATGGGAGGGGCACCTACTCCCTCACCCACCCCATGCACCCCCCTTCATAACAGCTGCCTATTACCAGTTCACTTCTATCTTTACAGGATGGATGGACTTCACTGATGAAGGCATCATGGGGGGGGCATGTCAGATGTGTGCAGCTGGTGTTGGATAGGGGTGCACAGATCAACCATCAGAACAAGGTGAGTGTAATTTGAGATCAGACCAATGTCTGTTGCTGACACATCCCTTATGTTGAGAGGGTATAGTATATGTGATCATTGCCCTCATGGCCCTCTTGTATGTGCAAATCGTCGACAAGGTTATGTAACTAGCAGAGGGGAGGGCTGGATATAGGTGAGCCCATCTGAGTAAGCCATGACATGTGTGCTGTTTTACATACTGGAGAGGGGAGGGGTGTGGCATGGGTTGGAGCATGGGGGCAGATTCACTCCGTCCCCTCCCCACAAGATATATGGCCCACCCACCTGGCAGGGCCCACCTTTGATTATGCTATGCGGTGATTAATTAAAATACACTTAGTTCTGCCCCTCCCCCACCCCAATGCCCTTTTAGAAGGCTTTGTGCATAGATGTCAATAGATATCATGCAGCCCCCTTTATAACAGCTGCCTATTACCAGTCCACTTGTATCTTTTACAGGATGGATGGACTCCACTGGTGATGGCATCATCATGGGGGCATGTCACATGCGTGCAGCTGCTGTTGGATAGGGGTGCACAGATCAACCATCAGGACAAGGTGAATGTAATTTGAGATCAGACCAATGTCTGTTGCTGACACTTCCTTTATGTTGAGAGGGTATAGTGCATGTGATCATTGCCCTCATGGCCCTCTGGGTTGCTTTGTGATATATGTGCAAATCATAGACAAGGTTACATGTATGTAACTGGCAGAGGGAAGGGCTGGATATAGGAGAGCCGGTTTGAGCAAGCCGTGATATGTCTGCTATTTAACATATTGGAGAGGGGAGGATGTGTGGAATGGGGTGGAGCAAGGGGGCTGATGCCCTCCCTTCCCCTCCCCACCAGGTATATGGCCCACCCACCTGGCTGGGGCCACCTTTGTTTGTGCTAAGTGATGATTAATTAGAATACACTTAGTGCCCCTCCCCCACCCCAATGCCCTTTTAGAAGGCTTTAGTGCATACACTGTAGATACAGTAGATATCTTGCAGCCCCCTTCATAAACACTGCCTATTACCACTCCACTTGTACATGTATCATTACAGGATGGATCGACTCCACTGATGTGGGCATCATCACGGCATGTCACATGTGTGCAGCTGCTGTTGGATAGGGGTGCACAGATCAACCATCAGGACAAGGTGAGTGTAATTTGAGATCAGACCAATGTCTGTTGCTGACACATACCTTATGTTGAGAGGGCATCATGTATGTGATTTTATTGCCCTCATGGCCCTCTGGCTTACTTTGTGATATATGTATGCAAATCATAGACAAGGTTATGTAGCTAGCAGAGGGAAGGGCTGCATATAGGAGAGCCCATCTGAGCAAGCCATGACATGTGTGCTGTTTAATATACTGGAGAGAGGAGGGTGTGTGACATGGGGTGGAGCATGGGGGCAGATGCCCTCCCTTCCCCTCCCCACCAGGTGTATGGCCCACCCACCTCTGGGCCCACCTTTGTTTATGCCATGTGATGATGAATTGGAATACACTTAGTTCTGCCCCTCTCCCAACCCAATGCGCGCCCTTTTAGAAGGCTCTGTGCATCAATATCAATAGGTATCATGCAGCCCCTTTATAACAGCTGCTATTACCAGTCCACTTCTATCTTTACAGAATGGAAAGACTCCACTGATGGAGGCATCATCAGGTGGGCATGTTACATGTGTGCAACTGCTGTTGGATAGGGGTGCACAGATCAACCATCAGGACAATGTGAGTGTTATTTGAGATGAGACCAATGTCTGTTGCTGACATATCCCTTATGTTGAGAGGGCATAGTGTATTTGATCATTGCCCTCATGGCCCTGTGATGTTGGGTTGTGTAGTTAGCAGAGGGGATGGCTGGATATAGGAGAGCCCATCTGAGCAAGGCAAATATGGGTGCTCAGATGTGCTCTCCTATATGCAGCTCTCCCCTCTGCTAGTTACTAATCAGTGGAGTGCCAATGGTCTCCCCTTCCTCCCCTCTCCAGTACGTAAAACAGCACACATGTCATTCACATACTATTTTACCAACTGAAGAAGGAACGGGGGAACCATCGTCCTCAATGGACCTTTTGCCTTTGACGTCACGCATGAATTTTGGGGGGAGGGGGGGGGGGGGCAACTTTAAAAATGGTATAACTTCACCATCATAGCTCCTACATGCGTTTCCTTTTAAATTTTTATTGAGAAGTAAATTACCACACGTTTCATGTTTGCTGTATTTCACGATGAAGCTCTGTAAGGGATTTGTATGCAACGAAACATTGCGGAAGTTGCTAATGAGACACGCGAAGTCGCGCTTTTCGATTTTTTGGGGGGCAACTTCCGGTAACTTGTGAGCGCTGTGACATTTGCACCGTAACTGGCAAAGGTACTTTATTTTGGAATACAGTCAGGCATTCATTTACCATTAATTTAGTACTTGCTGTGTTTCTTCGTGAAGTTCCTATAAGGACTTATGTTATGTCAAACACAACCAATCAATTTGTGATGTCAGAAGGCAAAAGGTCCATTCACGTATTCACTTGTGTATGCCTTCATGGTGTATAGCATGAAATAGACAGAGTCTATTGATTCCATATATAGCCCTGCACAAAGCAATCCTCACCCCACAGATCGATCAATACCACATTTTGTTTAGTTCATTGTCTATGCTTGTCAGTCTCAGTCTCTTGCTCGTCTCTACAGAGCTGATCCACTACTATCTTTACTGGTGCTTTGTGACCAGAACAGCAGAAATTGTACGCAGTTTGGTTTCACCATGCATCTATAATGACAAGATGCCCTTTGGCAATTAAAATTTGATAAGTTGTTTCTCGGGCGAACTTATAATAAAATAGGGTTGGTAGATTGGTTAAAAAAAGAAAGATACATGAATATAATTACACACAGTTCTCTACTAATTACTTCGTTGCCTCTTGACAACTTAACGTTGTTGGGACGCCAACCTTGTGTGTTTTGTCATCTAATTGGCACTAAGAGCATAGGGGATGGACAACAGCATACTGCCTTTGCAGCTCTGTTATGCTTTCAGTTTCAAAACCTTCTGCCATACCGCACACTGGTGGGTCAGTGTAGCAGTGTAATACACACCTTCAACTGGGTCTGCACAACAACAGTTTGTCTTACAACTATTGTATCATGGAGTGGTGAATCTAGGGGGAAAAGAGGTAGTCCACAAGAGTAGGATTTAGCCTCTTTAACTCGTTCAACAATAATTTCCTCTTCCTTACGTAATTTTGAGACTGCAACGATGCACCAGGGTTTGAAACATTAGCCACAATTATTGGATTTATTGTTTGATGAGAGGATGATCTCAGCGACCGTTTCACTACCTAAATTTTTTCAAGCCTCTCTATCTCGCACCAAAGTTTTCACCCTGGTCACATTTGATGATGCTTCTCCTACTAACTAATCTACTAATCATCAGTTTCATATTGCTTGTGTGATCATTTACATGATATTATACAGTACAACTAAAATGTCAGAATTATTTAGTGACATGGTACATGTATCTACATGACAAGTTCTATGTAATGGTAGCGTATCACATGAGATGTTCACACTCATTACACTAACATCTGCATGTATGATGTAATGTGTGACATCTATCCTCAAAGAAATACAGTTTATACCTTTAGATCACCTTCCTTGCTGGAAGAAGTGTTTGTGAATCTGGTATGAAATATGAATTATGTCACTGTTTTAACCACCAGAGTGGTGATACTGCTCTTCATTGGGCTGCAAGGGAAGATAAAGCCAGCTGTGTAAGAGCACTTCTCTTCCATCCTGGCATTGATATCAACATCAAGAACAATGAAGGATGTACCGCAATGATGGTGGCTAGGTACACATCTCTTGGTATTTTCAAAGAAATTAAAGCATGTAAAGACTTTCCTGTTGATTCCTATGGAAAGGTTGTGTTGTGTGGAAATTCGGGAGCTGGAAAGAGTACATTGACTCAGGTAGGCTGTTTGATGTATGGCCTGAGGACCAGAAATGAGGAACTGCAGTAGTACTTCCTACTGTACATGTACACATGTACATGTATATACTGGTAGCAATATACTCTGTAGGAGTGGGTTTAGAAACATATACATGTATGAACTGAACTAAACTGTGTCCTACTGTCTGATTAATTATTTGTTTGAATTTCTTCGATCCCTAGTATTACTATATGATGTTATAATGGAGCATTAATTAGAAAGGTGATTTTCTATTTAAAGGAACTTTCTTTGCTTGTGGGACACCCTGTAGTAACTGTTTGTGAGGTGCATTGGTCAGACTTGTCTTTGCATCACAAATATTGACACTTTAGGTGCCAGACGACAATTAAGCCTCCTGGCAAGCTGTACATAGCCCAGTGGATGGAGTAAATCAAATTGTCCAACACTATACTGTTCAGTGCATCTTTTGCAGTAATCTCGAGAAGTAAAAATATTAATTAAACATTGTGCTGTATAGATAACTTATTTCTATGACATGATGTCATGCGCATCTGTTAGTGAATTTCCAATAATCTGCCTACAGCTGTACATATGCACCACCTATACAGCTCACGCTGGAGGCTTGGAGGTCATATGTACATGTATATGGAGTGATGTGTTTGATTGAATGCCAAGTAATGTTTCCGTATTTTAATTGAAGGCTATTGTCAACATTTCAAAGCCAATAACAAAAACAACCCGTTTTGTAAAGGTGAGAATATTTTATAATGGTCACAGGTCTTCCCTGAGATGACTAAATGTGGACATCAGTTTGAATATTTGGATGGGTAACTACATATACATGTAGTTCTCATTAAAATGTAGCATGTGTCCCAAATCATTACCCTTTTCAGAATTGTATAATCTGGTACATATTTGTGAGACAATCTGGTTTAAATGATTGGGAAATGACTTTATACCATGAGCTTTGATATTGGTATTGATGTATTTAGTCACACTGTTGCTCTAGGAGGCGTGCAACCATGACATTTAGTATTTTGCACACTGAGTACACCCACTGAGTACATCGTAATTCATACAAGTCAAGGTACATAAACACAGCATCGAAAGTACTGGTGAAAATTTAAGCAGTTAATTGGAACGAAATAATTTGTAGGAATATGTTTCACTACAAGTGTGTATGCAAAGATCATAAAACTCATATATACATCACTTAAGCACGAGTTATTATACATGCTTACTATGTCAAAGTGTGGGATTAGAATTAAATGATACAAAACCTTTTTCATTTCCCTACTGTTCATTCTACTGCAGTAGGCATGAATAAAATGAAATAGAAATACATGGTCCTTGCAATCTACGTGTTCCATGCGAATTTTAGTTCTAAATATAGAAGGGTACAATGCCCCAACCATGTGCCATTAGTACTGCTACTAGTGTAGCTGTATCCAAAAATGTGTCTATCCCATCAATAAACTCCTATTTTGGCTTTTGGCATTGTCTTTTAGCTCATGCCACAACATTTTAGATTGGATTCAGATCTGGTGACTCTGCTGGTGACCTCCACCAGTTCATCTTCCTTACCTGCAAACACATTTATCTTCCTTCTCTGATAAACTTTTGTGCTACTTGCAACAAGTGTTAGGACCATTATTGCTATTGGCTCTAGTATGTGTGTAGAGTGGAACCTTCATGATCCTATCAAAGGATAGATACTTTTATAACATGGAGTTTTGTCTTTGACTAATAAAAGAATGCATGTGAGACATTGGCTATTTCTTCTGCAACATAATGCCGGCCTGTGGGATTCAAGTTGTATGGAAATTTGCCCGGTCCAAATGATATCTGAAAAGTTATGGTTTTCCGTTCACCAGGCACCAAGTGACAGTTTTATTCTTGTATTAGTGCTTCCCTAAAAACTACAGCTGAGTTACACCTCAGGCTACCTGCATGGCACACCATTTCTCCACTGCAATTTGCATGACCAACAGCCATACGTTTACAAAATGAAAGGGGAAGTGCACCTGATGCATGACCAGCTTTCACAGGGTTCGTCTAAGCATCTTACAGTGTATATAGGATGTCCACAAATGAAAAGGACAGGTTTTAATCGTTATAACTCTGCACCCATTATAGTTAATAAGCTTATTAAAGGTTATGCATTGCATGCAATGATCAGGCCAATAACGTTAGTGCAAACGAAATGTTAAATACTTTTAATATTTATTTTAACTTTTAATATTTATTTTTATTTTAACAAACTAAAATTAAAAACAATAATGTTAATTAACATAACTAATAATCTGCAACAAACTGTATTATGATTATTATATTTCAGTAGTAAAGTCCAAAAGTATAATGTAAATCAATTCTTTCATTGTAACATAAAATTCAAATCAAATCAAACTTAGATAACCTCACACAATCACGAGGCTTAGTAGTTTAATAACTCACTGTTAAGATTAAGCTATTTGATTATTAGTAATTGAGTTATGTTTGTAAATGTAATCGCCAGTTTAATTAGACTTAATATAAGCCATTAAACATAAAATGGTATAACTCAGTATGTAAATAATTAACTTGAAAATAATACATTTATTGACAACAGCAGCTAGAAAGTTGCTACTAACCAAAGTGTATGTAGGTTACAAATAACCAAACCACTTTACTTTGTAACATTATGAGCTGGGGATTGTTGCTAATAACCGAAAGTTCCTTTGCTATTAAGCGAATTCTACTATAAGAAATTGGGAATCAGTCTATGAACAAATTTGATTTGAAGTACTTACAATGTATCACAATATCATTATCACATTCTGAGGTTCCACGAAACCGTTAGCATTCCATTAAATCATTAAAATCATGTGGAGAGAAATAAACACACATGCACTATATTCAATAAGTCATAGACAATTATTGAGTCAGTCTACGGATTATTATTTATTACTTGTGTAGCGCATCTTTGGAGTACAAGATGAGGTAGAACCTCTCACTGCTGGGATCATTCCCCATCAAGTTGACAGTCCCTACAGCAATATGATCATCTATGACTTGGCCGGACATCACCAATACTTCTCCAGCCACTCTGCCTGTCTGGAGGCCATCTCCCTCACCAATCCAGCCATCTTCCTCCTCCTGCAGGACCTAAGGCATGACCCTGAGGTCATGACTAAGGAGGTGTACTACTGGTCCACAATGATTGATGGTGTGTGTCACAAGTGCCCCCAGCAGTCATCAGTGATAGTAGTGGGCACACATACTGACCTGCTAACACCAAGACCGCTCTCTCAGAAATTAACCCACCTACGATCATGTGCTGAGGTGGCCATTAGCCACCAAAAATTAGTAAGCATTTTAGCCTTGAATGTTGCAGCCACATATAGTGGAGAGATGGATCAGTTTATAGACGAGCTGTGCAGAATAAATAAAGATGTGGTGCATATGTCTCCTTCCATTCCTATAATGTGTCACATGATGCTTGCCTTCTTGAACCAGAGGATACCTGATCTTGATGTGGATGCCATATCACTCTCTGACCTCATTGCTTATCTTAAGGCTGATCGGGATAAACTCATTGATCCTGATAGCACAGAAATTATCCCAGTTCTACAGACATTGTCAGAGAAGGGTTTGATTCTCTTCATTCCATCTAAAGACCCACTCAATAGCTGGATAGTCCTTCGCAAAGAGAGCATTCTTAAAAAGGTCAATGGAGCTTTGTTTGCTGATCCATCTCTCAAGGAGTATATCCATGTAGCTAGCAATACTGGGATAGTACCCACAGCAGTTATTAAGATAATATTCCCAGAATATAACATTGAAATGATAACTCAGTTTATGATTCACTTTGAGTTGTGTCAAGCAGTAGAGTTATCTCAAGTTGATACAAACATGGCACCAGAAGGATCTCCGGGCTCAGACCTTGGTCCCCTCCTCTTCTTCCCAGCTCTCGTCAGCATTGGGAGGCCAAGTAGTGCCACAGTTCCCAATAATAGTTTCGGTTGGTCCATGATTGTCAAATCTCCAGATCAGTTCTTCACCACACGCTGTCTTCATGTCCTTCTTCGTAGACTGCCTTCTAAGTTTGCTTTACCTGCAATCCGGGCCACACCCCTACACTCTAATCTCCATTATAAATGCGATGTGTGGAGCAGGGGTATAAAATGGCTTAACGAGACAGGGGTGACCACCATTGTTGAGATGAGTGAGACATTCCAATCCCTCTCATTGGAAATGTTCTCCCCTGACAGAGAAAGCCATAAGTATGTAAACTTAGCTGATGCTGTTCTTGCAGTCATTAAAACAGCCTGTCATGAATTCTGTCCACACTTAGAAGTATTGGAGCTCATCTCCTACCCATCTGAAGCCAGCTCAGACCATTCTGATGATGCAAAGGTACCATTAAAGAAGGCCCTTCCTGAAGGGGTGGAGCTTTCCTCATTAAAGAAGGCCCTTATTGAAGGAGATAAGCACATTACTGATGTGAATGGTGAGAAGTATGTGGCGATGAAAGTGTGGATGATGATAGAGCCATGTCTTCCATACCTTGTTGGAGGTGAGAGGTTTGTAGTTGTGGATACTTGTGATGACCGCTATTGTTTTACAGTAAATCCTCCTGTGGTCCCTTCCTCATCTTCCTGGCCACCATCAGATCCAGTAGGCCAATCTGTTTCACAATTGAAAGGTTATTACATTAATTTTTACAAATTTAAATTTTGCTTCTGTTCTCTATAAATGAAAAGGTAATACTCAATTTAAAAAAATATATGGATGCATGAGAATACAATATTAATGAGTGCTTTTAATCTTAATCATCTTGCAGTGCCTTCATCCCAGCTATTATCAGAGTTGATAACCCAAGTTGTAATGGAGCTGAATGGTCAGTACACCGTACCCGTTCAAATGTAGTCCACCAATTGTTAGTTTTTTTATTACCTGGGCAATATTGTTTTTCCCATCAACTATTTGATAGTTACCTTGTTTCCCTCTCTTTAGGAACACCCACTTTTCCGGAATTATTATTCTTCTCAGAAAGGAGAGTGAACATTGCTGAACAGATTGGGGCTAATTATTTGACGTTTGGGATATTTCTGCTGGAAGACAGTAATGGAGCCATCGTGACAGCACTAGAGAACGAACATTTAAAGAATGCTGAACGGATCAATGTAGCCATTCTCCAAAAATGGCTTGAGGGAAAGGGTGTGAAGCCAGTGACTTGGTCAACTCTGGTGACTGTATTACAAAAAATTAAATAAACTCAGTGTAAAATAGAAGTGTCAGTGCGATTTGCAATATCCTGTTCTATTAACTGCAGTTATGCACACATTGGAGCCTGGTCATGATGTTAGGACTGGAGACTGGGTGGTTCACTGAGAATGTGGTGCTTCATCAATCCTTACGCTTTTAAAAACAGAACGTTATAATGATAGTGTGTCATTTGGTGCTGTACAGTTTAGCTACAAGGTGTTCTATGTACGAGTCCCCAGTCTCTTGCATCCTAGCCAATTAATATTATTAGTGATCAAGTGTATGTGTATAGACTATTAATAATCGGACTCGCATGCTGTGAGGTGTGCTGGAAGGACACAGTAACGCTATCACTACAACTTACTGGCATCTAGTCCACATCAGTGTCAGCCTGTGTATGTGCAATGGTGCATGTGCTTAAGACATCTTCCTGGCTTGTGAAAGGAATTCAAATGAAATTTATCAGTTTGATGCATTAATATTGACAGAAACATGTGCTGCTGCTGTTACTGCCTCATTGACATCCTTGAGCTTTGGCAGTGGTATTCCCCAGGCCTCCCTTCTCATCACCATTACCGTAGACTGCTCTGGCAAGCCACCATCTAATCGCCATCTGGTACTCATTGGGCCCTAAGTGCAGGCCCAAACCAATAGAAGGGACCACTGAAAGCCAGGAAACTGCATGAGGGCCAGACACTGAGCAGCAGGCAAGCTCTGTTAGCAGGAGAGGACACAAACAAAATATTGAAAAGTTGGTCATCTATCTTACCTGAAAAGACCTTGGTGGAGGGTGGGGAGGGGGGGTTGGACGCGTCAGTTTTTTTAACATGCCCATTCTGCCTCTCTTGGTCACCATGATGTGGACATACATCACAATTGCTTGCGGAATGAGGTGTTTAACCTATTTTGTCATGCCTTTAGTATGGAGAAACACCATGACCTCACCTGAAACCTTGACCATACCAGATCTCCTGACAGCCTGGGACAGAGGCAAACTGACAGCATTAGACATCACCATCACCTCACCTGAGTTGTGTCACCATGCTGGTGCAGCAGCCTTGCAGCTGAGGCCTGCAAGCTCCACTCCAATGGACCCATTGAACTTCCCTCTTGTTCGGGCCATGGCTAGAGCCTTACTGGCAAGATGTGCACCCTTTAATTCCTTGGCCTCTTGGACATCCCTTGAGTATTTCTATGTATTGTGTACATGTACATGTAACACTATTCCCTACAATAATTTCGTTTCTTATTTTATATATTAATATAACAGGTAATACAACACATGACAATAGTAACATAAAGCTCCATAGTGGAGGAGTTATCCTAAAAAAGACAGCTGGTGCATTGGTATAGACAAGATTGAGATTCAACCGGCTATAGACCTCATTGAGTACAATGGACTTCGGCTGGCATGTGGTGGTGCAAGTCTAGAGGCAACATGGTGATGGCTTAATTCTTCAAATGGTCTATTGTGTATTGTTTAAAGCCCATGTTTCTGCTTCTTAGAATTCCTCTGTTGCTATGATTAACTTCATTTTGAACAACTCTACTTTAGTTGAACAAAAAATATTTCGGCATGCATATGGTTATTGCACATATACAACACACACATTGCACACACACATGCACACACATGCACACATCCCAACGTGCTGCTCACTATACAAAATGAAGATGTTAGCTAGGTGACCCCAAATCCAATCGAATCCTCAGGACTGAGATGGTGACATCGATTGCATTTATATGCAAAGCCATTCTTGGTTTGATCTCTTATCTATCATATTTCGATTACATTGTTTTGGATTGATCTATTGTTTTCGTATTTCAGCAATGTGAATTTATCTCAATACCAAGCTTATACCATGCCCGTTTCTGCTTCAGCTAACCAGTTACTATCATCATATGCTCATGGGGATGAATCATGTGACCACATCATGTCCATGGAGATGGTCATGGAAACAAATGGAGCCATCTTGCATCATACATGATCGATTCTATAACTGCATGGAATTAACCTATATAATAATGCATAGAGATGCATATTTGAGTCAAATATATGTTTACTGTTACCAAAGAATTCTTCAACACCCTTTGAAACATTATACTAATTTGCAGGGCTTCAGTGTACCTGAAGCCGTGACCATGATGTGCTTCAAATTATCAACTAAAGCTGTACCGTTAAGAACTTCAAATTAGTATAATTAAGTATTAAATTTTTATTGTTTAAAGCCAGCTAAAGTGCCACTACTGACAAGAGGAAGTTGAAACTTGAAATAACCTATGGCTAACTCCATATTATTATTTTGTGCTGCAATTTTAGCACGAATTCATCACGCGATCCGCCCTGTTGAAATATAAATTCATTATTTCTCGGCTCTCAGCATAATTGCAACTTGTTGCAATGGCTGTCCTAACGTTCTTCATCGCTGCAATCCTACTCGGTACTAGTAATGAAGCGCTGTCACCGATTCTGATAGGTATGATGACAGCGTGCAAATAATGGCTCAATCTTACCACCTGCATGTACCCATAGATTTTGCAATATTTTTTAACTGCTCTCTCTCCCTCCCTCCCTCTCTCTCCCTCTCTCTCTCCCTCCCTCTCTCTCTCTCTCTCTCCCTATCTCTCTCTCCCTCTCTCTCCCTCTCTCTCCCTCTCTCTCTCCCTCTCTCTCTCCCTCTCTCTTTCTCTCTCTCCCTCTCTCTCTCATCAGTGGAGTCCAACTAAGCTGTAAAGATAGAAGTGGTGTGGTAATAGGCAGCTGTTATGAAGAGGGCTGCATGGGTTGGGTGATGGAGTAGGTGCCCCTCCTATCCAGCTAGGGGGTATGGGAGAATGGCCTCATCGATCAAGCCCTAGCATTTGCAGTGGCTTAAAATCACTAAAAATCAATACACTGTCATGCAATATATCAATGGGGTATCTATGGTACCATAGCAGTTTACATTATTTAAATATCAATGGCAGAAACAATGCTCTTTCTCCAGTACCTTTCATTTTGAAACAGGTACGAGTAAACATTAAACATGGAAAAGCCAACAACCTTACTGCACTAATGATACGACCATGCAATGCAGTAACACGCTTTGAATTATTACAGTAATCTGCTGATATCTATGCACAGAACCATTCTAAAAGGGCATTGGAGGCAGAACTAAGTGTATTAATTAATTACCGCATAAACAAAGGTGGGCCCAGCCAGGTGGGTGGGTCATATCACTAGTGGGGACACACCACTGGCTTAGAGCAGCTTAATGGATAACATGGTATGTGAATAGTTCATTTGTTCCGCTGCACAACGTGATCTGCACAAATAGGGCATTAGACTGCTCGAGGACTTTTCCATACGTCATAATGGTGGATGTTTGGTCTTTTGCACCCTGTTGCTTCGTATGCTACTTTAAGTGTATGGAGAAAATTCATTTACTATGTAGCCTTTCAACATGACACTATGACAGTTACAACAATAGCAGCCTCACTTTTAGCACGTAGATTAATTTGTCAAGTGAAACACGTCTTTTTGTATTCCTTCCTTCTGACGATACTTTTGTAAACATCAAAATAGCTACGTTAGCAAAGCTTCTGGGACTTGGCAGATCTCAATGGGAGACCTCAGACCTCAGTGGGAGAGGTTACAGCGCTCCCACTTGCTGGCCTCCCATCCCATATTTCCCTAGCCTTCCCCAACCACCTGGCAAAATAAACCTGGATTTGTCCCTGTATATGGCTTTTGACCTGACACCTGAAATT
>JABACO010000006.1:10492163-10561756 GCA_013339895.1 Ephydatia muelleri
ACAGTAGCAGAGAAGACATACACGTACATGTACAAAGTGAAGGGGAGGAGGCCGGTGGTGTTGTAGCTGATCACAGTAAGGGGCAGGACACCCGCCAGAGCACCATTGCAATACAAACTGAAGTTGATGAGGATGCCATTACTGTCAGTTGGCAAGTCCCAAGACACAATGATGTAGGTGGAGCCCACATTCTGCACCGACACAGCATCAAATTCATCCGGTGCTGGGTTAAAGGAGGGGGAAGAGGATGACATCACATGCACACAATGACATCACACATACATGTACATGTATACACAGTCAGTGACACACACATACACACGCACACACAATCACGCACACCGAGGTACCATTCAGGAGGGGATAAGACACATGCTGTAAGGGGTTGCAATGCCATATCTTGCTTGACGTACTGGAAATCCCTCAAAGTAGACTTTCATGGTCAGCAGTGGGACAATCGCGGCAGTGATGGCCGCCGCGTGCACCGTATCCATGGAGCTTGGCCCACAGGTGCTAAGGGTGTGAGAAAGATACAAAGTGGTTGTCAATGAGCATCTGGGGCTTTGTTGAATATAATTCAGGGTTTCATCGAGAAAAAACCTCAAGGGGGGGCAAAAGTAGAGTTTATACTTTTTAGAGGGGGCGATTATAGGGCAAATCAAATTACAGACTGGTATTAGTACAGTAGGTGTTACTTATCTCTTGTAAATGTACATGTATATGTGTAACAACATGCAGATGATTCTAATGCTGTTTTAATATTCTTGGGTAGCACCACTGTGTGTCTCATAAACATGTTAGAATTCTTTTGTATACCTGTCCATAGATTTAATGAATTCACTAAACATAGACAATTAGTATACTTGTGATTATAATTACGGGTGTATCTATCATGACAACTATCTATCTTAGCCCTAGTTGGGCGTAGCCAGACCTTCGTGTTTGTTTGGCACCAAACGCTATGGTTGGGCTACGCCCAACTAGGTATGCACTATGAAGCACGTTTGTACGTTGCGGGGTACGCAAAACAAAGTTTTTTGCATTCCGCCGTTTCAGCATTCTAGCGATATTTCACTGTTTTGTCACTTTGTAGAGGTCCTTATCGGTTTGGGCCGAAGAGCTTCCGCTGCTTCTATAGAAAGAAGATCATCCTCTTTTCAGAGGATGATCTTGATGCAATAATTGACATATGGAATAGAAAAGGTAGAAGGATTGCTGTATAAGTAAAGTTGTATTCATCACTTGTGTAGTTACAATGCATTTATTAAATATCACTCCATAAATACCAAGGGGGGGCAATATAATGGCAAGGGGGGGCAAATGCCCCCCCTCGCCCCCCCCCCCCCCTCGATGAAACCCTGTAATTGAACACATAAACACATAACCCACACACACATCATGTGCACAAGGCACACATGCATGCAAATGCTGCTTGTGTCTGCTAAGTGTACAAACTGAATGATGACTGCCATTTTCTTTACGCAAGGCAAGAAGAGAAGGCCATAAAACATGTACCTACAACACCAAATCATACACATGTACATGTACCTGCAACACAAACAACATCCACACACATACATGTAAACACACACCCACACACACACACAATACACCACACACACAACACACACACAACACAATACACACAACACACACACACACACATACCACATACACAACATATACGTACCACTATCCAGTGTTGTGACATTGGCAACACCACCAGTCTGACATCCAGCTGTGGTGCATGCTGCTTCCACAAAGCTGTACTGACAAAGCTGTACTGCGTTGACGGCTGCAGGTTATGTACCACGGGACACTGGAGGTAGTGAAAAGGACGTTCCCCAGTACGGAAACAGCTTACACATTGTAGGCTGTGATGATCCCATTGGGAACTGAGGGGTTAAACTACATCACATTGACAGAGGAAGAGGAAAGTGCCAGAAGCTGAGGGCTTGGAACCCCCAATGGTGCTGTGAAAGGGACCAAGATGTGACAACCATATACAAATACACACACACACACACACACACACACACACACACACACACACACACACACACACACACGACAGTGTGCATATACGTGTACATGTATGTGAGTATGTGTGCGAGTGATACATGTGTGAATGTGAGTATGCATCAATACATATGTTCACACACACACACATACACACACGTGCCTCACATTGATTTTCATTGCAATACAGGGGGTGTGGCACCTACATGTACTTACACAGCATGCGGCTGTGAGCGGGGCTACAAATACATGTCGTGTTCACAGTAAATCGGGGGTGGGGTGTATACAATAATCGGAGATCAAACACTTCCAAAGGGTGGGATTTCCCCAAGAAAGGTGCCCCCCCCTATCCCACACATCATACTGGATCAGCAGGCCATTTGGATTGGACAGTGCAGTCACAGCGTTCAGAGCAGTAACAGTGGGAGCAGCCTGGGATGTGGGCATGGCTTGTAATGTCTTCAAGCTGCTGGAGTTGCTTTGGCCTCACCCACCGGATGTGCAGGCCTGTACCAGTATGTACGCTGTAAACAGTTGTAGTCCATATACAGTGTATGGTATTGCACAGGGCAGGGATTTACCACTCCCACCCCCTATCCACCCCCTGGTTTGCCCCTAATTTGAATAACCCAGGGAGAAGGCCAACAGTATACCATATCCACACTCAACAAGGCCAACAGTATAGGGAGAAGGCCAATAGTATAGGGAGAAAGCCAACAGTATAGGGAGAAAGCCAACAGTATATAGGGAGAAGGCCAACAGTATATAGGGAGAAGGCCAACAGTATATAGGGAGAAGGCCAACAGTATATAGGAAGAAGGCCAACAGTATATAGGGAGAAGGCCAACAGTATATAGGGAGAAGGCCAACAGTATATAGGGAGAAGGCCAACAGTATATAGGGAGAAGGCCAACAGTATATAGGGAGAAGGCCAACAGTATATAGGGAGAAGGCCAACAGTACAGGGAGAAAACCAGCAGTATAAGGAGACGGGCAATTAACGGTTCGGGAGTAAAGGGAGAAGGCTACCACTGGTTACAGTACAGGGAGATGTGCACCATTATAGAGAGATGGCCAACTGTACTAGTATAGGGAGAAGGCCATATCTACTCCTTCCAAGATATGCACATAGGGCCGAACACTACCCACTGCCGAACATACCCTACGCTACTAAATTCACATAGTATACTCACCAAAACACCTGCGTCTCAGAAGATGAAAGCATGAAGGGCATACGTAGTTCGATCCCTGCATGCATCATTGTGCCTAATTGATGCGCTCCACATCTCCAGTGCAAGTGACGCGTACGCATAGCCGATAAGTTAATTTTAATTTGTGTATCGGTTCAATTATAATTGTAATTCAAATTGTATTGATAGTTACAGACATTAAAGTTTATAACCGTTAACCACCACTTGCTAGCCAACATAATTTTAATAATTATAGCTTTATGCGCGGTAGAAATTAAATTTTTGTCTTGATTGTAGTTTACGAATGGTTAATGGTATAATCTTATAAAGCACAGATTCACAATCAGTCTGATTTATCGTAAATTATAAACGTGTTTCAAATTCAATTTGAAAACAAAAAGCAAGATGACCGCTTATGTATGGGCCATTTCTCCATATGAGGGAGAAAGCCAACAGTATAGGGAGAAAGCCAACGGTATAGGGAGAAGGCCAACAGTATAAGGCCAAAAGTATAAAGACAAGGCGAACAGTATAGGGAGAAGACCAGCAGTGCAGGGAGAAGGCCACCAGTCTAACAATAAAGGAAGAAGACCAACAGTATAAGCATAGATCTCTAAAGTATCTATGGTATAAGGAGACGGGTAATTAACGGTTCGGGAGTAAAGGGAGATGGCTACCACTGGTTACAGTACAGGGAGATGTGCACAATTATAGAGAGATGGCCAACTGTATTAGTACAAGTAAATAAAAGCATTCTCTAACGAGAAAGTTGTTGGTATATAGGATTGACCAATGGTGGTGTAAAAAGCATGGAAACAAGAGTGACAGAAATTTGACTTGAAAATTGAAATAGGCTAATATTTAGCCCATCACTCAGGCATGTACTGTTATAACGTTAGTGTGCTAAATATAGGCCTATTTCAATTTTCAAGTCAAATTTCTGTCACTCTTGTTTCCATGCTTTTTACACCATCATTGGTCAATCCTATATACCAACAACTTTCTTGTTAGAGAATGTTTTTATTGACTTGTTTCATTAGTTTTTTCCTCTGGCATCTTTATTAGTGGTCACAAATTGATTTTAATTTTCGTAGGGAGGGAGGGAGGTTTAAAATTTAAATTATATGTATAGGAGTTCTTAATGTTATTTACCTTGTCCTCTATGTCTCCCCCAGCCTCTTCTATCGCCGCAGCGGCCTGGTTCTGGCCATGGGAGCCATGTGGGTGGTGGTGGCAGCGGCCAGGGGAGCAGCAGGCGAAGTGGTGGTAGGGGCACTGGTGTCAATACTGCTGGTGCCGGTGGTGGGGCTGGTGGTGGTAGCGGCGGTGCTCCTGCTTCTGCTGGTGGCGGCGGGGGGCAGTGCTGCTACTGCTGCTGGTGGTGGCGGCAGGGGCAGCTCTGCTGCTGCTTCTGCTGGTGGCGGTGGGGGCAGTGCTGCTGCTGGCGGTGGGGGCAGCGCTGCTGCTACTGCTGATTGTAGTCAAAAGTTTGTCATTGTGTCAAAAGGTTTTTACATCAGATAAAGGAAGCCTTTTTGTGCATCAGATTAAGGATGACACCCCAATATTCAATAGACAGGTCACAAAGGACTGTATACACAACAGCTGGGTCACCATGCATGCTTTACATGTGAAGTGAATGGCAGATCCCTTCTTACGCTGTACACATGTTGCATGCACATCTTCCTATAGCTTTTTAATGCTAGTGCAATACAACATGCCATGACATACCTTTTGGTGGTAGTGGTAGTTCGGTGACCCCTGCGATACCGCTTCCTCTCGGCAGCACGTTTAACCAATAACGGCAGCTGAATTGTCCTCGTATTTCTGCCTTTTAGCAGCGCGGTCTCCTCGACGTCCTCTTGATATCGCTGCCTTTTAGCAGCACGGTTCTCCTCGACGTCCTCTTGATATCGCTGCCTTTTAGCAGATTGCTTAGATTCAATATCTGCGTTGTAGCTGTCACGTACAGAGGCCTTTTTCGTTTCGGGATCGGCCTTGTATAGCGCGCTCGGGCTTTAGCCTTGTTTTCTTGTGATAAAATATCGTCTTGCTTTTGAAGGTATTCCGCTCGTTGCTTAATAGATCTCTTCTTTTGATTACGCGAAGGCATTTAACTTCACTAGCCAAAGTATCGATTAAACTGCGATAATAGGAACACCAAATAAATTTCGTGCAGGTTGGAGTGCAAGCTGAACAAATAACTTCATTGAACAACAATAAACCAAATAAAATTAATAACTTCATACCAATTCCTATATAGAACTTGCTACCGCATGAGGTACTTCTCTTTCTAGGTGTCTATATGACCTTAAAGGATAACGTGCAGGTGAATTCCGAAGTTTTTGGTGCTATTGCCGTTATTCAAAACCGTTCGTAGCTCGAGTTATACCTTCCTAAGGAAGAAGAAGAAGACGACGACGACCAAGAATTATTTTGGGACTGGGCACGAGAAAAAGGAATTCGTTTGTTTCTCTAAAAGCACACCGTTTTATGACACGGAACAAACGTAGAACTGTATATCTTTGAGTTCTCGTTCCATCGCGACAAAGAGATAAGCGATCCGTTTCTCCGTTGTCCCTCCAGACGCGAGTGAAGTTTTATTAATGATATTCATCAATCCTCAATCAATCCTATATTGAACCTGCTGCCGCAGGTTCAGATAGGGAGAAGCCATCAGACCTGCCAACTATGTTTTGATAGCTTGCGTGAGCGTGGGCATGAATTTGCGGGAGAATGGGTAATTTAGGGGCCGAAATGCGGGAGCATAAAAAATTAGCCGTATTTACTGTTAGCAAATTTCCGCAACGGCATTACGGACGTATAAGAAGTGGGTGCACGCAGTGCATGAAAGCCATTCAACGCATCAGAGTGCATCAGTTGTCATCAATTCTGCTGACCTTTTCCAACTCTTTGGCACGTTTTATATGGTCAGCTCCACCTAGGTGACGCAGGATGTCTCTTTCACCTTGATGGTCAAAGTTAAATGCTCGAAAGCAGACACTCCACTCCGCTAGGGTCTCAGACTTTTTTGTGATGCTAGGGTATTTGGATGCCCAGTTTTGCTGCCACTTTGTTTTGTACTGCGGACGGGGTCGCTTCTTAGGTGGGATATCGGCAGAACAATGTGGCTTGTCCATATCGTCGGAAGAACCATTTCGATCAGGATCTAGATCGGCAACAGGATCATTCCCATCTGCCATTTTCGCGGCGCATGCAGCACGTGAATACATTAGATAAAATAATCTATGATAGAAAAAAATAACGTACGATAACAATAATATTAAAGAATAACAGAATTAACTATCATAGTTACAAGTATTATTAAACGAAGGTTATAAGACCAGTACGGCGGCGCCGCGCCGGGATCATCAAGGTACGATGCGTGAGAACGGACATGGCTAGCGGGAGTGCGGGAGAGTGGTTGTAAATGCGTGAGACTCCCGCGAGATGCGGGAGAGTTGGCCATATATCTACTCCTTCCAAGATATAGCACATACATGTAGGGCGGAACACTACCCACTGCCGAACATACCCTACGCTACTAAATTCACATAGTATACTCACCATAACACCTGCGTCTCAGAAGACGAAAGCATGAAGGGCATACGTAGTTCGATCCCTGCATGCATCATTGTGCCTAATTGATGCGCTCCACATCTCCAGTGCAAGTGACGCATAGCCGATAAGTATTTGTGTATCGGTTCAATTATAATTGTAACTCAAATTGTATTGATAGTTACGTTAAAGTTTATAACCGTTAACCTCTACTAGCTAGCCGACATAATTTTAACTTTATTCTAAGATGACGCAAGGTATTACGTAATGACACATTATATATTATGCGCTGTAGAAATTAAATGTTTGTCTTGATTGTAGTTTATAAATTAATATATAAATAAATAAATAAATGCACAGACATATATATCACATATTGATGTCCATTTCACTATTACACACGAACTTGCACAAAACTACCCTAGCCTTCAAGCAAGTCCATTGTTGTAGCCAACCTAGCATTGAACGCACGGGCATTGGCTCGAACTAGTATGATTAATGTTATAATCTTATAAAGCACAGATTCACAATCAGTCTGATTTATCGTAAATTATAAACGTGTTTGAAATTCAATTTGAAACAACAAAGCAAGATGACCGCCTATGTATTACGCATACTATAAAGCATAATTTAGGTAATACAATAACTGAAATGTAATTTGCAAGCTAGATGAATTTTTAAAGTAATTGTAAGACACCCATATATGCCCTGCACAATTGCCGCACTCATCAATTTTTTATTATTTTTTTATGATGCAAGATTTATTTTTTTCATCCATAAAAATAGGACTATACAATTTTAACACACACATACAGTCATCATACATATCACATAATTGATCAGAATTTATTAACCAATAAATGGTTCAGACTACTTCAATGCATGATTGAGTAAAGAGCGGCCCGGCCCATCCTCAAAGCCCAGGCCATTTGGATTTCCTCCATGTCGTCGGCGTAGTACCATATTGGCTGTTTGGCCACCACTGCCACTATCAGAATCACTACTGCCATCTTGTTCAATTCGAGCTTGGTGTAAATGTTACATAAAAAAAAGGAGAAATAAAATTATTCACCTCTTATTAGCATATGCAGGTGTCGGCTTTCTTAAACATTCCTGTGTATTGACACAAGAGGAGTATCTACTCTAACAGCTTGAAGGATAAGCCCTTCTTAGTTTTTAATGTCGGATTCTGTCGCGTTTCGCACGACTACTTTAAAGCATGCCCTGTAATACTGTGATAAAAGCTGAGCAATGCCTTATGTTCCACAATCATGTGTGCTGTGTCACTGGTACTTGAATACCACCTGGCTCAACTGCAACATCAGATGAGGAACTCACTTTACATGCACCATTAAAACCATTTAACCAGAATTGTAATACAGTGGCCTACATGTCCTTAAATTATGTATTTAATAATGTATGCGCTAGGTCCCTTTTATCCCATATAATTATATATGAATATAGGTGTAATTAATTAATTTTTTTCGATATGCTTTGGGAAAACCATTAGCTTTAGTACCACTTACACATCAACACTGTCTTTGTTGTATTCACCCAAATCTGCACATATGTAGTAAAATACATAATTTAAGGACATGTAGGCCACTGTATTAAATTTCCGGTTACATTTTTAAAATGGTGCAGGTACAGTGAATTCTTTATCTATTGATGCATTGGAGTTACATGCAGTGGCAGTAAACCCAGGAAGACCAATAAATGGTTGGTAATATGTTGAGCACACACAATTGGGGAACATAGCAGTAATGCAGGATGCACAAACTACTGTATCTATGGATACATTAGGTATCGAAACCAGTTATATTCAATATGCACATTGCAAGATAATGCTTCTCATTTATTACTTGTTTTGTAATCTTTTGATTTAGAAGGGAAATGGCCACAGCCAAACAGTCATTTGATTACAGTACATGTGCATGACCCCTCTTGCTAGCTGTTGCATGATTTACCTGCTTCGTTGGTAGAGTAGTTGTGACTTATCCTATAGCGTTGTACAAGAATATATATACCAACGCATATAGGTACTAGTAGCAACACAACAGTACAAATTCAAGCGACGATAGGTATGACAGTGTTAGAGAGACCTAGAAAGTAAGTGGTACAAATGTGGTCAAGGACATTATTAAATGCAATTAAAATCTTTGAGCATTCTGGCATGCTATACTGGTATCACATAATTATTAAAATACCCAAATGCACAGCCATTTGCCAATGCAATTATCCCTGTGCATGGTATTTAAAACATTTATGGGGTCAATTATATCCATTTACACTCTACCTGTTGTAAAAAACATGCGTGTCTTTCAAAAGCGTATGGTTTATGCAACAAAACAATGAGAAGGAAGCACAAGTACACTAGGTTTAATGTATACACAAGCCATCAGTGCCAGCAATATGCAGAGTACCATGTGTACCTCTTTATACGGTAACATTCACTATTTATTTTAACACCTAGCTGTGGAAATATGATCTACATGTATGACATGGTGCAACTTTGGACTGATGTGCTGCGGTATCAAGAGAGTGTTCATGCATCATTTCTCCAAGTAAATTAAGGTGATACAATCATAAGTACTAATTAATGCCCACAGATTGCGATAATATTCTGTTGTGCAAGTAATGGCTGTACATATGCATGGTGATACACTATAGTGGCAAGGTGTGCATTACTACACAGTGCATGGACGTCACATGTTAGTTTGTATGCATCAAGCCAAAGCCATGCACATACACTGAACCTCAGCTGTGCAATTACATGTACACTGTCACACAGCTCACTCATCTACAGTGTTATAATAGAGATAAATATGCCTAACTATAGTAATTCATACAATCACAAACAGGAAGTCATGAGATTAAAGAAGCGCATGTATGTAACTCATATATTGTAAGAGTCACCATCATAAAGTGCATGTGCATGCGCTTCTTTAATCTCATGACTTCCTGTTTGTGATTGTATGAATTACTATAGTTAGGCATATTTATCACAGCCACGTGTCAGGGTAAGTGTGCTCACATTTGTAGAAGGTAAACATGCAGTACTTTGCTTATTTGGCAAACAGCAATAATGAAGAACATATAATGTTGCCATGGAGAATTAGCAAATAATTTTTGTCAAACTGCTTCTCACCACATCCCTCAATACATAATTTTTGTACAATTAGTAGGAATCAACCCCATGAATACTTAATTTAAAGTGTGACCTGATGGCTGGGCAGGTGGTAGAACTGATGGCTGGGCAGGTGGTAGAACTGATGGCTGCGGTGCTTTCATCAAAGGATGATGATGTATGCATATTGGAGAGTTAAAAAGGAAATGAGAAAATACAGTTCATCCGATTGTCATTAATTGTATATTGATGGTGCCCTACCTGTAGCAATTGTCACTGTCACCCTGGTATTGTTAACCAGAGTTGGATGAGGAAGAGTGTAATCCAGACACTCGATTACCAATCCATTGAGGTCCGCAACAGCAGTGATAGTGAGGACAGAGGTATTACAAATGCCGGGAGGAGTTGTTTCAATTTGAGGGCAGGTGTTGGTTGCACTCAAATAATCACCACACGTTCCACTGTATTGTCCGTAAGTGTAAACCTGCGGCAGGCGGATATAATTATCCCTGCAAACCGCAGTCAGATTTGTGAATTGCCATTGTGTATGAAAGGTCTTCCCCGTGACACTGACTATGCAAGTGCATTTCACAACAGTTCCGTTACTGAGAGGTTCGGAGAGTATTGGGTCACATGAAAGGCTCTGGGTACTCCCTTTGTAACAGAAAAGTAATAATGATGACCAAAGAAGACAAGCACTGTGATGAATTCATCCATTAAAACATGCATATAAAAAGACGACAAAATACCACATCATACATTTGCAAAGATCACACTAGGTCACCGAGAGACGTTTAGTTTTAAGTATTAGGAGCTACAAGTCGATCCGGATTGAGGTGTGTCATGATTGCCCACAATCTAATCGATTAAGCTGGTTTGAATGCTCACCTACACCGGTGCGTTTGTGCGGCTAGGCTGGATGTGAGTTGCTTAGATACAAGTCTTCGTATTCTGGTGCTTTATTTTTGTCAATAACCTTATTGAACTCTAATATGCGCACTTACATGCTTATGTACATGTACGCTCATCCTTTATGCATGCCGGTATGCCCATAACACATATATATACAAAGCAGAAGCGGCATTCAGAATGTGATTCGCCCCGAAACCCCAATCGGTCCAGATCAAATACGTTTTGCAAATGGTAGAAAAGAAAAATTCGCGCACAGACCGATAATCTCGGGAACCAATAATTCGTGGTTCCAAATATCTCGCACTCCCATTCCAAATACAATCTTTTCGGCATACCCTTGTAAATGAGGCCGACAAAAGTGATTATTGGTATACCGGTAACCCTCGACAAGAATAGAGCTCTCTCTACTCATAAACATCTCCTGGCGTCGAACTGTTAGGTTGTACATGTAACTTGAGACAAGCTCACGTCGTAACGGCTTCGTCCAACCAATGCATGTACCTTCTATCGGTATTTGAAACAGTTCCCATTTAAATCGAAGATTCATCAACAAATGAACAGATCAATAAACAAAATGTCATATCGCAGTACCCACGCGCACGTACATGTACGAACGCACGTAAGCACTCGTACACACGCGCAATACACACAGCAAACACTGCGGCTGTAATGGTCACACATTCATCTTAATGTATATCCCT
This sequence comes from Ephydatia muelleri, assembly GCA_013339895.1. NCBI lineage: Eukaryota > Metazoa > Porifera > Demospongiae > Spongillida > Spongillidae > Ephydatia > Ephydatia muelleri. The sequence continues at coordinate 10,503,671 of JABACO010000006.1, forward strand.
GTAACATCCACAAATCTGTCATGTAACAAACCTTGCTGTACCACAGCTGGGCCAACGAGAATGAAGATAATATTGATCACCTGAACAAATATATAATGTACAAGATATACCTAGCTGCGGTTTAGCAAATATGCTTCGTTAGCGCGTGGGGCCTTTATGTAGCAGCATAAATGCCTTTATGCTATCTCCCCATAAACACACACACACACACACACACACACACACACACACACACACACACACACACACACACACGCACACACACGCACGCACACACACACACGCACACGCACACACACGCACGCACACACACACACGCACACTCACAAACACACACACGCACGTACACACGCGCACACACACACACACACACACACGCACACACGCGCACACACACATACACACACACACACACACGCACAATCATACAACACATAAAATACTACTTACGCTGCTAGTATACGACATGTGTGATCATAGTCGCTATATGTATACGTGAGCCTATATAGCTAAACGGCAGACAAACACGTAGAAAGCTGCGGGAAGAACCTTATAACGAATACTGCATGGAACTCACTGTAGTATACCAATATGATGCCCCTGCCCCATCGATCCGCCAATCCACCCCCTGTCGAAAGAAGAAAGCCCTAGACATAAATACCATTATAAGGTTATACGTTCGTGAATAAAATGATCATAAATCAAAGCATTTCGTAGTCTGTACATATTACATTGGCACTGAAAAAAAAAAGCATTTAGTAGCTATTTGTGTACTGGCATGCATGCACACTTTCATGGGCGACGGAAGGTTTCTAAGTGGTGGGTGGGGGGAGGAGGGGCATTATGAGTAACAAAGAGCGAGCATAATGCACACGATTGTAACGATACAAGCATACAGCAGGCTGAAGCAGGAAATTATGATATATCAAGTGTTCCAGTAGGGGGCTGGTATCCCGCCTGATGCATAAAAGCTTTCGGCATGAAGAATTAAATTAATAAAACTGTGCCTTCAGATCATATAATGCATAAAGATAGTCCATGCCCTTGTATTCAAGTGCTTACATATACGTCTCGATAAATTATTCTCACCACAGAATTATTAAACAAAATGATCAGGTGATACGGTTACGTACAATGATTATTCTGAAATTATCGGTTCAGCGCTCTTAATCTCAGCTCGCTGCGTAGGTATTGGGGATCCTTGCCGCGGAAAAGGAATATAACCCATGTTTTGTTTTTGTTTTTCAAGATTTAACCTTTTTTTTATATTCTACAAACGTCATTGCTTCTTACGCACTGCATGAGGATCGGTAATGGAGTCGTAAGGCACTGAATTTTAAATAGCCATACATATCATTACAAGGCAAGCGTTACATTTCTATCGCGCTACATTTCTATCGCGCCTACTGAAAGTTTAATTCGCTAGGTCCCTATTCGCGGAAACGACCCAATTACCTTGTGTACAAAGGTGCCTGAAGTGGATCTACATGTATTAGCATGAGTGCGGTAAGTACCTTCAAGTACTCACACGACTCCTGGTCCTATTGATGTATTGCATGGGATGTTATTAAATACAAAGGTCTGTCAAGATAATTTTGGCACGCACTCCCACCCCAAAATTGCTACCGTCGGGAGAACATTATTTATGCATGAATACATGGGTCTCCTGGACTAGTGTTATATGTGCTTGATTACAAACCAATTGGTAATTATAATGGGGCTACTAACCAACTAAAACAGCTACCATTAAACTGTTAAATGGGACAGTTTTCGAGTATCATTTATAATGCATAAAAGTTATAAAAGCATCACGTTTGAATCGCTATAACTTCCAAATGGTTAACGCTATTAACTTTCTATTTTCATCATTTTATACTACATCATTATTCTATAACAATTATTTAATTATGATTTTTTACTTTTTTTTACGCAGTTAATACTGGATGAAATTTTATTACTTTGTTTCACAACGACAAATGCGTTATAAAAACAATGGAATACGAGTATGATAGCATTTATGCTGCACACAACCTTCTAAAAGAGCAGAAGCAGTCACATTTTAGCTGGTCTGCAGTCCGCATAACTTAGTGCATGAACTGCAGCACTGTAGTGAACATGCTGGAGCAAGAATTACGTATTTCAACTCAATATAAGTGTGCTCTATTGTGTCGGAATAAGTGATTTTCTCTCCAGCATGGTTCATTACAAAAAGCATATTCAATTGCATTCTTTGTACTACATGCATTAAAATTAATGCATTTAATTAATACATTTAACATTGCTGAAGTGCAGTTGTTTGTCGGTGGCTAAAACAGACCAAAAGCTATACTATAAAGTAAAGATCAGGTTTTATGACAGTGTGCAAATTCAATCTATAACTTGAATGATAGCCTTGAAGAGCAGATCGTTCTATACAAGACAACTAGAAGTGATCTTTTAACCGTTAAAGAAATAAATATCTGCGAAAAGCGAACTGGAGATGAGAACTGCATGCACGTGAGTTGTTTGCCGTTGCTTTTGCCTACAGGTCATGCTGCATGAGGAAAAGTCTACACAATGTGTATGTTATCCAAGCAAATCCGTCTGCGGCAACATTTGATTATGGATAATATGTATCCATTATTTGATGCAATGTTTTGAGTAGAACTGTCTGAAATCATTTTAGATCACAGAGAAGAAATAAAATCAGTGAACACTTTCAAAATACGTCTTATTTGCACATGCCGATTGCCAGAATCCTCTGATCGGGCCGAATGTGATAGTGTGTATGACCAATGAACATGTAGTCATTTTCGCCAGAGGGGATCGAGTCAATTATTCCTATAGGCGTAAATGACTGGTGAGTCGGCATAGGCATAGGCATATATGACTGGAATAATAATATGCCCAGGGTCCCACTGGGGAGTCAATATTAAGTCATTGGGCTGGAGTTTGTCACATAGGAGATAGTTAAGTTATTTGGTGTGGATTAGTTGGCAATTAACAGCAATATACAGGGGAAAAAAAACTGTTTTGAAATAATTGAACAGTAAATCGCACGTGTCTGATTTTAATGTTCAATCACACAAAGATTTTACACTGAGAGGATTTCAAAATCCTTTATGAAACTGATCAGAACTTGATTAAAGCCATTTTTTCCTGCGATACGCAAACTGAAATGGCATGCATGTATACTTTAAGGTTCTATTAAAATACTGTACAGCTGTGCAGTTCTTTACGCCTGCTCAAAGACTGGGTGACCACTCAGGGCACTGGTAGCTACATAGCGATGGATGGATACATACCGCATCAGCTTCAAGAAGAGTCTATCTGTGCAATGTCAGTGAATTAATAATCAGTGGACGTCTGCATGCAATAAAATCCCTATCGTAGAGTGGTCTGATGTTCCGGTCTTTGATGTCAAATTACCGCCTGCTAGCAGAGGAGATACCTGTGTCAATATTATCTCTGCTAATTAGCACGTGACAATTAAACGTCCACTAGTTTCCAGTAAAGTCCATGCCAATGCATGCATTGCCTGGCCATCAATCGGTGAAGCGTCAAGAGAGACTACCTGTAAGGTTCTTTCTATGGCTACTGTAGGTGACATGGGGACGTTAATGTAATGTACAGATCATGCGGTAACCGTTTGAATTAAGTATTCGCACGTATTACGTACGTAGGTCTATCGCTCGGACTAAATTAAGCAAGTCCTACTCTATGTATAAAACACGCGTGTTTGAAACTAACCTGCTTTGCACATATCTATACCGAAATACATGGACGATGCAGCGTTTAGTCTACTTTGTGTCAGCAATAAACAAAGATAGAGCATTAGGGGTTAATTACACCAAGCACGCATTCAGGAATGGAACGTTTCTATGGGAAAGGAAGGCACACGCTGCAACCGGCAACAGCTCACAACGACGTCCAAAATAAGTTCGAGAAGTTGTCGGAAACACTTTTGGACCTGCAGGAGGAGCAACGAAACAACGCCGCAGCGATACGGTGTGTGATGCAAAGAGTGGAGACAATCGCTAAGGACGTCGATGATCTTAAAAAGCAATTATCGCAACGGACTCAAGCCACCAGCCAGTCACAGGCTTGCAAGAGAATTCCTTCAGCACTAAGTGTGAGTTATGTAACGAAAGGTGGATTGGGGAGGAGGAGGGGGAATGGCATAATTTATAAACTATTTATTGATATACCCTCTCCATTACTACTTCAACACTCCTCCCTTCCCCTCCATCTCCATCACCTTCCCCCTTGCATACAATGTGCATGTACAACAATCACAAATTATATATCAACGTGCAATTAATTAACCTAGTAGCGCACACGTTCATCATAAACTTCTTGGCTACATCCTCAGGATTCAAGCGTTGTCAGCTCCTTGTGCACTTGTAAAATGAAACAGTTATTGACTGTTTTCTGTCCTTGAGAACCTCAAATAAGTAAACAGTTGTCGCATGGCAGAAAACGTCCTTCCGATGTACTTGATGTTATTGGAATTATTAAATGTTGCCAATATCATTATTCAGTTACCACACTGCATTCAGGTATCCATACGATAGACATTAGCAATTACAGTAATACTTCCACAACGCACAGAGCTGCTGGTGGTGACCTTAGCACCACATATTATGATTGAAACCTCAGATTGTCTACTATGATTGACTAAATGTAACCATTCAATTAAAGGTAAAAATCTTTTTATTAATTGGCATTGTAACATGTGTCCTTAAAAGATTGTGTACAGTTGCTTGGTAGGTGTGAAGAGAAGGTAGGTCATCATGGTCTGTTCTTAAAATAAAAAAGACAAGATAGTACCGTTGAGACCACTTGGATCAATTGCCCCCCACCCCCCTCCCCTGCTCTGAGAATAGAAATTTGATAATTACATTCTCTAATAATTACGATTCATTTGTTTAATTAATCCATTTAGATGGCAATAAAGAGTATTTATTGGGGATTACCTCAAGAGCAGCAGTACAAAGTTGAGGAGAGGTAATATATTGTTGTCTGCATCTGTATTTGCATATTATATTTGGGCAATACTTCAGCTACAGAAGTGAACATAACCAACGTGTCTCAGCATGGCTATTGGATCGAATTGGAAAAGCACGAAAATTGCAGCAGTATCGTGAATATTACTCGAGTAATAAGATCTATCCATCCATATCACCAAAATTGTGAATACCATTCTATTAATAGAAGCAGTGTATCGTTACTATGAGTCCAGACGACGAAAATTTAAAGATCTAGCAGAATGTAGAGCTGATGCTGTTAAAATGAATGGAAAGAAGAGCAAAAAAAAGAGGTTACAGAAAACAGTTGGGTGTTTTTTTGAGTGTTTTATGTCATATGATAAAGAATTCTACATGCATATAATTCTAGTTGTACGAACGAAGGAAATCAGTCTTAGAAGACGATGAAAAAGTTAAATGGGATCAGATTGATCCATCATACATGACATCAGAGAGTGACGCTGAACTTGATCAGAAGAAGATAAAGGAATTACACACACCGTCTTGGAGATCAGCTGGTAAGATTCAATATGTACACACTATATGTTTCACAGTTGCATTTTGATGCATTTTGTAAGGATTGAACAGGTTAATAAATAAGCTTGATAGGAGACTTGCTGCAAAGGAGACACAAAAGGAGTTTGTAGGATTTAAGCGCAAGGAGAGAATTGCAGGGCCACCCTCAAAATCTGAAGTCCCAATCGGTGCTCCAGAATGGGCAGTGAGTATGTGTAGTACTGGTAAGAGAAATAAATCCAGTGCATGTAGTAAACTCACAAAGATAAACTATTCAGCAGCCTATCCCAATCAGACATCGGAGCAGGTACATTCAACAGAACAGCCACAATCACCAATTGACAGCAATTCTAGTACAGTTTCACCATCAGGTTAGTAAGCTTTAACAACTTGGTTATGTGTGTTGTGATATTCGACAACCATGTCAGTTCAGTGCCATTTATGTTCCATTATATACAACCAAATGGGATCGTTTTCGCACAAAGGGACCTAACGCATACATTCTAAAATTTCCAGTACGCACAATAAAAATGTAATGCTTGCATTGAAATGTATGGCTAACTAAAAATTCAGAGCCTTACAACTGCATGACAGATACTCCGATTCTCAGTGCGTAAGAAGCTAGCAATGTGTAGAGGACATTTCAGACTTCTAGAATTTGAAATCTTGAAAAGCATCCTTTTGCGGAAACGATCCCAAATTAATGTCCATTATTATAGGATCACTACAGACGTCCCAATCAAGCTATCACAAATGCAAAGGTAACTTGGCAGTACTGATTGAGTCATTCATACAAATGATTATATATGTATGTAGATTGATGTGACTGTACATTTTTTTTACATTAGATAAGAGTTTAGGCTTCACTTCAGCTACTGAAGCACCGTAAGTGAATGGCCATTCTGCTTTGCTCTGGTGTTATGTTGCTGTTTACTTCATTGTCTTAATAGTACCTGCAGCACAGGGGGGCCCAAGCAACTGTATGTGGAAAATGATGTTTCATTTGGTAATCCAACAGCAATCTTTTTTAAATGAGTGCATAACTGGCTCTCTTTTTAACCTCAGGTCTGCACACCAAGTATTATGAGTGCTCATCAGATGATGATTTTTCTAGTGACTCATTCTAATTAATCACACCATGCACATGCTGTACTGCTAAGACCTCAATAATCCGCCACGCTTTCATCCATTCAATCAAACATAACATGTACTTTGATTGCTATCAATAATGCACATGTATAATACTGTGTATTAATTTATTAAATTGCATCATTTGGTGTACAATGTAATCTTTTTGCTGAGCAGCTAAAAGGTTTCAGTGATACATCCTTTTTGGCTGTCACTTTGCCATTAAGCTTATAATTAATTATTTCATGCCTACAACTGACATACACAAGCCTGGCAACGAAATCCACAGTCCCACGAGCCATTGTGTGAGATTAACTCTCCCGCGGGCAGCAACACAATATTGCGCCGCAGCTGCTGTACAAAAGCCACATTGTTTTTATAAATCGTTAACGTTTTGTAGTCACAGTCAACAACACAATTTTCAGAGGAAATGTTTTTTACTTGTCAAATTCGCGGGGTTGTTTACATAGAACGTTTCCCTGTAACGAGGAAACGCTTATTCCACACTATACCGCTTCGCCCGTGAGAGAGCTAAAGCTACTGCTGTTTAATTGGCACATCAATATGTAAAGTAGGTCATGGTTAGTCTGCGTGTAGTTTAGTATGAAGTTGGAAGTCGTGATGCAGCAATAAATTCGCTTTCACCAAATATTTAGGCAACATGAAACATCTTCCTTTGAAAGTGGTCGTAATAATTGAACATTCTCAGGATCAGAATGCAAATCATGTATAGAATAAGAATGAAGCCCACTACTGTGCAGGCTATCACTTGTAATACATTTCAATAGTTTCAAACCTTTAATTCAGCAGCATACCACGTTTCTTCTCTCCCTGTCTCCTGGTCACACAACTGCATCCTACTGCCAGCCTATAGCTGAACAGTATGTGATTATGTATCATATTAGAATTACTCATTTTCACCACAATATTCCTATTTTCCTGACCTTCATTCGTGACTAACTACTGTTGTAACTGCACAGGTATATTGTCCCCATCTACGTTTGCTAAGGACCATGAAAAATTTCAGTGAGTTTACATTACAGGTGTTGTTGAATACTGAATTATATGATAGTTCATTTAATTAATTGTGATTAGGCCACAACGGATTAAATTACATATACTGCAATACAGTTGAAACCAGTTAAATGAACAGTTGTGCATTGGTCAATGCGTATACTTATCCATATCCAGAAATCGCCCATACATCGGCGGTCATCTTGCGATTTATTTCAAATCGAATTTTAAACATGTTTACTATGTACAATAAATCGGTCTGATTATGATATCTGTAATTCGTAAAATTATTCCATGAACCATTCTTTAACTAAAATCAAGACAAAAAAATTAATTTCTACCGCGCACAATTTATTCATAAACGTATATTATTGGACAATTATTGACTATATTTACAGCAATACATAAATAATATCTCAGTAATAAGTTCTAATAAATCTATATACTACAAGTTATTATTTAATTAAAGTCCGTAGGGATCACATTCCTAGCCAGTATGGCCCACATAACTAAGTATTTCGTCATTTATTTATCATAAAGCAGAAATGGATCAATTTCCGAGGGGTTTGGAGAGATAGTTTCTGTTTGCTTAACTTGCAACTAGAGACTTTAGCACTCTTTGTAGTCATTCCTGGTACCATTGCACGTGATTGTGGCATGACCAAGTATTTCTTGAACATCATAGGTACTTCAACCACTGAGCTAATAATACTGAAATGTGAATGCTGCTTTTCTTTTACCCCTCACACAAACCTGATGCAGGTGGATGACTAGTGACTAGGGTGTGTAACCGGTTATCAGGTTATTCGGGTTATTCGGATATTCGCAAAAACCTATCCGTTCGAATAGCATTACTCGGAAAAATCGATTAGTGAATTTTATCTATTCGAAATATGTTTCTCCATTCGGAGGTACTTAGGTATTCGTCGCCAGCATCGACAATTCGCCCATTATTCGAATACCTTTTTATACCGATATCCGGATATGATTTCCAATTGAGTATTTCATAATTAGAGCTGTATAACTACGTCACTGTTGTTTTTACTATTTATACATACATAAAGACATCGGAAACAATCAATAATTGAGTAAATAGATAGTAATATAATACAAAATATTTAATGTGCATCAATTAGGATACAATATATACTAGCTCAGTGCTGTTATCGTCGTCTTCAAGTAAGTAACTAAGTTCATTAGTACATGCCACGAGTTGTGGTTATATGTAGTAGCAATAAATTTATGTACCAGTACTAGTATTGCATTGTTTTATTGTACAGTGGTACGAAGTGAACATATCTGAGTACTGCGCTAGCGAGTGAAATAAAATGACAGACTTCTCACCCAAATCAAGTAAGTATGCGAGCTCTGTTTGAGAATGTGGAGGAATTAGAGAGCATTACGCAATCGTACTAATGGGATTGATATGAACAAGAGCATGGTAAAGACATACAAACACATGCTACTGTAGACCTTTGTGTCTCTGTGTTTTAAACTGACATGCATAGCTCTAGTTTGGATGCAAGACCAGGTGGATTTCTGTGCAGACATAAATTATCTTCTCAGTGTGCACTCCACAAGCACCATAACCTGAATAACCTAGGTATTCGGCAGGAAATTTGGGAAAACCTATTCGGAACAATCGATTTTGTTTTTTAAACTATTCGGAAAAATCGATTTTCAGATCCTAAAAAACCTGAAAAATCGATTAGTGTTTTAAAAGTATTCGGAAAAATCGATTTTCAATATGCAAGGGAGGTCACACACCCTACTAGTGACAATTGACGATAGTTTAGTCTTTATTGATCTTAGTTTATATCATGTGCCTTAGAGATTCCTCCTGCTGGATATTATAATCGGACAAAAATATAAATTTAGATCCTTGCGACCATTGGCTACCACATTCCTAGCATTTACAAATTTTTTAAATGTATTATCTAGTCTTGTACCGACCCAACTTTATGCAGCTGCGCATCCTACGGTATCATTGACTGACTTAACATTGTTTCAGCACAAAATGGACCACAAGATTACGAATGTAACATAAAGCTCGAGCGTGGAACTTATCATCATGACTGCCTCAGGATGCTGTCTGCCTTGGTCGTGGATGCCTCTGTATGTGCTTTTCTCTAAACGTAAAGTGTCCATTTTTTGTGAACAGAAATTCAGCACCAGGAACTGCACCAGTACTTATATCAGCATAATGTAATGCATTTTCTATGTATTTTTTTTGTACAAGTAAATAAAAACATTCTCTAACGAGAAAGTTGTTGGTATATAGGATTGACCAATGGTGGTGTAAAAAGCACGGAAACAAGAGTGACAGAAATTTGACTGGAAAATTGAAATAGGCCTATATTTAGCCCATTACTCAGGCATGTACTGTTACAACGTTAGTGTGCTAAATATAGGCCTATTTCAATTTTCCAGTCAAATTTCTGTCACTCTTGTTTCCGTGCTTTTTACACCACCATTGGTCAATCCTATATACCAACAACTTTCTCGTTAGAGAATGTTTTTATTTACTTGTTTCATTAGTTTTTTCCTCTGGCGTCTTTATAAGTGGTCACAAATTGATTTTTAATTTTCAAATGGAGGGAGGGAGGGAGGTTTAACATTTTAATAATAGAAATTATATGTATAGGAGTTCTAAATGTTATTTACTGTTCGGCCTTGTCCTCTATGTCTCCCCCAGCCTCTTCTATGGCCGCAGCGGCCTGGTTCTGGCCATGGGAGCCATGTGGGTGGTGGTGGCAGCGGCCAGGGGAGCAGCAGGCGAAGTGGTGGTGGGGGCACTGGTGTCAATACTGCTTGTGCCGGTGGTGGGGCTGGTGCAGGTAGCAATGCTCCTGCCTCTGCTGGTGGCGGCAGCTCTGCTGCTACTGCTGGTGGCGGCAGCTCTGCTGCTACTGCTGGTGGCGGCAGCTCTGCTGCTACTGCTGGTGGCAGCTCTGCTGCTACTGCTGGTGGCGGTGGGGGCAGCTCTGCTGCTACTGCTGGTGGCGGTGGGGGCAGCTCTGCTGCTACTGCTGGTGGCGGTGGGGGCAGCTCTGCTGCTACTGCTGGTGGCGGTGGGGGCAGCTCTGCTGCTACTACTGGTGGCGGTGGGGGCAGCTCTGCTGCTGCTGCTGGTAGGGGCACTGCTACTGCTGGTGTAGGGGGGGCAGCACTGCTGCTGATTGTAGTCAAAACATTGTCATCAGATAAGGAAGCCTTTTTGTGCATCAGATTAAGGATGACACCCCAATATTCAATAGACAGGTCACAAAGGACAGTTGAGTCACCATGCATGCTTTACATGTGAAGTGAATGGCAGATCCCTTACATGCGTGCTGTACACATGTTGCATGCACATCTTCCTATAGCTTTTTAATGCTAGTGCAATACAACATGCCATCACATACCTTTGGGTGGTAGTGGTAGTTCGGTGACCCCTGCGATACCGCTTCCTCTCGGGTAGCTCTGCTGCTGCTGGCGGTGGGGGCAGCTCTCTGCTGCTGGTGGTGGGGGTGGGGGCAGCTCTGCTGCTGCTGGTGGTGGGGGTAGCGCTGCTGCTACTAACTAATGTACAATGTAACAGACACAGATGCATGCACAAATAACCTTTTGTACAAACATTGACCTTTACCAGGGAACTGGGAAGCCTTACTGTACATCTGATAATATGCATGCAAGCGTACAAGAAATGTGTTAATGTGTGCATGACAGGAAGCCATGAGCAACTTACATTAGCACGTAAGAAAGCAGCCCTTAGACTTTAAATGCTACATACAGCATGCTATTTATAACATACCTTTGGGTGGTAGTGGTAGTTCTACGACCCTTCCAATACCGACTCCTTCTAGCTGCCTTAATGGTAGCTGAATTGCCCCTGTATATCCGCCTATTAGCAGCACGGTTCTCCTCGACGCCCTCTTGATATCGCTGCCTTTTAGCAGCACGGTTCTCCTCGACGCCCTCTTGATATCGCTGCCTTTTAGCAGCACGGTTCTCCTCGACGCCCTCTTGATATCGCTGCCTTTTAGCAGCACGCTTAGATACAACATTTGCGTTGTAGGTGTCGCGTACAGAGGCCTTCTTCTTTTCAGGGTCGGCCTTGTAGGTGTCGCGTACAGAGGCCTTCTTCTTTTCTGGGTCGGCCTTGTAGGTGTCGCGTACAGAGGCCTTCTTCTTTTCAGGGTCGGCCTTGTAGCGCGCTCGGGCTTTAGCCTTGTTCTCTTGTGATAAAATATCTTCTCACGTTATCCGCTCGTTGCTTAGATCTCTTTTGATTACGCGAAGGCATTTTTAGAAAAACAACTTCACTAGCCAAAGTAAGTAACGACTAAACTGCGATAGAAACACCAAATAAATTTAGTGTCTGTTGGAGTATTTATACTCCCTAAAATTATACATTTTATTAAGAACTTGCTAGAACTTGCTAGATGGCCATAGAACTTGCAACCAAATAAGGTATTTCTCGCTGTAGTTTCTTTCTAGATGTGATATGTGTCCAAATGACATGCTAGGATAACGTGCCGGTAAATTCTGAAGAGATTGGTACTATTGTCGTTCTTTAAAACCGTTCGTAGCTCGAGTTATACCTTCCTAAGGAAGAAGAAGACGACGACGACGAACAATTTTTTGGGGAATGGGCACGAGAAGCAGGTTCTTTGTTTGTCTGGAAGCGCATAGTTTAATGACATGAAACTAGCATGAAAACGTAGATCTTGGTGTTGTCGTTCGATTGCTGCAACGAGATAAGTGATCCGTGTCTCCGTTGTCCCTCCCGACGCGATTTAAAATTTTTAATGACATTCATCATTCCTCAATCAATCCTATATTGAACCTGCTGACGCAGGTTCAGATTTGCATTTTTATTATACATGATATTATTTTTATTTATTTTACTATCATTGAATTTGAGGTACTTTAATTGTAACAATGGTTTGCTGTAACACATTGTATTTCAAAACGTGATTGTGCACTTTTTTAGGAGTGACATTATTGCTGCATGTCCAGCAATTTCGGACATCCATACACGTCTGTACATTGAAAACGCATGTAAAGTATTTGATTGTTTTTAAATATTACCGCAGTTGGATTAATTTTTAAAATATAAATAATGCATTCTTTTATTTTTCGCTTTCATTTTGCGAGCAGGAGAATCAACAACAAAATTAATTACTTTTGTTATTACGTAATAGAAGTCAATAATGTTTAATAACATCTAATGGTGGGCGCGCCCTTATAGTGCAAATTGGTGCCTGTGTGAGTGGGAGGAGCGTGTCGTTGCTAGTAATGTGCCCTTGGTTCAATATTTCTTTCATCGGCGTGAACGTGCGCTCGGCGTGTATCTACCTATTTTCTACGACTGCTTACGTTCCTACATCTTGATACCTCATCCCGATATGCGCAATGACACACCACGCGCGCGCGCGCCACATACTCCCAGCTCTTTTTGCTGGGGTGCACATTAGGAAAAATCACTTTAGCTGATGCTGATTAACCGGGTTGGTCTGTACCCAGGGCAAGAATGGGTTAAATATCTCTAGCTGCTGGTTAGTTGTGTTGTCTGGGTGTGGTCTGTACCCTGGGCAAGATTGGGTTAAATCTATCTACTTGTGTTGCCTGGGTGTGGCCAGTACCCTGGGCAAGAATGGGTTAAATATCTCTAGCTGCTAGTTAGTTGTGTTGTCTGGGTGTGGTCTGTACCCTGGGCAAGACTCTACCTATCTTGTGAAGAAGTATAATATATATGTATTTCCAACTTACATTTCATTGTCATGCTCATCAAATAAATTATGAAATAGTTACTCTTGTCATTGTCATTTCTCACAAAGATAACAGAATACTAAAAGCCTGCTAAAAGCCGTTAGCCCTCCCACTCCATCCACATACTTCTGCCTACACATAATCAGCAGTATAAAAATAGCAGCAGACATTTATAGTGCATGGTAATATTTTGAACAAAGACATCACTTCTCATATAGAGATCAGAATGCTTCCCACCCCACATCCTTCCTGGCCTCCCCTCTCATATATTACCTGTAGGAAATATGTGTTTTCTATGCATCTGATTCTGTGTACTATGCAGGGATGAACTTATATGGTTTATGTGATGAGCCCTTCTGCACATATGTCAGTTATCATTGTTCCTGCATCATCTATTGGGGAATCTATTGTATAAGATCCTGCAGGTGGTCTCCTTTAGAACCTCTGTTATCTTGCCCTGACCACATCAGCTGGTATTTTTTTGTAAAGGTCATGGTCTTCCACAACTTGTAATGAATAGGAAACATGTTCCTAAAGGGGTGGAATTCAGATATACAGCTAGGCCGGAAAAAGCCATGCATTTTGTTTTGCTTACATTGCTCTTTAAAGCAAGAGCTAGTCGAGAAGTCTTGTAGGTGGTTAAATATCTGTAGAAATGGTTCATGAATTGTTACATCACATATAATTAACCTTCAGGGATTGCTGGCCTTTGTACTGCTTCTCTACGTTTAGCTCGGAGGGCCTCAATTCCACCTTCATGCCAGTAAGCAGAGTCCGGCTTAGTATATGCCCTCTTTTCTCTACTATATTCCTGCAGCATCTTCAGCCTGTACTCTGTCATCATAATATCAGCTGGTGCATCCCATCGATTGCTGTAGAAGTAGTTTCGTTTTGCATCATCGTTGTGTTTCTCAACACCTGAAGTGCATAAATAACTATCAAGAAAGAAGTACAGTGCAATACCATGCAATCTTGGCATGAAAATTGTTTCAAATTTCCGTATTGGCGTATAATGTTTGGGACATGGTATACCATTGCATGCATGTAAGGAGTTACATATTTTTTTGGGTGACCCTCTTCTTTGATGCTTAAGAAGAGTTGAACCCATTGTTTGGCCTGTATAGACTAGCATTTCATCCTTATTATATTTGCACACTAGCTAAACTTACCTTTTGGTGGAATTGAATTGAAGCATTCTGCATGCATGGGTGGTGATTCATTAGACAGTATGCTGTATAAATCTTCAAAATCCGTATGCCAACAACGAAAAGAAGTCATTTGGTGACAAGTGATTTGACTCACTGCACATAGTACCTCCCATAACTTCACTATACTGCTGTGCGCAGGGCACTAGGCAGAGGGATGTCTTTCATCTATGAAGGAAGCAGCTTGTATACACAATGTACATGTATGATGAATGTTACTAATGTCAAGTGTATTTGTATCTTAAGAACTTTCCTTTTACTTTCACCAGTTAAGGATGTCCACTCATGACATGAAGTATTTGTGTCAGACTTCCATTCTTCTTCTTCTTTTGAAGCGCTTCTCGAGAACTGGTCCGTTATCCGATGACTCCATTTGTTGCAAATTTGAAAAGAAAATTTAAATTGAATGGCCCAATGAACTATGCTAGCACACGAATATAAGTAGCGTTCTAATCGAAGAATCTTAATGTACATGTAATACATCCGGTGTGAATCAATGCGTACTGAATGGAGTATTAAACTACAGTGTAAGACAAAAGGATTATCCATGCATGTATAATAGTGAACGGCACCGGTATCTCTCTAGCTTGCATGTTTAATGAATTACTTGCATCAGAGTAGTCAGATCCCGAGTACTGCCTAGTAGGGAGACACAATGGAACGAGCCATATAATGGGTTTCCTTGGTTACGTCGTAATCCCTCCTTTCCATTGTCCGATGATTTTGGTTGTCTCGACTTGTAATAGCAATGGCATAGCTATAGGGTATACGGCCCATGGCAGGGTTTAGGTACGAACAACAGAGGTCGGATTAACAATAATACTACCCGCCGAAGTAAGAACTGGTAGTAATACGGAATAACCATCTCTTTTTCGAGTCGGTACTCCAGCTCAATTAAGGCATCAGCAACGAATTAATGGTGGCGTGCTGTACCATAAATATATAATATCAGTAATCTTGGTGACTCCACCACCGGGCAGTGAGTTGTATGTGCTGAGAAGGAAACCATGCACCATCGACTCGCAATCGGCACATATAAACAAGCGTGTCTCAGACTCTTCGCTGAGATATTGTGGTACAACTTTGAAGGCACAACCTATGACACGCGATCGCGCAAGAGTTGCCTTGTATTTCGCGTTTGTGGGAATTATGCGTTGATGCGTGTGGTGCACTGTGGCGTTCTAGCAGCTAGAGCTTCCCTATTCATATGGATCGTACATGCGGTGGGAAGTTGCTTGCACACTTCGTGTTTCGATCAAAATCCTACGCACGCGTGATCACAGAGAAGGCTGCATAGCTTTCGGTTATAACGTATACCCTATACTTCGTCTCGCTGTTTGGTGATGGCTGTTGCTGAGTGTTAACTCATAGCAAATATACATGTAGCTTATCGTAACAAAACGTACCAAGCTAGGAAACATCGTTCCAACATACTCCATGGACACACGACCGGGGTCGTGCATGTATGCTGCCATGTCTGAGAATTGGCCGGGTAGTGGTATAGTAGTATCGTACAAGAAGCAAGGCTTTGAGGAGTGCTTGGGCAACGTTATGACGTTTAATTAATTATTAATAATTTATGGCTTGAACGGGGAACTAGAATTCACATACTTGAATCTAGAAATAGACGTGCACATGGGGTAGATATGCTACTTGCACATATAAATATGCAAATAGCTTTGGCTTCAGAATCCACTTTATAATCTTCAATAGATCGTCCACGCGGTAAAATAGGAAAGGAAAAATAGTGATCAAAAGTATGCCAGCCATTAAATGTATGCAGTAAAACAAAACCCCGTTTTGAAATTGATGGGGGCAAAATTTTACAGAACAGAAGATATACAAACAATGTGTTATTTGTCCCTGTATCATACTTAGGTTTATAAACTTGACTACAAGTCTTTGGTACTAAACTGTGCGCGATTGATAGAAATTACCCATAGACTCCATGTACAATAATTTTATTACGCGTATTACGGAATTCTAATAATTCATGTCCGCAATTGCTGGCCATGGTATTTGTTAAAAAGTTGAAAAATGCAATGCGAATTTTGTGTGCTTGTATTTTAAATAATCGTTGCAGTTGATTACATCACCGCTACGCTATACTATATTCTATCACTGTCTGAGGAACCAATCAGATTAGAGGTATGCAATAATTGCATATCTTTGTGAGAGGTTAATTGCGACGGTATGTGCGTATGGACAGAGATAACATATTATCTCTGGTATGAATCGAGCAGTTGAATTGGCATGCCAGCGTTTGGGGTATACGAAGTTGAAAAACGAGCAGTTGAAAAGCATTACAGCTATACTGAGTGGGCGCGATACTTTGATGAATTTACGGGCGCCATGCTAAACGAGTGGTAGTATCGCCGCTTGTAAGCTTAACGAACGAGCTGCGCAGTTGAAGAACCTTCGTGACAACGCGCTACATTTTGTAGCTACGGCAATTGCCCATAGTAAATGTCGGTAGCATTATTTCCGCAAAGCTTGTAACAAGGGCATGCATGCATGGTATCATGAGTGTTTAATTGGATAACGGTTTCATCAAATTCTTGGCTCACGTAATTGGATAATTACTTATGTAGCTGAAACGTTGGGTCTGGGTACGTGATTAGGTATTATCTGATTTCATCAAGTTTCACAATGCAACACATAAACATGCTGTTTGCTCAAATTGAGATCATCCGTTCAACTTCTTCTTTGACAGCCAAGTAGAGGTCAAAACTGTGGTAGCTGCTAGGTTTCAAAGGATCATGCTATGGTAAAGCGAGGTACTGCAGTTGGTCGTGGTTTAACTGATTGGGAATGGCTGGAACACTGACCGATCCCTCGTCAAAAGGATTAGCACTGTGTCCTTCATCAACCCTGCATGTAGTCGTCTGATACAGGCTCTTGAATGTGGGAAACAATCAAGCCCCTCATCCACATTTGCATAGGGGACAATCCATGTCCAGTAGGCATGGGGTGGTTGTTCCAGGCCTGTGCAAATGTTTTCAACTGCGCATTGATACGAGGAATGAACACATAATGTAAGCAGTTTTGCTGATGGGAGACAATAAATTGCAAGTTTCCATCTCATAGAACAGGGAGTAGTAAAGGTGACAAACGCATCGAAACGTGTCTCTCCACAACCTCTCTATCCTTTGGTTGTGAACACTTGAACCAGAGAGATGACTGTGTCGTCCAAGCCCTCTGGTGCTGGTCATGCACCTTGCCACTTCAATGTTCTCCCCTCCACAATCCGACCTAACGCGAGGTGATGGTCCAAGCAGATGTGGAATATCCAGCTATGATGCACGGTGGTGTTCAGACAGAGGAAACGGATCAATGTTATAGCTATGTAAACCTGAGGGTTGATAAGCTTAAGCTTCAGGCATGTATAGGACCATTATCAGAACAGCATTTGAAGGATGATGACAAAAAAGTTAACTTTTACACTGGGCTCCCTACATTTTCTATGCTTGACTCATAGTTAAGTTTGTATCATCAGGAATACCTTTCATAGGCAAACTGAGTCGTTTCCAAAAGATATTGTTGGTTTTGACGAAGCTTAGGCTGAACCTTGAAGAACAGGATCTAGCATACAGATTTTGTGTGTCACAATCAACTGTTTAGGAAATGGATTTACACCATGGCAGAACAACTCAGTTTCTTGATTCACTGGCCATCTAGGGAGCTAATGATGACAAGTATGCCAATGGTGTTCGGAAAGTTTTTCAATAACTGCAATTGCATTTTGGACTGCACAGAAGTATTCATTGAGCGTCCAGCAAATCTGCAGGCAAGATCACATACATGGAGTGAATATAAACACCACAACAGAATCAAAGTGCTAATTGCAGTAACTCCTCAAGGAACAATATCCTTTATATCTGAAGCATGGGGAGGGTGAGCTTCTGACTAATTCATCCCCGAACATAGTGGTGTTCTTGATAAACTAGAACGTGGTGATCTTGTTCTCGCTGATAGAGGTTTTACAATTGAAGATAGTGTAGGGCTATATTGTGCTAAGTTGTGCTGTCCTCCGTTTACGAAAGGGAAGAAGCAATTATCTCACATTATGCACGAGAAACATCTCACGTTAGAATACATGTTGAGCGAGTAATTGGTCAGATGAAAAAGAAGTAAGCTTCTTGAAGGTGTTATTCCAATCAGCATGCTTAATGAGAAGACACCCACTGACGACAAAACTTTCATTGATTGTATTATTACAGTCTGTGCAGCTCTCTGCAATGCTTGCACATCTGTTGTTCCTCTTACCCATGCACATATATACAACACACTTGACTCCACACTAAATAACATATGCAACTTACTCACATGTAATGCAATAAACACAAATTACAACTTTCACTTATTTTAATTTGTACTGTGGCTTGCAATCAGGGCAGTACCATTTGCCCCTTGGATCATAGTCTAACTCTAGACACGCAATGTGATACCATTGAATTGGGCACTGAGGATTGTCACAGCCAATCAGATCTGAACATACTTCATCATCCTCTAGCTGACAGTAGCACCATGCAGCTGGTTCCTGCATTGTGATTGGCACTGCTTGCAATGAGCTTGTCGGACTGTTTTCCAAAACATTTCTTTTGCTCCACCATTTTCCAATTAATTCTGGAAGGACGCCACAATAATACATCTCATTAACCTTCCAAGCTATTTCAATGAAGAAGTCATATTCTGAAATGATTCTTTCAATGAAACAATCTTTGGTTGTCCAAACAACCAAGTCATATGAAGAGTTGCGTTTGCATCTGGTAGTAATACGAATCAGTGAGAATCCGCAAGGTGTTTTCTCGAGACAGTCAATTAAATTCTCGTGTACAGCATCAGATATTGTGCATTCCCTTGCATTATATGGGTATTTTATTTCTAGAACACCTTTTCCACAGCAGGTACATTGCACAATTCCATCAGGCGATGCTCCCAAATGAGGAAATGAGGGATGGATGCACAGGCCACATGAAGGTTCTCATGTTGTAGGGAAGCAGTTTTCTCATATCTCGATCTTGCATCAGATTCATGTGCAATGCCCCAGCTGCATGTAATAGAAAGTAATGTAAAACATTTATTCTATGTCAAAAAATTTCATAAAACCCACCTTGTTGCAGCACTTTGGAATTTAAATTTATGAGGGTAGCAAATTGAATTTATTAATGATAGAGATGGCTTTGAAACATTTGTGGAAGCAGCTGACTTCATCTTTGAGGCTGTCACTCTTCCAGATCTATACTCATACCAGGCAGCACACTTGAATTGGTTTCTAGTTATAAGTTCCAAATATGTCACCTGCTCTGTAGTCACTGAAAGTGAATTGAAAATTTTTTGCCCTCTGCAACTAACTCATTGTAGGACATGTTGAAAAACTCAGGCCTATAAAAAACTGTTAAAAGAGGAGGTAGAGACTCCATGTGTCTTCTTGAGTCAAAAGCTGAAGAGTATCCTGGCAACAAAGACAGTATACCTGCTGTCTCAGCTAGCTTTTTGAAAAACTCATCCTTTCTCATTTCAATGCCAAGACTGTATGAGGTGCTTTTAGGATGGGTGTTATGCTGTTTTGATGATCCAGATCTAAGAGATGCATCAGAGCTGGGATTTGAAAACACAATATCCCTCACAGTAGCATATTGTAACTGTATAATGTAAAGATTTTTACAAAAATATAAACACCTACAAACTTTTAAATACAATGTATATAAATGCCTCTGTCCTTAGTGAAGGCTGAAGCCAACTGCAAGGCAGTGAAGTGCAGACAGTTTCACTTTGTATCCTTGCTTTAGCCATGACAGCATATAACAAGGCAGCAATGTGCGAGCATGCTTCCCCAGCTCCTGCCATGCAGTTACAATGTGCACATATAATTGAACCACTGTAGTTCAAACCAACCCATGGGCACAAGGGAGGAGTACTTCTTGCCTGACTGTGTTTAACCTAAAATTATACCTATCAATGCCAGGTGTGTTTAAAAAAAAAAACGTTTACTCACCTTAGCACGAAGTAGACAGGACTCTGCATTAATCTTCATCAAACCTACATTCGTGACATACCCAGCTGTAAAGTATGCCCAGGCTTCGGTGCTCTTGTATGCTTTTAATGATTCTTTTGTGTGAGGGCTAGGTGAATCGATTAAATAATTTAAAATGTCTGGGAACTCCACGTTAGGACAACAATCGGGGTCAGATTCCCAGTCCTCAGATGTAGTAGCGTACGGATCGCTGCATAAACCAAGGATTTCGAGCTTCTCATCGTACCTACGTTTGCCTCGAGCGTCAAGTTGCTTAAAAAAATCTGATTCCCCTACCAGCGTTTGTTCCTGCAAATACAATCCATCGGTACGGTTAGTCGCCATTCCTCCAATATATCGGTATGGGGACGATGAATTACATTAAGATCACATGCACGCAACTACGTTCATGTTTCTTCGAATAAGGTCTATCAGCGCTTCAACTTCGTCGATGATGAGATACAGCTGGGTCACTATCTCATCCGTTTTATCGAAATCCTCCAATGGCCAGTAAACGTTGCATAGTTGTACGGTCTCGCCTAGTCTTTCAAAAGTCTCCATTAAGACACAAGTGCAGGTCGTAGAACGGAACCAGATCCTTCGTACTAGCACGTGCATGGTAATTTGCATAAACGCATGACGTGCGTGAGTGCATGAAGCTTCGCGCGCGTGTATGCAAATTAGGTTTGTACATCGATGAAGCTTCGCGCGCGTGTATGCAAATTAGAAATCTATTTTGCATACACACACACGCATGCCGATAATTTTGAAACAAACGGCGTTCCATACGTGTGTGGTGTGTGTGTGTGTGTGTGTGTGTGTGTGTGTGTGTGTGTGTGTGTGTGTGTGTGTGTGTGTGTGTGTGTATGTGTGTGTGTGTGTGTGTGTGTGTGTGTGTGTGTGTGTGTGTGTGTGTGTGTGTGTGTGTGTGTGTGTGTGTGTGTGTGTGTGTGTGTGTGTGTGTGTGTGTGTGTGTGTGTGTGTGTGACGCACGCACGAGCGCGCCAGGATGTCCATATTGAAGGGGAAGAGGACGTGGAAAACATGTTTAATTTCTGTACTGAGTACACAAATACCAGTAAAAGTACATTTAAACACTGTTTTGAATTATTTTTAAAAAGGAACTACAATATGGATTCCAGTTGGCTGTTCAAAGTAGAAAGTACACTCACATTGGCCCTGACAAGGTCAACTCTATCTTGTATGGAGCGATGTCGTACTAGCATGCATCTGGGACCGGGCGGTTGTGATGCATGAAGCGAGCTGTAATAGAGCACACTAAATTGAATTGATACCGGGCCTGACCCAGCTCGGCATGTGGTCAGTGTTTTCTCCCCGCACTGATCTGTGGCAAACGCTACTTGAATCACAGAGTGTGTAGTGAGTGAAGATGAGGGGCTTGCCTAGCATGAAGGCTGCCAAGACATCAGCTGGTCTTGAGTAGCACTCATCTTACCCATACACACATACACATAATTATAGCTCCATGCACTTGGGACTCCAATTGATGCATGCTGGCACAGTCTCCTCAAAAAGATATACCTGTTGCTGGCATATATTGCCTAATTCATTGCTGACAATTCCAGTCGTTCAAGAATTAAGTATCATATGCCAAATTTTATAAAATGCATGCAGCAGTTCCTATATACACTTTCTTTATTACTGTGGCAATTGTGAGCGCCTGAGGGCGTGTATGTTTACTCCAACGTTTTAGAGAGACATCGCCAATCGATACAACGGATTCAGCACAGTGGTTAGAAAAGGTTTTTGTTACCATTCAATCAACAAGCTTAAGGGAATGGCAACAAAATAATGCCGCCGTTGTATATTATTGAAGTTCAGTTCTGCATAGCATCATCAGAAAAGGTAGCTAGGGTTCGTAAATCTTTGCATAGATACATGTTAATAAGCATTTGCAAATGACGTCATCATCCGGGGGAGGGGGAGGGGTGATAAATAGCTGATTGAGTTATTAAGTTCAGTCCAAAATGTGTGGTCACCTGTGGTCATATTACGGCGCAGCATTTGGCAGTTTCTTGGCGTGGATGAGTATCTATCTTGTTCTGCGCATAGTCAACGGTCATGTGCCGCCGGAGTTTACTAACCGATTGGTCACCGTCCTGCATGGCACGCTAATCTCTACCATTAGCGCGGCTGAGGTCTTATCGAAGGGGCTGTGCGTCGCGGAGTTTGTCCAGCCGAACTCGTCAGTCCAAAACGCTATCCTCGTTGTCAGCCTGGGCTACTTTGTGTTTGACTTTCTCTGGTGCGTAATCGAATCGGAAGAAGGTAGCGTCATGCTGGCGCATCACGTGATATCAATCATCGGATACCTGTACGTCCTCCAACAAGGCATATATGGCTGCGAGACAGTGACAGTGGTGGCCATTTCCGAACTTACCAACCCATTTGTCCAGCTTAGATGGTTCCTGAAGTACTACGGAAATCAAAGTCGAATTGTGGCCATCATTGTGGACTGTACTTTGGCGTTGGCATTTTGGCTTCTGAGGATGGTTTTGGGCACCATCCTGCTTTTCTATTACGTGCAAAAATGTCAAGAGGACATGCTTGCAACGGTCTTTGGTACAACCTTCTATGCAATTAGTGCAATATTCAGTCTCCAGATAGCTCAGTACATCGTCCATCAGTACAGAAAAGGTTGGAATATAAAGGACGAATCCAAATGAGCAATGTTCGCCCGTCGCATTCTCCGCTTCCTCCTTTTATTTCCTTCTCATTCATTTTTTAACACTTGTTTTTAATGTATATTTTACGATATAATCTGTACCAGTTAGGCCTGAATGACGGACGCAAATGAACACTGATACATGTGTGCATACAGATTTTTCAAGATGAACATTGGATGGTAAATTAACGAAACGGAAAGCCGCCTATCTGCATGTGCATGCCGTTTTATGGCTTTAGTGATCGCAACTACAAGCATGGTTTACATTTTACTGGACGTTGTAATATCAAAATCACTCCTTAAAATTTCAAACGATAAAATAAATCAATTGATGCAAATAATCAACAATAAATCGCGGTGAATTTGCCGGGTGTTCTAAAATTTTAGTGTTGTAGTTTTGTCTGTTTGTTTTATCAACACTTCTGAATCATCGCCATGTAACATTCCATCATGCCGCGTTAGCGCCTAAATACAAATACTCACAGGGAATTCGTGTTCTTCAAGAGGCTTGTAAATTTTCTGAAAGAGCTTGGAGTGTGGCTGCTGCTCTTATCTCGTCGTCACCATGTCTGTTATGGGA
This sequence comes from Ephydatia muelleri, assembly GCA_013339895.1. Taxonomy (NCBI): domain Eukaryota; kingdom Metazoa; phylum Porifera; class Demospongiae; order Spongillida; family Spongillidae; genus Ephydatia; species Ephydatia muelleri. The sequence continues at coordinate 10,527,576 of JABACO010000006.1, forward strand.
AACAGAATGGAGCGACGTCTTTGGTAATTAGAAGCTTTTTTTTTTCCTCTCCTGGTTAGCTGTACACAAGAATGTGCCACATGTCAGAGCGTACCAGAGATTATTATCCCTGTCGCTACATGACCGTCGTTGGTTTCTCTCCCCCCCCCCCCCCCCCCCCCCCACACACACACACACACTCTTTGGGAGGTACCAATCACGCATTAGTAGCAACAAGTGAGCCATAATCACTGTGGGCTACTCGACTTTTAGTGGGCCATAACAAATTATCAATTTATCAATCGCAACCGTATGTTATGCGCAATGTAATACTTACTTCCATTCATAGCTTTGGAGTCCCAGGCCCGTAGGCTGGTCGGGAGATTGGGGGGGTTCGGGAAACAATAAGGGTGGAACTAACAGGGAAGATATTATAGGGGGTGGGTGCGGGAGAGGCTGTGCCCCCTCCCGCCCACTAGGGGGTATGGGGGAGCGCTGGCCATCGGGGTCTGGGGCGGAGCCCCAGAAGCTTTGCAAGATAGCATATCAAAACCATCATTTGTTCTATAAATTCTTCAACTTTGTCCGCATCAATCACCATCAACATTTCCTTATCTTGTGCCTCTTGCAGTTGGATGTCAACACAATCCATAGAATTTGAGCATTCAGCTGTATAGAGGGGGGTCTTCTTGGCAACGAGACAGAGTGAAACAAATTATCTAGCCTTTGACATGTCATGGCTGCCTTGTTGCGTTCCCTTTCTCTTTATTGTCGGCGCCCCATTTAGAATGTCACAGCTAGCTGCTAGAATTTATTAACCCCAATAAAGTTATCTCGCGCTCTCTAAATACTTTTCATTCTCATTCTCACACTCATTTAAATAACGTATATACAGCGAGGAATAATTTTGTCCTAGATGCACTGTATTATCCGTATAAGCGGGGGGGGGGGGGGGGGGGGGGGGGTCACCGACACCCCCCCCCCCCCACCCCACCCCCCCAAGCCTACGGGCCTGAGTCCAGGATTCCACAGAAGCTAGTATCATGTCAACGTTAGCACAGAGGCACAATAGAATTAAGGTAAGCCACAATGATCATTCTACCAATGTGCTTTAGTTGACTGCTGTTGCACAGAAACTAACATCACGCTTTTCCTATCAGGAGATAAAAACTTCTGAATGTTATCAGATGCTAGTAGTGTGTGGCATCAAAGTTGACAAACACATGTAGGGAAGCTGCTATGCTTATGTTGCACATGCAATGGCAGCAATTGATAAACTTGAGTGTTGTCTGGAGTCATTATGGCCATGCCTACTGAAGATCAGTTTGCAGTATCAGCTCGGAGCATTAAAAGTAAACGACGCCCAAGGAGACCTCTATATTGCATAGTATCCCACATAAACAACATATTCACTGCATATATTAATAGAAAACAAAATTCATTCATTCATTCATTCATTCATTCATTCATTGTCCATGATACTTGGCAAATATTTTGATGCTGATGTTCATCAGTGTATATCTAACTGCCTAGGTAATTAACCCCTCAGACACAAGGTCAGTTTATTGTTAGTCTGCAGAAGAGGGGGGGGGGGGGGGGGGGGGGGGCGGCTTAGGCGTTCAATCCCTCTTTCATCATTCCTATGCTGCTGACATTGCTTCTCTTTCTTCATCTGGGTATTATGGTGATGATGATGATAATGTGCATCTTCAGTATGTCAAAAATCAACATATGCCTTCGTCAAGGTACAGGGGGCATCATGGTAGACCACTTCAAATAGACACACTTTGCAACATGCAGATTGCAAATGATCTCGTATCTCTCTGGAACCTACATGTAGCTAAAACACTGGCAACCAGTCCATATGAGGGTTAAAAAAAAAGTGGCTTCTTAAGTAATGATCTCACCAAACTCATTAACCAGGCTGTATCTTACGGCAGGTCTGATGTCTACCTTGAAGCAACAAAATTCATTCAACCAGTGCTTCTCAATACATCCTCTGACACAATGTATTATCTTCTTCTCACCTACCTGACAGGCCACATGTGCACCAAACTGCAAGGGTTGAAAGAAGTCGGCAGCCTTGTCCTTCAAAATGGCACACACATACACTTCCAGCCACCCTCCAGAAGTACCTATCTAAACAGCAATTGGCCTGATATCAGGTGGGCAACCTTCTTTGACTTTGTTCAGGGCAATTAGCCTGGCTCCGGTGAAGAGTCTGGAAGGACATTTCCTGCTATGTGAATGCTCACCACTTGCTGAAGGAAGAAGCATATAGGTGTGGGAAGAAGGATTCTAGCTACGTCAATCAGGTGTTGTACCTGCAGACCTGAAGGACCTGCAGCAGTGTCCTTGGGGAAGGATAGTAGGATAGTTTAAGAGGATGTTAAGTCTGGTTCCATGACAGATGTAAAGTGGGTAGCCAGAGCTTAAGAAGCTGGAGGTTGTAGCTAGCGTTGGAAAAAAAGAACTGAGAATTTGCACTGGGCCTCTGAGATATTTAGTTCCAAGTTGATTCATTGTTTGGGGCATTACCGTTGGATAGCAGGACATAACTGGCCTTCCCCCTCATGCGAGAATTGCATTTTACTTGGTCTCCAGACAGGAAATCCTCGACGAATATGCTACCTTTTCCTCAGAGCTACTTCCATGGGTCTCCTATTGCTATGGGTCCCATCCACTTGGTCAGATAAGCTCAGAGTGCAGAATACAGCAGTGCGAACTCCCGGGTCCCTTGATGTTTTCTTTAACCCTCCAGAAGCTAGTCTCAAGCATTGATGCTGATGATGAGTGCGCTGACCTACTACTACAGGCCTGGTATATGGATGATGGGGTCCTTTCAGTAAACTGTCTGGCTGTCTTCCATGCTGTGCAAATGGTTGAGGAGTTGGCCCTGCTCTGAGTATCCATATAAATCTGGCCAAGTGCGAGCTGTTTAGTAGGATTGGGCAGATATCCTTCAGGGACCAATAAGAGATTAACTTTACTGTTCCAAGTTCATTGTAGATAAGTGGGCTGAGTCCAGACAGTTGCTCTCAGGCCTGACTGATGTGGTAGCAGTAGACCTTTATGTGGCAACTACATATACCCTTCTATGTATGTGTGGGAGCTTTTGTAGAATGGTTCACAATGAGAGGTGACCAACTCCCAGGGCCCTGGCGTCAGAAGGTATTTGATCAGGACATGAGAAATTGCTTAATGCTGAGCACTTCCATTGCATGTGATTGCTGTTGGTGCCTAGCCAGGCACAACTTGGTTTGAGGTTTGGTGGCCTGGATTATTAATAAGTCTCTTAACATGTGCACCAGCTGCTTTTGTTTCATCCTATGCTTTGTCAGGTATTGGCCAATCAGACAACAACCACTTTAACCAGGCTATGCAATGTTCAATTCTAACGTTTCTCACCCCGCTGCAGTCACAGTTGAATTTGCCTTACTATCCTCCCCTCCAGTTCCACAGAGACAGTTGTTGATGACCAGTTGCTTAACCGTTTAACGCCGAGAGACGCATATCTGCGTCAAAGATGTGTTTACCGTTACCAAAGAATTCTTCCAGACCCTTTGAAACATTATACCAATTAGAAGTTATTCATGTTCACGGCTTCAGTTCATATTGTTGAAACCCTCCTTCTTACTACCTAACATTCCTCTGCTGCTTCATTTAGTTGATTTTGGACAGCTCTACTGTAGCTAAACAAAAAATATTTCAGCGTTAATCGGTTAAGACATTGCTCAATTCCTCCTCTGCACCCTCAAGGCTGCCTGTTGTCAGTCTTGACCTCCCACACAGTCTTTGGCAATCAGTAGTCAGGAAAGGCTCCTCAAGCAGTGTCTAAATTCATGGCGGGTGGTAGACTAATAGCCTTAAACAAGAATAAGGAAGATTCTCCTCCAGATATCAGACCAATTGTTGTGGGAGAATCCCTGAGAAGGTTGGCTGGAAAGTGCATTTGTGCCTCTCTCAAGGAGAAGACATCGGAGTTTTTTTTCCAGCCACTACAGTTTGGAATGGCCTGCAGGGCAGGGGCTGAGAAAATTGTCCATAGTTTACGAAATTGTATTGAAGAGCATTGGATGCAGGAGGAGGATTTTGTCGTATTTAAAGTGGATATGACAAATGCATTCAACCTTGTTTCTAGGCAGGCAGTCCTTGATGAATGCTCAGCTTTTTCCCCCAAAATCCTGCCCTGGGTGTCTTGGTGTAATGGCTCTCACCCAGAATTGTGGCTTCCTGTGGGCCATTTAAGTTCACAATCCGGTGTTCAACAAGGGGACCCGCTTGGGCCAATGCTGTTTGCTCTAGTTCTTCAGAAGCTCATTTCCACCATTGATGCGGATGATGAATGTTTACAACTTCTGCTTCAGGCATGGTACCTTGATGACGGTGTGCTTGCAGGTAAAAGATCTGCAGTCCTACGTGCTTTGAATCTTATTGAAGAACTGGGACCTCACATTGGTCTTGTCATCAATTTCTCTAAATGCAAAGTTTTCAGTCCCCATAGCAACCATTTGTTATCCACCTGCTGTGAAGTCATCTCTTTCGCCTAACTTAGAGATCCTTGGGGTACCAATAAGTGACTTTGCTCTCACTTCATAGCCAAGAATTGTTCCAAGGCAAAGGTGCTATTCACTGCCCTAGTAGAGGTGGCTGAAGCTGATCTTCATGTTGCAGTTTCTCTTCTTCGCATTTGTGGTAGTTATTGTAAATTAGTGCATTTAGCCAGAACCATTCCTCTTAGCCTCTCATGTGAGTCCCTGAAGTTCTTTGATGAGGAGGTAAGACCTTGTTTCTCTACCTGCATAGCAGCTGACATCTCAGATGATCACTGGAAGCAAGCACAACGTAGCTTCAGCTTTGGAGGACTTGGCTTTCGTTCTTTATCTTACCACTCATCTTTGTCTTCTTCAGGTTTTGGTCGTGCCAGTAACCGCCATTTGTTGAGCGCTATTTCGAAGTTCAATGCTCTTGTGTCCCCTACAGAGGCCATCGCAGTGGAGTCTGTTTTGTCCTCTCCTCTCTCCCAGCATGCCTTGTGCAAGAAGTTGGATGATCATCTTTTTCAGTCTATCTTGATGACTTCCTCTCCTGCCAATAAGGTGCGACTTCTCTCTGCCTCTGCTCCTCATGCTTGTTCGTGGCTTTCAGTGTGCCCTCGTTAGGATTGGGCTTGCATCTTGATCCCGCCGAGTTTCAAATCGCAGTGATGTGGTGGCTAGGTATGAACTCTTCTATACAATCAGTGTGCCCATTCTGCCTCAAATCCTCTTGGACATCATGCAGTGTCATGCAAACATGGTGGGGATGTTGTCATCAGACTCAATCGCCTGTGAAATATCTTTGCTGAGTTTTGTCACCGTGCTCACCTATCTGTAAGAGTGGAGGTTGGTCAAGGGCTTTCGAGAGTTCAGAGTAATTCCCGTCCAGCTAATGAGTCGATGCTTGGGATAGGGCAAAACCAGCAGCCTTCGATGTTACTGTTACCTCCCCACTCACTCCTGCTACTTTGCATGACGTGGGTAATTCCACAGGTGTTGCAGCTCACAAAGCAGAGTGCCGAAAGCACTCTTCCAATGACCCAAAGTGTCAGGAGCTGGGGTGGGTATGTGTTCCTTTGGCAGTGGAATCGTATGGGAACTGGGGCAAAGCACCTTCACTAGACTAGCTTCCATCCTCTCGATCTCCCTGCACTGCCCTAAGGCAAAGGACTTGACAGAGATTTATGGGCGGTTGAATATCTCATTAGTGAGGTCAGTAGCTAGGGCAATTCCTGTCCAGAAGATGCAGTGTTCCAGGCAAGTTTAGAGTTGAACTGTAGGCCTACATGCAGTACATACATGAAGCTCCTAGGTGTTTAGTCTAATGTTATGTAATAACTAATACTGCTGCTGTGTATGCTTGTAATTTACACTTTGAATGTAGTAATAAATAATAAAACCTGCGGCCTTTGATGTTACTGTTGCTTCACCCCTTACACCAGTAACCCTCAACGATGCCAGTACATCTGTGGGAGCAGCAGCCTATGCTGCTGAACTTAGAAAGCATGTGGCCAATGACACCAGATGCCAGGAGTTGGGGTGGACATGTATCCCCCTAGCCGTAGAAACATACGGTAACTGAGGGATGGAGGCTCAGAGTGTTTTTTCCCGTCTCGCCTCTCTACTTGCCATCGGCCAGGCCATTCCCAAACCCAAAATGGAATGGCCACCTCACATGTCACTGGTGAGGTCAGTGGCTAGGGCCATCATGGGGAGAGAAAATGTCCGGATAGGTTAGTAGACTGTAGGTTTGTTAGCGGCATCTAATGTAAGTTAGTTATCATTATTATTAAAAATAATGTAATTGTGTTTGTCCATTTACCCTGCTGTAACTGTAATGAATAATAATAATTATTATTATCCTCAAAGACTACAATGTTGAATAACATCTATGGGAGACTAAGTCTCATACTAGTTCGAGCCAATGCCCGTGCGTTCAATGCTAGGTTGGCTACAACAATGGACTTGCTTGAAGGCTAGGGTAGTTTTGTGCAAGTTCGTGTGTAATAGTGAAATGGACATCAATACGTGATATATATGTCTGTGCATTTATTTATTTATTTAGTAAATCACTATAAAAATAAAAAATAAAAAATCGCTGCGCAGCCAGGGCCTTACTTTTCACGTGTCGGCACCCAGACCCCAGAGGGTTAAAAACTTTAGTATAGGACTCCCTCGTGATTTCATTTTGTTTATGTTATTGGTACATGCTACTGTTTAATTATTTATAATAATAATAATAATAATAATAAAGAAACAAGAAAGCACATGGCCAATGATGCCAAGTGTAATGAGCTGGGATGGTTGTGTGTTCCCCTAGTAGCAGAAACCTATGGAGCATGGGGAAAGGAGGCCATGGAAGCCTTTTCCCAGCTTGGCTTCACGACTTGCCACTCACACCTGCAGACTGAAGTCAGCTGTTATATTTGAACTTTACAGCAGGCTAAACTTACATCTGGTGAGAGCCACTGCCACTGCCATCCTCACCAGATGCATCCAGTCATAACTGTTTTTGTGTATTTTTATTGGTATTTATGTATGTAATATTAATAAAAATAATAAGGATGGAAAAAAAATGGGCAGCGAAGCGGTGCAAGCTTTTTCACGGCTCGCATCATACCTTGCCACAAGGACCAACTCCCCCAAGTCCAAGGTTGTCTGCAGCCTTAATTTGACTCTTGTGCGAGCCAATGCCCGAGCCCTCCTCTTACGATGTGGATGTTCCCTTCAGGAGGGGGATATTTCCTCATCGTAACTTTCATAGCTAGTGTGTCTCAGTGTGTCAGGGTATGTATGTATGTATTTCCTTGTTTTGGTTAATAATAAAATAAATAAACTTAAATGATTTTGTAAATAATAAAATAATTCATTTATTTATTTTATTTTTATAGTTAACTTGAATACATTATCATATATGGGACAGTTCACGCGAAAATGATAACTCGCATTTATATATAAAATGTTATATAAATGCTTCTCGTTTGAATCGTTATATCTTCCGAACGGTAAACGCTATCAACATCCTATTTTCAACACTTCATACCACACCATTTCTCTATGGTAAAATACTTTTTGGGATCTTGCACTTGCTCCTTGCCAGTATTGCAACGTTCGATACCCCACCGGGTTCAAACCCGCCATAACTTTCTGTAGGAGTAATGAAATCGCTTCAAATTCGGTATGTAGGTAGAGAGGTCCTATACCTATCGATTTGTTCTGTTCGTTAATTTTTATGCCATCTGTTACGGAGATACAGTTGAATAAACTACGTGCACGTTTTCCCGCTTGATTCGCGCCAATGTAATAATCCCCGCCTCCCCATACATTGAGCGGAGCGCAATTTGCCCAAATCATTGGCGCGAAACGAGCGCGAAAATGTGCACGTAGTTTGTTCAACTGTATCTCCGTAACGGATTGCATAAAAATTAACGAACAGAACAAAGAGATAGATATAGGACCTCTCCACCTACAAACCGAATTTGAAGCGATTTGATTACTCCTACAGAAAGTTATGGCGGGTTTGAACCCGGTGGGGTATCGAACGTTGCAATACTGGCAAGGAGCAAGTGCAAGACCCCAAAACATATTTTGCCATAGAGAAATGGAGTGGTATGAAGTGTTGAAAATAGGATGTTGATAGCGTTACCGTTCGGAAGATATAGCGATTCAAACGAGTAAGCAGTTATATAACATTTTATAATATAAATGCGACAGACAGACAGACAGACAGACAGACAGACGACAGACAGACAACAGACAGACGACAGACAGACAGACAGACAGACAGACAGACAGACAGACAGACAGACAGACAGACAGACAGACAGACAGACAGACAGACAGACAGACAGACAGACAGACAGACAGACAGACAGACAGACAGACAGACAGACAGACAGACAGACAGACAGACAGACAGACAGACAGACAGACAGACAGACAGACATAGACAGACAGACAGACGACAGCAGACAGACAGACAGACAGACAGACAGACAGACAGACAGACAGAGACAGACAGACAGACAGACAGACAGACAGACAGACAGACAGACAGACAGACAGACAGACAGACAGACATACAGACAGACAGACATACAGACAGACAGACAACAGACCAGACAGACAGACAGAAAGACAGACAGACAGACAGACAGACATACAGACAGACAGACAGACAGACACAGACAAACAGACAGACAGACAGACATACATACACAGACATACAGACAGACAGACAGACAGACAGACATACACTACATACATACATACATACATACATACATACATACTACATACATACATACATACATACATACATACATACATACATACATACATACTACATACATACATACATCATACATACATACATACATACATACATACATACATACATACATACATACATACATACATATGCATCTCATCATACATTCATCATACATACATACATACATACATCATACATCATACATACATACATACATACATACTACATACATACATACATACATACATACATACATACATACATACATACATACTAATACATACATACATACATACATACATACATACATACATACATACATAATAATAATAATATGCCATCGCATTATACAGGTATAACACGTTTGGAGGAAGAGACCAGACACAGTTCGGAAACAAACAAGTCATCAAGCTAACACTCAAAGTTCTACAACATCAACATCTAATTTGGACCAGTGATGTGTTTTGCGAAGATGTATTTTAACTCCCTTAATGCAAGTAGACTTGAACTGGCAATCCGTAGCTGGGCACGACACAGAAAGTTCACAATCATTTGGAGACGGTTCATCAGATTGGCTCTTGTGTTTGTGGTGTTGATGTATCTTAATGCCTTTTTGAGATTTGGAGGTAAAGGAACATAGAGGGAAAGGGCATGAGAAGTCATTTGGCGAGTGGGGAGATTTTGCACACTGACCATGTTTTTGTGTGTTATGGCTTTTCAGATATTTCTCACTAGTGAAATGTTTATTGCAAATAAGACAATAGTTGTTGTTTGGGAGGGAAGATGCACCCTTGTGGCAGTCTCGTAACGTCCTAGCCTTCTCATGAAGATTTTCTTCCACTAAGGCTGCACCGCTAAAAAGTGAGGTTCTCCATTGTGACCTCAATACTGCAATGGTGCGCCAGTTGCTGGATATGCCAAACAAGGATAGATCTTTAGAAACACAATCCCTCCATCTAAGTTTCGGTTTGTGTTGCGGGCGCTTTGCAAATGCAATTTCCCCAAATAGAATTTGTTTTGGGAGTCTGTTATCCTCCATTCTATATATATGACCAAGCCATCGTAGTCTAGCCATGGAAATAAGTGTAGAGGCATGTTGGAGGTGAGATCTTACAAGAACAGTAGTGTCAGGAATATGATGGAAAGGATTAACATTTAAAGCCTGTCTAAGACATGACAACAAAAATGAATGAATACGACGCACAAGGTATGATGTAGTGGACCAGGTTTCTGCACCATAAAATAGTGCAGGTATGACTGTTGCATTGAAAACAGCAAGCTTGGTGTGTTTAGATAAGTTGGCATTATGCCATACCTTACCTTTCAATGCACTAAAAAGTTTAGCAGCTTTAGAAAGTCTGGAATTAATTTCATTGTCTAAGGAGACATCAGAGGACAGAACACTGCCCAGATACTGAAAAGCCGTAACAGTTTCAATTGTGGTTCCACGAATGTTGAAGGGGGAACTGCTTGTAGCGGATTGAGTTATGACCTTTGTTTTGTCAGTGCTAACACTTAGACCCCAGGAGCGAGCCACATGGGTGAATCGATCAATGAATCTTTGAAGAGCAGCACTATCGAGGCATCCTGTCATCACATCATCCGCAAAACGGAGGTCACAAATTCGAACTGACATTGGTAGTTTAGTGCCAGACCGTCTAAAAAGCTTACCATCCAGCCTATACTTAATTTCAACACCATCATTAAACTCGCTTAAGACTTGATGCATGACCGTATTGAAGTATAGGTTAAACAGGAAAGGTGCTAGTACACATCCCTGTTTGAGACCAGTTGTAACCTGAAAAGGATCAGATAGAACACCATCAACACGAACTGAGGCTTCCATATTTATATGAAGGCCTCTTAAAATGTGTACTAACTTTGATGGGAAGCCCAAACGTGCTAGTAGTAACCACAGGGCATGTCTAGGTACAGAATCATAGGCTTTCTTCAAATCAAAGAAACACATATACAGCTGACACATCTGCTCTCTTGCCTTCTCTTGCAGCTGTCGTGCAACAAAAATCATATCAATGGTCCCACGACATTTTCGAAAGCCACATTGTGTCTCATCAAGGATTGACTCTGCAACAGGAGTAATGCGGTTTGCAAGGACACGTGCAAAGACCTTCCCTGCAACACTTAAGAGTGAGATGCCCCTCCAATTATCACAAAGTTGGAGGTTTCCTTTTTTGGGTAATGGAACGATGATAGAATCCACCCATTCCTTCGGAATCAATTCAGATGACCATACCTCAGTACAGATTGTATGAAGGAAAGTAAGTGCTTGCTCACCACCATAGATCAACAACTCAGCAGGGATTCCATCCTTTCCAGCAGCTCGATTACACTTTACCTGTGACAAAGCACATCTAACTTCTTCTACTGTAGGGGGTCTGGCCAGTTCCTCCATAATAGGCTGTTGTGGGATGATGTTAAACACACTGTCATCATAGGAGGAGGCAGTAGTATTCAAGACATGGTTAAAATGAGATCTCCAACGGTCCCTGATTTGAGTAGGGTCAGATATTACATTTGATCCAGACTTGTCTAGGACCGAGCGAATATGTACCTGCCTGTGGAATGAAAGAAGTTTCCACGATGAGAAGAGATTCTTCCAATCACCCTTAATATGAAAATGATTTAACTCTTCAGCTTTATGCTTCCACCACCCATTTTGTATCTTATGCACATGATACTTGACGTGGTTTCTCGCTGATCGATACTGGGTGAGAAGGTCAGCAGGAACTGAAATATTTGCTTTTCTCGCGGATAAAACCTGGCCGAGTAATTGTTTTTTACGTAGCAGCATTGGTTGGATGGTATCCAGATTGTCATAGAACCAGTCAGGTGTAGGTCGTTTTGAAGTAAAACCCAAATGATTGGTGGCAGCATTGATTACTGCTTTGGAGAAAGAACTCCAAAGTGTTTCAGATGTTTCATTGCTTGTTGCACGTGATGGTAATTGATGTAAAGCATCAGTAAGTGCCTGCTGGTACTGCATCACCACTTCAGGTTGTGACAACCGACTAACATCAAAACGCCTGTTAATAGAGCTGTTCAAGCGAACACGATGATGTGGTTTGCTAACAGGCATAACCATAGAGCTACCAACAAAGAAGTGGTCACTCCATACATCAACACTGTGATAGACTCTAGTATCTTGCATTAGATAGCGATCCTTTTGCCTGGTAATGACAAAGTCTATCATATGAAGCGTTTTGGAACGAGGGTGCATCCACGTGCCCTTGTGCCAGGTCTTATGGCAGAAAAAGGTGTTTGTAACACAAAGGCTATTCCGAGCACAGAACTCCAGTAGCATGTAACCATTGGTATTGGTCTCATCAATTCCTTCTCTGCCTACAACTCCTTCCCATATCATCCAATCACAGCCAACTCGTGCATTAAAATCGCCTAGCAGCACCAGTAAATCAGATGATGGACCATATCAAGGGGCGGGAGAGCGGAAGAAAAAGCAGCGGGCGCGCAGGAGGGAGCGGGGAAAGGGGGAGCAGAGAGGAAACAAAGGGGACGGGGCGCGAAGAACGGGGGAGGGGAACAGACAGACAGACAGACAGACAGACAGACAGACAGACAGACAGACAGACAGACAGACAGAAGACAGACAGAAGACAGACAGACAGACAGACAGACAGACAGACAGACAGACAGACAGAAGACAGACAGACGACAGACGACAGACAGACGACAGACAGACAGACAGACAGACAGACAGACAGACAGACAGCAGACAGACAGACAGACAGACAGACAGACAGACAGACAGACAGACAGACAGACAGACAGACAGACAGACAGACAGACAGACAGACAGACAGACAGACAGACAGACAGACAGAAGACAGACAGACAGACAGACAGACAGACAGACAGACAGACAGACAGACAGACAGACAGACAGACAGACAGACAGACAGACATACATACATACATACATACATACATACATACATACATACATACAGACAGTACATACAGACATACATACATACATGACATACATACTACAGACATACATACATAATACAGAAACATCAGACATACATACATACATACATACATACATACAGTCATACATACATACATACATACATACATACATACATACATACAGACATACATACATACATACATACATACATACATACATACATACATACATACATAATACATACATACAATACATACATACATACATACATACATACATACATCATACATACATACATACATACATGCATACATGCATACAGCATGCATGCATGCATACATGCATACATGCATACATACATACATACATACATACATACATGCATGCATGCATGCTCATGCATGCATGCATGCATGCATGCCATGCATGCATACATACATACATACATACATACAGTACATTACATACATACATACCCTGACACACTGAGACACACTAGCTATGAAAGTGGCGATGATGAAATATCCCCCTCCTGAAGGGAACATCCACATCGTAAGAGGAGGGCTCGGGCATTGGCTCGCACAAGAGTCAAATTAAGGCTGCAGACAACCTTGGACTTGGGGGAGTTGGTCCTTGTGGCAAGGTATGATGCGAGCCGTGAAAAAGCTTGCACCGCTTCGCTGCCCCAAGCTCCATATGACTCGGCCACAAGGGGAATACACGTCCACCCCAACTCAGAACACATGGCATCATTGGCAGAGTGCTTCCTTAGCTCAGCGGCAACCGCTGCTGACCCCGCTGTGCGACCCGCTTCAGAGATAAAGGTAGGGTTAAGCGGAGACACCACAGTAAGGTCAAAGGCAGCAGGCTTGCCACAGAGCCAATTGGAAGCTAGGATGTCAGCAGGGCGTGTGTTCCGAAGCTCATGTCCTAGTCCACTACCAGCCTCCGCCTTGACGCTTATGCAGGCATGCACGATGGCAGGTCTGAAGCACTACATCCCTGAGCTTGTTGTGCCTGGATATAGCATCACCACCTCTCTTACATGTTACTGCATGGTGGCCTAGGGGATCCAAGGGATGTTCTGGACACAATGCACAGGGAGGTGAGCCAGGTGAGGTATTTAGCCCGAGCCACCACTTGATGGCCATCTGGTGCTCGTTGGGGTCTAGGCTTAGACCCAGGCCTGGAGATGGTACTACAGAAAGCCAAGCGGAGGCATGGGGAGAGGACACAGACAGGTGACGAGCCTTGTCAGCCACAGAGTACTGGGAAAAAAAGAGAGTTAAATTGAATGTTTTCTAATGCAGCTGATAGAGTGTGTTGTCGGCAAGGAGAAGATGTAAGACTGTTAATATCAATTGCACTCTCAGGGGTCTTGAAAGCCCAGTTGTCATGGCTCCGGGGTATCCAATAAAATCCCATGTCATCGAAAGATGGCCCCTACTTGGCCTAATAAATTATTTAAAGTATAATAAATCATCTATTCTCTTACATCTTCAGATGTGTCGCACCCGGTACCGCGATTTCGGATGATTTGTAAATTAGACCATTAGTAATCTTTACTGAGCTAATAATAATATGTTCAAGTGGAAGCTGGTTGCAACCTCACTTCTGATCACAGCCATTCTCGTCCTGCGGATGTTCTCATCTCCAACTGGATTCTGGGCAAAACTGCAGCCTGTGACTTATCAGTTACATCACCACTAAACTCCAAAATTCTTTCTGAAGCGGGAGTAACTGCTGGAGCAGCTGCGCGCACATGCCACTGAGCTCCGAAAACATGAGGCTAATGATGCTAAATGTAGTGATCTTGGATGGGTCTGTATCCCTCTGGTAGTGGAATCATACGGAGCATGGGGGAAGGAAGCTTTGGAGGCATTTTCCATGTTAGCCTCTCGCCTAGCCACGTCTTCATCCAGTCCCAAATCTATGGTTCTGTCTGAACTGTATGGCCGGCTCAATCTCCATTTAGTTAGGGCAAATGTGAGGGCTATTATGTGCCAACTTTCCTGCCATCATCAGGAATACATTTGAATTTGTATGTTGTTTTGTGACTTGTGTTTGGTTATTGTTGCATTTGTGTAGTTTATGTAATTTAATAAATAATTCATTAATAAATATATATATAATAATAATAATAATCACTCCCTTTTGTGGCATTCCATGGGCACAATCAGCTCACAGTCAGGTGTTCAGCAGGGGGATTCCCTTGGCCCAATGTTGTTTGCTTTGGTCCTCCATAAGCTTGTTTCTAGCATAGAGGCTGACGACGATTGCATTAACCTTAGCTTCAATGCTTGGTACCTGGATGATGGCATACTGGTGGGGGAGAGGTCAGCTGTAGTACGAGCTCTGCATCTAATTGAAGAGTTGGGGCCCCACTTGGGTCTGTTCATCAATTATCCCAAGTGTGAAGTGTTCAGTAGGAATGGTATCTCACTTTTTCCAGCCTCAGTTAAGTCCTCAATCCTACCCAACTTGGAGATCCTTGGGGCTCCTATCGGTGACATTGTGCATTGTTCTCGCTTCTTTGCTGAGAAACACAATCTTTTCAAGGTACTGCTGAGAGCCATCTCGGATGTTGTCACAGTTGATCTCCATGTTGCCATCTCTCTCCTCCACATGTGTGGAGGCTACTGCAAGTTAGTACACCTTGCTAGAACCACCCCCACCAATCTCTGTGAAGATTCCTTGAAGTTCTTTGATGAAGAAGTGAGACTTTGCTTCTCTTCTTGTGTAGCAATAGATGTGCCAGACCCACAGTGGCAGCAAGCTCAACTTAGTCCTAAGCTGGGCGGGCTCGGCCTGCATTCTCTATCTCTTCACTTGTGCGCCGCCTTCATCTCTTCCGTGGCATCTTTAGAAATGGGGAACCCTGACAACAGTCACTTACAGCAGGCCATTCTTTGCTTCAATACCCAGGTCTCTCCACAGGACTCCATCCCCATGGAATCAGTGCTCAATTCTCCTCCCCAGCAGAAGTCACTGTCTCAAAAGCTGGATTCTTTCGCATTCCATTCTCTGCTGTCTTCAGCTTCCCTGGTGAACAAGGCTCGCATGCTCTCAGTTTCTTCTCCCCATGCCAGTTCTTGGATTACTGCTATCCTTTCTACAAGTTTGAAACTGTACCTTGACTCAGCAGAGTACCAAACGGCCATTAGGTGGTGGCTTGGTCTCAACGCATCAGAGGCCTCTCCATGTCCCTTTTGCCCAGAGTTGATTTTTGATCCTCTGGGTCATCATGCTGCCTCTTGTAGACATGGTGGGGATGTGATCACCCGACACAATCGCCTGTGCAACATCTTTGTTGAGTTCTGTCACCAAGCACACCTTTCTGTGAGAGTGGAAGCTGGTTTTGGGCTCTCTAGGGCTCAGAGAAACACTCGCCCAACTGATGTTCTTGTTCAGGATTGGGTCAGAGGGTCTCCAGCAGCTATTGATATAACCGTCACCTCTCCTTTAACTCCAGCCATGTTGAGGGATGCTAGCACATCAGCAGGGTCAGCAGCCTATGCAGCAGAATGCAGAAAGCATGAAGCCAATGACACAAAGTGCCAGGAGCTCAGATGGACATGCATTCCTCTAGCTGTGAGACCTTTGGACACTGGGGGAAAGAGGCTCAGGCTGTTTTTTCCCATCTTGCTTCGTTTATAGCCATCCATCAAGCTAGTCCCAAATCCAGTGTCCTAAATGAAATCTATAGTCGCCTCAACATGTCCCTGGTGAGGTCTGTAGCTAGAGCCATCTTAGTGAGGGGGTCTGCAGCATAGGACTCATGCGAGTAGCGTAGGTATTGGTAGGTAGAATTGTAGTGCATACAGTGTATGTAATAATAATAATAATGTGCTATTTTATTGTATCTTGTATTCCTGTATTCTCTTGTATCTGAATAATCAAATTATAATTATAACAATTTAAAAATAATAATAATAATAAACAAAATAATTTTTTGGAAAACCAATTTTTTTATTTTAATTTTACTATTATTATTATTTTTTACCTTGCAATATAAAATACACTGATGCACAATTACATACACATAACAATTCATGAGGGCACAATCCTGGTGAGGATAGCCGAAGAAATGGATCTCATGAGGCAACATAACTATAATTTAATGATTATACATATATTCAATACACTGATACATAAATAACACACAAACGCAAAATTCATGTGGACACCATCCTACTAAGGATGGCCGAAGAAATTGATCTTATGAGGCAAGTGTTCAGCCTGCCGTAAAGATCATTTATAACTACCGACTTTGGCTTGGAGCGGCGATTGCCAGCCTAGATGCCAACTGAGCAAACTTTTGACACCCTCTTGACCCCATGCACCGTATGTCTCAACAACCATTGGGATGCAAACCCATCCTAATTCCCCACATTTGGCATCATTGCTGTTGTGCTTTCTGATCTCAGATGCATGAGCAGCCGCTCCCGAAGACACTCCAGCTTCCGCATGGATAAGTGAATTAAGCGGAGAGGTCACACAGAAGTCAAAAGCTGCAGGCTTGCCTAGAGACCAGTTGTGGACGAGAACGTCTGCGGGTCTGGTGTGATCATGGTCTTGGGTTAGGTTATTGCCTACTTCGACTTTGACACCTAGATGAGCCAAGCGACAGGAATCGGCAAAGACATCCCTCAGCTGATTATGGCGATGTACTGCATCTCCCCCTCGTTTGCATGTGGAAGCATGGTGGCCTAGGGGATCCAGGATAGAGTCGGGGCAGAGGGAGCAACTAGAACCACAAGATTTGTCCAACCCTAGCCACCATTTGAGGGCAACATTGTACTGATTAGGTTCGAAATGGAGACCAAGACCTTCTGAGGGGACAACTAATAATAATTATAATAATTGGTCATCACTGGTTGACAGTATTTTATTTCTTTTGTTGTTTCTTGTTGTTTCTTGTGTGTTAATAGATGTACCTTGTCATTAAATCCACTAGGGTCATTAATAATTATCACACACGACCTATATGGCAGATTAAACACCTGCCTTGTGCATTGGCCATCCTTAGTAAGATTGAGCCCCCCCCCCCCCCCCCCACCCCCCCCACCCCCGCCCCCCTTTGAACTGTTCTCTATTACTTGCTTGCTATTTTGTCTTATATAAATGAATGCGATATATATCATTAATAATTCAATAATATAATAATAATAATAATAATAAAGGAAGAGGAGGAGGGAATCTGCAGTGTCAGATATATATAGGCCCTTTGTAAAAGTAGTTGACATGTAGCTCCTAATCTCTTGATGCACATCTGTATAATTATACCATGGCGTGGATTTTTTGAAAATCATGCATAGTATTTTTATTCTAAAAACATCGATGTACGCTGTGCTCTGTACTGAAATAATCGATATTTTAGTTTTGTCTGGTGGTGCATGCAAAGTGCACACCAGGGCTTCTCTTGTTCAGAAATACACCGTTTTTGTACAAAAGGCTGTGGCACTCAGCAAATATTAACAAGGCAGTCTTGTACTTCTCACAAAGGTCACCAATTGTGGTATGCAGTGTAAATCAGGGAGCCCGGTTATGCATAGTGCATGCATATGTACGTACATCAGTACGTGCATGCTGAACATGCAAAAGGTTATATAGCACTAACCTCCCATGTTTCGATAAGACTACAATGGTATGTAAACACACGGCAAAGTACAATGTGATTAGGTACCACAATGTTTTACGGTCTCGTTATTTAAGAGAAGAAATTTAGATTTTTTTTTTTTTTTTTCCTCCCAAGAGGAGTTGCGGGTGAGTACTAGTAATCATATGGTGCATCAATCACCCTGCTCGTATTTGCAGTGTTGCGTGTAGTGCGAGGCTAGGCCCTGCTCCCTAACGCGACCGTGCATAATTCCATAGCGTATATGCATCGTTGTGTCCCCGCGTTTGATACCTGAACTGCGCTCGAATTCTGCTAGCGCGTGCTGTAGATTGGTCGCTAAAACCGTTTCGTCGCTTTATATCGGTAGTAACAAAAATGCCGTTATTTTCACAGCTGGGCCCACCCTCCAGTCCCACATTCCGCCCCGTAAAATCCCACAGGTGCGGGGGCGATACGAAAAAATAGACAAGGTGGCAAAGTTCAATAAGCTGTTGAAAGAAGATGAAGTACGCCCTCCAGCAGTTCCTTTGTGTACTTTAATATAGATGTCATTTGGGATTTTGAACACAGAGGTGTTTTCTTAGTTCAACAATTCCTCCGTGTCGTTATAGATGACACACGTGATTGTTTTGATTGCTTACCTGCTTCCACAATATTATTTTCTGTCTAGATAATCACAAGGACAAAGCCACTATGCTGCCAGAGTTGGTCGACACGAACTGTACAAGCACACTGCAAAGTGTGTTTGGAAGTTTGCTGCTATGGACAGTTATGTACTTCATAGTCCATGCTTTCAACAATACCCAGACACCAGAATGGAATTGTCGAATTGTAACCCTCTTCCATGGCATTCTTGTGACATTCCTTTGCTTCTATTCGGCCTTCGTGTTTGGGCCTTGGCCGTTTGATTACATAGCCCAGAAGAACACGCCCTTTCACAATCAAATCATGATCATAAGTCTTGGCTACTTCATTTTTGACTTTTTTTGGTGTTTGTACATTGGGACAGAAACTATTGTTATGAAGGCACATCATGCTGTCTCCATTTTTAGCTTTGTCTATGCACTGTACTACAATGTATGTGGCAGTGAAATTACAGCTGTTATAGGCGCAAGTGAATTCACAAACCCACTCCTCCAGCTGCGATGGTTTGTGAAGCAGAAGGGCAGACTTCATGGGTGTTTAGCTGTACTATTGGATTTCTCCCTCCTTGTGGCGTTCTGGAGTGCCCGGCTAATAGTTGGCACAGCCTTTCATCTCAAAGTGCAGCTGAGCCCAGATTTGTATCTGTTTGCCAGGATAGGTGGAAATCTATTCTACATCATCAGTGTGGTGTTTGGAGTCGGAATGCTGCAATATGTTGTGAACAGATACTTCCTGAAAAAGCGTCATCACAGTGAAAAGTGATTGGCTGGCTGTTGTAAACTAGTCAGTGACAGTTTTTTAAAATGATATTTCTAAATCAAAAAATGTATTTGTTTAATACAGTATGTTGTCATGTTTGCTTGGCCAGGGTTAAACTTATAGAACTGCATGTTGCTTGCTGTGCATGATTTTTGAAGGTAATAAATAGTGTGCTGTATAAATTGCGATCCGGCATCAGATTTACTGCGCCTAAAGGACATTGGTATAATTTCAGGTTTTCAAGTCTGAGTTTTCTATTTTTAATCGGCCCACTCCACGCCTGCCGCTTGACATCGTAAGGCTTCGGAGTAAATGTTGCCATATTGGGTAAGTACAAAGCGTATGGTTTCTAACTGACTCCAGAGGTTTCACTACAGCCTTACTCTATCTGACTCCAGAGATAATCTGCTGACTTGGAACTAACTGCATGGAAAGAATTAAATTGCTAAAAATAGTCCGCGGGTCGACCTGCTCACGTAAGCATTATCGCATAATGTACAAATGATACGCATAGGATCATCATTGTGCAAGGATAAATAACCATTGTCTGGTCTCATGCAGAAAATGATCATGATCGAGGGAAGTACAATTAACAGTCTGGGTACAACGACAATGGGAAAAGGGTATACGATGAAGGTACCATTGTTAGGCCGACTGGGTTGTCTTACTTGGGTAGATACTGAGGGGAGAGCAGGTAAAGAAAAGCATACTTACCAGTTGAGGACAAAAACGCCATCAGAGCAGAGCGTACCCGAGGAGTTTATATGCATAGTAACCCAGCAAATGAAACTGAGGCAAGACTTGGAAATAGATGCAACTTGCACCACACGGTGTGTGTGTGTGGGGGGGGGGGGGGGGGGGGGGGGGGGGGAAGATATATCAAGCCTTGCACGAGGGTACGTCACACCACAGTGAAGTGCTGGAGTCATCTCAAAAAGCACTGTTAATAGTATAATAATTCTGCCAAATTAGGTATATGCTAGGCCAGTGGTGTGCTACTTCTGAGTCTTATCTTCCATTTGCTGGGTTACAATGCATCAGAAACTAGAGGGCAGTAAAGTCGATATTAATTACTCACTTTAACATGCTGCAGAAGCCAATTGCGTGTCTAATGTTTTCATACAATGAAATTTCAATGGTGGGGGAAGGGGGGAGAGCCTCAACTCCATCGCTGAATCCGTCCCTGCCAAGACCACCCATGCATAGTTGCGCTGTTAATAGACCGGAAGAACTCCGGATGTGACATCACTAATCAACGTACTTCAACTGGGTTAAGTATACGTTAATGAGTGATGTCACGTCCGGAGTTCTTAAAGATAGTATCGGTACAGATCTACGACCGTTTCGCTCACGCACGTGCAGCTCTTGCATGACTCGATCGTCTTGCCGACAGATTCATTGTGGAACCGCAAAACAATGCTTTGCGTAGTGAAGTGACAGCCGAATAGTGCACTTGAAACCAACTAACCAATTGAACACACTTACTGAACAAGTCAAAGTAAGTAAAATGTCCTGTATAGTATAGCATGCAGCTGCGGCTTGTACAAAAGGAAATATGGCATGCAGCTGAATGACTTGTTTTTAGTCTCAAGTCTCAGCTCAACCCATATGTCCTTCTATAATCGTTCATCGACATGAGATGAAACAGAAGACTGATGAGCACCGAACACAATTATAAGCGTGCTTATAGTAATATTCCAAATCACTGGACGAATGGGCAAAAATGTTACATGCATGCATGGCCTACAAAAGCCTACAGTGTAGCAGCTGCTGCTCTGCTGTCACATTATTCGTACGACCAGACTAATTGAAAGCTGTCAAAAAAATCTGACCCGCGGGAACTTACCATTCCCAACTGAAAGTTTTGAGTTTTAAAAGATTCGGAACGCTTAATTCATGCTCAGCAACAATCAACCGGCTGGTGACCCTCGTGTCAAAAAATAGTCCCTGCACGCATGGGCTTTCCATTCACTTCTCCCCATCGATCGTTCTTTTAATAAGTGTTACGTCAAAAACAAAATACGTTGAGGTACATGTATAGGTGGTACAGAGGCAGCTAGTGTACTAATTGCTCGATAACTAGTGGTACACACTACGCCGCTAGACGCTTTAGTTCCCACTTCTCCTTTCCCGTCGGCCGTGTGAAAACTAAACGATCAGAAAAGAAATTGTCGTGAGCTTGATGAAATTCAATCCACGTAGGAGTAATCTGGTATCCCTTCCAAAATGGCGGCTTTGGCACAGGCTCACCGCTACGTTGGTACTCAGCAGACATTTGTTCACACACTCTTGCCAAATCTACTCTTTCCTGCTCCTTTATGACTTGACTCTGGTGTGGTGCAAGTACACTCAATACAATTTGTTTATCGAGGGATAATTTTCTGAAATACTCTTCGCTGCTACGTTCATCCAAAAGCAGGTCGGCAGTGCCCTCAATCCGGATCTGCCGCCGTAACACGGGCCAGTAGAACGTCATCGCGCATTGAGGGTTACCGTCCAGTTCTTTGGCCATTCGCCCCTCGGTGCTCGTGTAGAAGACGAAGCCATCGTGGCTGAAGCTGTCCATCGAGATGAAGCGACTGGAGATTGTTCCGTCTTTCGCGCCACTGGCAAGGCAAGCGTCTTTGACGCAGTACGGATCACTTTGCGTTGCATCTTTCAGCCACGAATCGAACTGAAGGAAAGGATCGGTCTTCGACACAAGCTTGTCTTCGGTAAATGCTGTCGTGTTCAGTTTCGTAATAATTTAGTCTCGGTCCCAGACTCCTTTTATCGTAGGCCATGTTCTAATTAGTGACGATGGGATTGATATAACTAAAAAGTAGTGCAACCAGAAAATGGAAACTGTGCGAGAGGGATGTTTTCATCGGCACTTAAATATAGTGATGCTGAAATAAAAATTTCCCAAGCCCTGGGCACAGCGTGAATGGAGCACCCGCTGTGCACAGCACACATAGGTTATAACGGACACATGTACACCAAACGACTGGATGACACAACTGCATGTACACCAAACGACTAGATGACACAATGCTGCATGACGCGCATTGCGCACGTCCATTAACTGATGTCTACAGAAGCATGTAGGGAATTGATAAAAATGGAGAGGGGGGGGGGGGGGGGGGGGGGGGGTCAAGATGTGCGTGCATTTGGCAGAGGATCCTTGATAGTTGTGGGTCTTCGGTACCCCTGCACCATCACCAAAATCATCCAGGCAGGTGGTGGACACGGTTGAACACTCGTGGCCTATCCTCAAGTTCCTAGTCACTTTTAGTAGTTGGGATACAGTGCCAATGTCAATGTCTCCATTATTGAACTGCCACGCAATATGATACATGTATGCTGTGAAACTAGCACGCTCCATATCCAGATAACAGTCATACTCACTTGTAAACATAATATTTCAAAATAATATGCTAAGCAAATCTAGACGGTCATTTTTTGACGAATACGTGTATGTATAATGAAGCAATGATTCAAACTTTGTTCATTGATTTCCAAAGTACAACATAGAAGCTTGCCAGGGGGGGGGTGGAACAAAATAAAAGCTTGTCCATGGGGGCATTTACAAGTCTGTCCCGGGGGGGGGGGGGGGGGGGGGGGAACGTTTGCAATTATTGTCATCTGTAGGGTTGTACGGTTTAAATAATGGAATAGCCAATGCCCAATAACGTTCGTACGTCCGTCCGTATTTCAATATTTGTGGGCACGAAACGGGGACACTATGAAATCCAAGAAGGAATACTTCTGTGGAGTATGGAACTGAATTTTGAAATACGAAGACCTACGTTTAAAAGCGTAGAATAGTTGCTTTGTGTATCAGCTATATGTTTCTCTCAGGAGCTAACAGTAGATCTTGACGTTAGACTGGAATTTTGTGACCATGAACATTTGAAAAGAAGGCCCCTACAATTCAATGGAACGAGGGCAAAATATGGTGACGTGTTTAAAAGTGCCGCACTAACAATCTGTCAGGAGCTAAGTTGTAAAAAACATTTGGTATATGTCATCTATAATTAAATAATGGAATAGCCCATTCCTACTAACATTACCAAAGGTTTGTTGCTACCTATATTGTGTGCGCTGCCGCACGCTCATTTAAGTCATTTCTAGGTGGTGAAGCGTGATGCTGTGTTATGTACTAAATATAGTAGCTTGTACATATCCAGCGTCGTATCCATAACGCTTACCCGCGGCTGCCAGCTCTTGCTGGAGCACTATACTCCTCGGTACCCTGCACAGGGGCGTGCGCTTAAACCTTGAGCACTGTAGTGTGCATGTACTGGTAGGCCTATGTTGTTTCTAAATAATACACACGGTAGTACGGGGGGGGGGGGGGGGAAGGGGTAGGTGTACTCCACTAGAAGTCTTAGCGTAGCTTGCTTGAACTGTTCTGTCGCGTTTTGCTGTACATGATTTGACCCATTTTGGGTCGCCAATGTTCAAATATGTACATTATCCCACACCATTTATAGGCACACGTGACACCATAATCGTTTGCAACCCACCCTCCACCTGACCAGCAAGCAAACCAACAGGTAATGAAAACAGTAGTAGATGTGTGGACATCGTGCATGTGTGTGTGTATTGTGTGTGTGTGTGTGTGTGTGCATAGAACCAGTTTAGTACCAATATGAATACGCATTGCTAACTTGTGCAGCATCATGCAGTTCAACAATATGGCCTGCCTGGATGAGTTACAAATCAATAAACTAATAATAACAACAACACCAAATTCTCCAAGAGCCAGTGCATGTGTGATGAATACTTTCTTCCCATCCCAAAATGAACTTGAGTATGAAGGTAGAGGGGGTTGGATTTATAAGGTGTGACTGTTTACAAATGGGTTATTGTGTCAGTGTGTGTTCTGTGTGGTATGTTATGTGTATCAGACTTTGTTAAGGGCATGCAATGTAACATATGCACATTTGCGTATGGACAATGTTTGTGTGTGCATGTGTGTGTGCATGTGTGTGTGCGTATAGTTGAGTTAAATTATACATGTTGTCATTGCAGTGGCACATACGATACCCACATTAGTAGTAAGGCTATGTTAATTTTCTATGTATGGGTTAAGAGAACACGTGGTTAAAAATAGGCCTATTAGTATACCATTGGGAAGCGTGATACCCATTATTTTTAGGCTGTGTTTATAAACACGTGTTTGCGTAAGTAGCTGTTCAGTTATTGTGAAGAACAAGGGGAGTGGTCCTGCGATGGTGTAGTCACTGTAGTGCATTACAATTGTACCATATTTTTTGTGATGATAGTAAGGTTCAAAGAGGTCTGCGGCATCAGCCTTCTACTGACATACATGTATGAGTGCTTACTATTAATAATAATGGCAGTAGAAATGGGTGTGCAGAGTGCAGAACATTTACTGATAGCTGAAATATTGTGTTCAAATTCACTGTCGCTTCCTACTATTCACTATCCCCCTTCCCAGTGTTCATGATTCCTTTTGAAGTATTTTGTGTCTTTCTGCAAAGTAGAGAATTAGTCGACATCCTCTGCTCGGTTAGCATTATTTCCATTGCAGGATCTCTCTTGCATGAACTATGATAGCTTTCTTGGCTACCTCATTCAGTTTTTCAACACCTGTGCATGTGAGAGTAAAGTAAATTAGTTACGGCAATTTACACACTGCTTATACCTATACCTTGGCAGCTGAATTGTTTTATATTGCCATGCAACCTGATCATATGATGTGGCATATGCATTGCCATAATATGCATGTATGGAGTCACTCTATCCTTTTGATAGCCTGTGCCACAGGAGACAGGGCAAAAAAATCTTTGTCCAGTACAATCTTTGGCTTTGTCCAGTACAATCTTTGGCTTTGTCCAGTACAGCTCAGGAAGCTTTATGGTTGAGAAAAATCCACCCTCAGGACCAACTATAATTTTTGAGGACAATCAGTCAGCTATTTGCATGTCGAAGAATCCTCCATTTCATGGAAGGTCAAAACATATCAACATCAAGTTTCATTTTATTCAAGAACAAGTAACTGCCAACAATATATAGTCCTTCTGAAGACATGGGCGCTGACCTACTGACTAAAGGAATTAATTCTGAGAGATTTGAGAAACTGAGGGAGTTGTGTTGACTGAGGAGTTGTGTTTCGTGTGAGGAGTGCGGGGAGACAGGTGCACTCTTCAACAAACTCCTGAATGGGGTTAAGGTCCACTATTCCAAAGTACATTGCAGCTGACTTGAAGTTTGTCATGGTTAAGTTAGTTCGTCTGCTTGTTGCACTTGGTTAACCGCTGCTCAATCTACAAGTTGAGCTCCAACAACACATACACACACGCACACGCACACAAGCACCCTCCCCCCCCCCCCCTTATCATATGTTTAGCTTTGCTTCCAGTGACATGTACTGGTAATAGTTTGAGCTGTGATACGCATTGCCTAACCAGATGACACATATCCTCTTCTCATCAGTATGAGCCACCAACGGGTATTCTTCTCATAGAGTGCTCCTTTTGAATGGTTGGTCTGCACATAGAACAATCTTAGTACCTGCATTTGACCATTATTGCAGTTTGCTAGTTGCCACACACTCTGCAATTGTTGCTAGTGAGTATTCATTCCTTGTGTCCGAATACATCGGGCTCTTTTGAGGCATCCTTTTTAGCTTTCATACCCCCAAATAAATAACTTGTGTGTCTGGGGTACATGAACGAACCATAAACTATCAGCAGTGCTTAAAATAGTTTGGGCAAAAAAATTATGACAAAAAGAGGGAAGCTATTCAGAGAGCAGTTGATGGCTGACATGATGCCTGTTGCCCATCATCATTTCGAAAAACCAGTTACTGAGATACCATCTGCTTTTGTGACAGTTGGGGTTCCAATTCAAGTACAGAGCATGCCCTTGCCGGCATGTACAGTGTAACTTATCTACGACTATGCAGTATTTGTACATGCTCATATACATATTTGTGTGTCTATGTATGTGTATCTTTGAGTGTGCATGTTTATGTGATTTGCATTGTATGTGTGTATGTAGGCACATATCCAGGATTTTAAAGGGGGGTTTCCAACTTTGTATACGAGCCTGGGGGGGGGGGGGGGGGGGGGGGGTGGGCAAACACAGAAACCTCTATGTACAATAAAATGGACAACAATTCAGAAGCCCTTTGCTCTGGCAGAACACACAAGGTGATATGCTGAGTGATCATGAGCCAGAATGCTACAATGCAACAGTGAAAAACGAAGTTGTTCGTGAACGGAGTAAAACTATAAGGACTTTGTATGTGTGTGTTGGTGTGTAGGTGTGTGTGTTGTGTGTGTGTGTGTGTGTGTGTGTGTGTGTGTGTGTGTGTGTGTGTGTGTGTGTGTGTGTGTGTTGTGTGTGGTGTGTGTGTGTGTGTGTGTGTGTGTGTGTGTGTGTGTGTGTGTGTGTGTGTGTGAGCAATAGTAGTGCTTTAAAAAACTTAACTCATTCTTGGAAGGTTACATGTACTGGTCATCTATATGAAGCCATAACCTTTGTTTATCACAGTTTACATATGATGTCAGCTTGGCCAGTGTTATTCCAATTCAATAAAAACCCACTCTTGCAGTACATAGGTAGACCTACACATAGGTCCAGGGTACTAGTACAGGCCTACGTAGGTCAGGGGATAGGACTATGTAGGTCCACCAGGGTGGCACTAGGCAAGGATGAAGTGAAGATGAGGATAACAATTCGGATGGTATTGAAAGTGACTAAAACTATAGGCATTGTGTCATAGCCCTGAAGATAAAATAATATTCATTGACTTACAATACATGTATCATTGTGTGCTGTGTAAACTGTGGTTATCCTAATCTACATGTAGGAAACCTCCCTATGTATGTAGCATATATGAACTATGTTTTTTTTAAACGCACACTACACATGTAGCACCTATATAAAAGCCACACACTGTGTGCAGACAGAGGTTTCGTGCTGATGGCATGGGCCTTTTGGGCCTCAAACATTAGTCCTGATGCCATAAAGTTTACAATCAAGTACATGATGGGATGGGGGTGGAGTGTGCTTTGGACCTGATGCAAACCCTTTGGCCTAGTGGCAGAGGCATTTCTTCTGATGCATAAAGTCGTGATACTTTGTTGTTCTAGGGTTCAATATCAAGAACTGTTTTAGAAGTCTGAAACTGTTTCTATGGAGATGAGACGACATGTTACTCGAGGACATGTATCTATATTTTGTACTGGGGAAGAGCAGCAGGCTCCAGGAACCCAATGCTGAGGACTGACCATCCTGCGTGTTCAACACGTCCAGGAACCCATCCACCTCATGCTCAGCAAATTTACTCAAGGACTGGAGTTTTGACCCTATAGGTTCCACTCTACAAGGCCAGACGTCAGCTAATCTGGAGAGGGCATGCACTTCTTAAGCGTCCAAAAACGACCAAATGGGCAGGTGTGTTGAGCATACCAAAGGCAGGTACACATGTCCAGCTCTGGCAATGGAGGCCTACAGAGAATGCTGCCACTGTTCATCTCCTTACCCCTCTCAGAAATGAGCAAGAGCGAAGAACAAAAGATGCGTATGAGCTCAGAGCAATTGTTTGCTTGCATTTTCCAATACGTCATTGGTTAGTAGAAATCACCCGTCCTTGATCGATTTGCTCATGTTCACAATGATCCGTTTTAAGTTTTCGTTTATAACTTGTCCAAGGAATGCAGAGCATTATGAGGCAGCACAAGGCTATGCCAGTTATCCTCCCTATTTGCACGTGTGCGTGTGTGTGAATGACATTTTGTGTGTTTGTGAATGAGACAGTTGTTGGACAGTTTGTATGTGTGTGTGTGTGTCTGTGTGAATGACGTTTTGTGTGTGCGGTGTGTGTTATGAAGCTTGTGTGTGTGCGTATGATTCAGTTTTGCTTGTACCTTGCCTTTGGGGGAGGGGGGATGAGTATGTTTGTGCTAAAAATAGCATCACAGGGCAAAAAGCAATGTTAACAGCTTTCACTTGTGCAGTAAAGTTTAGTTTGCATCCCAGTAATCTCAGTGAATTACATGGAATTACAATGACTGTTTGACACCACTGCACCAAATGCATGTAGTGACGTTACGTTTAAAAGCAGGTATTCATGCTCCATGATATAACTCGAGGCAACTAAGCATGGCTAACAAGGACTGCTGATTTAATTGTTTTTATCCTTCAATAAATCCTGCAGAAGTGAATGACTGAATTCCACGCAGCCTGTAGTTTTTTTTTGAACGAATACCGAGTCCTCCCCACACCACACCCACCCCACCCCACCAAACGGTCAAGTCATACAAAAGCATGAACGAAATTCACAGCTCTGCAGTGTGCGTCATACATACACACAGCACACCCAAGACCTCGTAATACCAACATACAGGAATGGCG
This sequence comes from Ephydatia muelleri, assembly GCA_013339895.1. Classification (NCBI taxonomy): domain Eukaryota; kingdom Metazoa; phylum Porifera; class Demospongiae; order Spongillida; family Spongillidae; genus Ephydatia; species Ephydatia muelleri. The sequence continues at coordinate 10,556,714 of JABACO010000006.1, forward strand.
TACATGTTAATCCTCGACTCCTAGTACGCCGCAAGGTGCTGCAGTTCCCATTTGTCTCCTGCCGAAGCGGGCCTTGTGAAAACTAAACGATCAGATAAGAAGTTTTCCTGTGCTTGGTTAAATTCGATCCACGTCGGTTGTGATCTGGTACCCTTTCAAAAACGATGGCTTTGGCACAGGCTTAGCGCTGTCGGCAGACATTGCTCGCTCCATCTCGTCTCTGCACTTCGCTTCGCTCTGGCGGGCATTGTTCAGTACGATTTGATTTTCAAATGGTAATTTTCTAAAATATTCTTCACTGCGTTCGTCCGGAAGCAGATTGGCTGTTCCCTCGATACGGACTTGCCGCCATAATGTGGGCCAGTAGAAACGTCAACGCGCAGTTAGGATTACTTTCCAGCTCTTTCGCCTTTCTCCCCTCAGCACTGGTGAAGAAGACGAAGCCATCTTTGTTAAAGCTGCCCATCGTGACAACGCGGTTGGAAATCGTTCCGTCTTGCGCACCAGTGGCGAGGCAAGCGTTCAGAGCAAAGTGGTGGTCCATTTGCGTCGCATCTTTCAGCCACGAGTCAAACTGACAGAAAGGATCGGTCTTCGATACAAGCTTGTCTTCAGTTAAAGGTTTCGTATCCATCTCCAGACCTTGGACATCATATTATCATCGGTCTCGAGCACTTAAATAGTGCGCACTGGTACCAATAGGTTGAACCTTATTGATAGAGTGCACACAGGTGATCGAAGGGCTATTCAAGCAGTCAATAGACATTGCTTACGTCATAACTGTTTACTGACTTGCGATTGATGACCTCTTTCTCAATACACAGCCAGCTCGCCTGTAGGGTGCAAGTGTTACCTATTTTAGTGCAATCTGCATGTGTATAGCACGGCACACACAGATGCATACTCTCTCTAAACCCTTCCTTACCCAGGTTGCTTGTCGGATACTGCAGCAACTGATGCTGAGGAGGGAGGAGCAGGCTTGAAGCAAACAGACCTTCATCTTCATCAAATAGGCCAGTAGGTTTCTGTGAAGGCTTGGGTGCTCCGCTGGTAGAAGTGGTTTCCGTTGTCCTGCATGGCAGCAGAGACTAAAATACTCCGCTCCTATCACCATTAAACTACAATCATCAGCTTTCACCTGACCCCATCAGCTTTAACAGAGCTGCACTGAGCCAAAATTCAATGCACACACCATTACCGTTTAGACCAAAGCGCGCTTTAAAATGTACATGTGGATGCATAACAGTACACAGAGAATTCATTTCTGAATAGCTGCTATCACCTAGATCAGCAGGAATTCCTCACTGGAATAGTACTCTGATTGGCTCCTGCTTCTGTGACCACAATAAATGTACTCTAAACACAAAACATGCTGTACAGTACAAATGACTAGGCCCGGCTTATGGTACTTTGTGTGTACACACGTAGGCCTCATGTATTGTACCCACGCACATGTACCACTATGGACAGGGAGAGCATAGCCCTATGTACTGTACACACAGTACTTGTAGGCAATCTGGCCTAACATACAGTATACAGTACTGTACACAAGTGTATCAAAACACAGTAATTTGAACAAAAACCTTTTCACATGCAGTGCACAGTATGTACTCACAAACCTAGACCATGCAACAACATGTACATTATGGTCAAAAAAAAACAACAAAAAAAACAAAAAAAAAAAAAGACAAAGACATTAGGCACTTTAAAAATAAACATGTACACATACCATGTACATGCAGGTGAACATAACAATGTGATGCTTACGTGACTTTTGTGCTAGAAGAGAACATGTCATCTTCGTCATCATCAAACAGCCCACCAGACTTTTTAGGAGCAGTCCCGCCCACCACTCCTGCAGGTGCCTTGAGGGTTAAAGTGCCTCTTGATCTTCGATTCTGAAAAGAGGTGTGACTTCTGAAATAAAAGGATCAGGATTGACCAGATCTAGAGCATCCTTCACCTTTCTAACAAATGCCTGTTAGGGAGCTTCACATCCTTTCCAACACAGTACTGGAATAACAAAAGAATTTCACAGATTGTGTGGGCAAATGTCTCGATGTAATCCAGCAACCGTAAGCATTTTCTAAAGTGCTTTATTTGTACTATATGGTCCCTTGACAAGTAAATGTCAGCATGCCCTCCTCCCCTTTGATGGGTCATCCAGGATGCACAAACTCCCTCCTCCCCTTTGATGGGTCATGCAGGAGGTGCAAACTCCCTCCTCCCATTGGATAGGTTGTGTGGATGCACACACTCCCTTCTCCAAGTCATGAGAAACAAGCTCCTCCCCCTTATGCAGGATCCTCCCATTTTGATAGGTTGAAATACCTCTCAACAAATAAACTTGTAAATGAATTGGAATTTCTCTCCTTGTACAAAAATGCATCTTGCTAAAAAAATCTGTGCATATCAATAACCAGTTGCTGCACCATGGAGTTCAATCACTTTAGGTACAACTTTACGAAGATGTCTTATGTACTTAGTACATTTTTGTTTATCTACTGTCTTCCAAAAGGCTATTATGCCTGCAACAAGTTCATCCTTAGTAAGGGGCTTTGTTTCTTTCGTATGAACTCTTTTAATTCATGCCACAAGTTCTTGATTGGGTTGCAGTCAGGAGACTCTGCCGGCGTTCTCCAGCAGTTAATCCTACTATCAGCTACGAACTGTTGATTGAGTCTGGATGCATTCTTTGGGTCATTGTCTGCCATGAAACGATGACCGTGTGGAAGTACATCACGAAGGAATGGCAGCAAGGTCTGTTGCAGGATTTGTATGTACAATGGACCATCCATGACGCCGTCAAAGATACAAATTCCAGTTGCTCCTTCTAAACTGATACCCGCCCAGACGTGGACTTTCGTTGCCCTATAAGAAACAATAAAAGTAAATACCAATCGTCAATATATGTTTGACATAAGGCCATTTATGTTAATAACCTATACCTTTGTTTGTTTTTGGGTGCTTCTCCTCCCTTAAGGCAACAAATGCGACGATGGGACTCCAGTTGTACTGTGCATTCGTCGGTCCAGACGACATCCTTGAATCCAGTTTCAGCCTCGTGCAGATGCGCGATAGCCCAATTAAGCCTCTTCAACTTATTCTGTTCCCCTATCATCTGACAGTATGCACTCCCTCTGAACGTCCATCCCAAAGCACTTCGGCACCGCAGAATTGCTCTATATGATAAGTAGTATCCACGAGAAATCAAAAGGGCGTGGAGTTGGGACGCAGTTGTCTCGTCATCCTTCTTCATTTGCTCGTTCACAATGGCTTTTATCTCAGATATTATATTCGTCTTCCGCCCACTCCCAAGCCTTCTGCCGATCTTGCCATCGGAATTGAACTTCTTAATGAATTTCCATATACCTTGCCTAGTTGCTAACATGCCTTCTTCCTGCAGGCGTTTCAAAATAGCTGGCGGATTTAATCCCTTGGAGTAGAAAAACAAGATACGCAGCTTTTGGTAGTAAGAGTACACCATCTCAAAACCCCATGCACAGCAGCTCGCGCATACGGGAATATCGAATTCGGAGGCGTAAATAGCATATACAATGACGTTAATTGGACCTCGTGACACGTGTGTAATAATGTGTTTCACTCGTTAAATTAACGGCCACAGCTTGCATGTGATGATCACAGTTTATGTTCGGCTTCGGTGGCTACTGTAATTTATTGAACCCCAATTTAATAGGTGTGAAGTGTGTGTGTAGCTGCCAACGTTGCAAGAGAGACTGTACTTTCAAATCAATACCAAATTCTATTAGATACAATCTCAAATACGGGGCTTACACAAAATACACCACTTGACAAAATGCACACACAATAATTATTCATTTAGAACGACATACTAAACATTCAAACTGGTTTCTGACGTCATGCCTAATTTCCGCTCAATGCGTTCATTTAGTGGGTCGTCAAATATGTTGGCTGTATTATCAGAAGTGGAGATATCTTGTGCTTTTCTTCTTAGTTTTGGGCTTTTTGGCTTCGTTTCGCCTGAAAGATGAAGCATACATGATGAAGCAACCAAACACATGCATGTACTTGCACATGCATGTACTGTACATGCATGTGCCTGTACATTGCAAAGTGCACAATCCCTGCACATACGTAATAAGTGCATATACTGACTACACAATGCCTACGTAGTATGAAAAGACAGGGTTTGTACAAACAAATGTCCTGCGCACACATTCAAAACTAATGTCCATCACCTGCTGCCTCTTTCTCCACATGTTCAACATTTGTGTTCCTGCCTCGTCATGCAGATCTGTGACAGCACCATTCCCACCAGCCACTGGAGCAGCACCATCATCTCCCCCTGCTGCATCGGCTTCTTCTTCTTTTTTCGGTTTGCTGCTTTTGATTGATCAGGGGTTCTCCAAATATGTCATCCGTATTTCCAAAGAGGTCTTCATCAGATCTTCCCTTCACCTTCTTCACAACCTTCTTTTTATTCTTTTTTTTCTACACCACTCTGGTCAGCCGTGGCCTGTCAATTGCATTGCAAATAAAATCAACAACTGTTACAGTTAAATCAAATACAGAACTGCCAAGCACCATGTTTCAAACATTGATATTAAAAACTGTTTATTTCAAAGCTGCATAAAAACATAAGATTACATTTCCACTTTTAGGGTTGGTTTTAGTCATTAAATAAATGGTGATCCAACAGTACACATCACGTTCAATGATGTTCCGTCATACATTATGCATGTACAATAGCATGGATACATTTCAAAGACATGTTTAACTGTCTGCATTATGGTTGAAATGATATGAGAAGGTAATAAATTAAGTAGTAAATACGATTGTTTAAGCACGGCACATGCATGTATATATAATGCATTGCACTGGTTCAAAAATACACACAAGCAATGCAATCAATGCTGTGCAGACAGGTAACTTTAAAAAAGATACTAGTTCGAGCCAATGCCCGTGCGTTCAATGCTAGGTTGGCTACAACAATGGACTTGCTTGAAGGCTAGGGTAGTTTTGTGCAAGTTCGTGTTTAGTAATGTGTATATAATGTACAAT
>JABACO010000006.1:10562756-10605256 GCA_013339895.1 Ephydatia muelleri
ACTGAGACACACTAGCTATGAAAGTTGCGATGATGAAATATCCCCCTCCTGAAGGGAACATCCACATCGTAAGAGGAGGGCTCGGGCATTGGCTCGCACAAGAGTCAAATAAGGCTAAGGCTGCAGACAACCTTGGACTTGGGGGAGTTGGTCCTTGTGGCAAGGTATGATGCGAGCCGTGAAAAAGCTTGCACCGCTTCGCTGCCCCAAGCTCCATATGACTCGGCCACAAGGGGAATACACGTCCACCCCAACTCAGAACACTTGGCATCATTGGCAGAGTGCTTCCTTAGCTCAGCGGCAACCGCTGCTGACCCCGCTGTGCGACCCGCTTCAGAGATAAAGGTAGGGTTAAGCGGAGACACCACAGTAAGGTCAAAGGCAGCAGGCTTGCCACAGAGCCACGTGGAAGCTAGGATGTCAGCAGGGCGTGTGTTCCGAAGCTCATGTCCTAGTCCACTACCAGCCTCCGCCTTGACGCTTATGCAGGCATGCACGATGGCAGGTCTGAAGCACTACATCCCTGAGCTTGTTGTGCCTGGATATAGCATCACCACCTCTCTTACATGTTACTGCATGGTGGCCTAGGGGATCCAAGGGATGTTCTGGACACAATGCACAGGGAGGTGAGCCAGGTGAGGTATTTAGCCCGAGCCACCACTTGATGGCCATCTGGTGCTCGTTGGGGTCTAGGCTTAGACCCAGGCCTGGAGATGGTACTACAGAAAGCCAAGCGGAGGCATGGGGAGAGGACACAGACAGGTGACGAGCCTTGTCAGCCACAGAGTACTGGGAAAAAAAGAGAGTTAAATTGAATGTTTTCTAATGCAGCTGATAGAGTGTGTTGTCGGCAAGGAGAAGATGTAAGACTGTTAATATCAATTGCACTCTCAGGGGTCTTGAAAAGCCCAGTTGTCATGGCTCCGGGGTATCCAATAAAATCCCATGTCATCGAAAGATGGCCCCTACTTGGCCCTAATAAATTATTTAAAGTATAATAAATCATCTATTCTCTTACATCTTCAGATGTGTCGCACCCGGTTACCGCGATTCGGATGATTTGTAATTAGACATTTTAGTAATCTTTAGCTAATAATAATATGTTCAAGTGGAAGCTGGTTGCAACCTCACTTCTGATCACAGCCATTCTCGTCCTGCGGATGTTCTCATCTCCAACTGGATTCTGGGCAAAACTGCAGCCTGTGACTTATCAGTTACATCACCACTAAACTCCAAAATTCTTTCTGAAGCGGGAGTAACTGCTGGAGCAGCTGCGCGCACATGCCACTGAGCTCCGAAAACATGAGGCTAATGATGCTAAATGTAGTGATCTTGGATGGGTCTGTATCCCTCTGGTAGTGGAATCATACGGAGCATGGGGGAAGGAAGCTTTGGAGGCATTTTCCATGTTAGCCTCTCGCCTAGCCACGTCTTCATCCAGTCCCAAATCTATGGTTCTGTCTGAACTGTATGGCCGGCTCAATCTCCATTTAGTTAGGGCAAATGTGAGGGCTATTATGTGCCAACTTTCCTGCCATCATCAGGAATACATTTGAATTTGTATGTTGTTTTGTGACTTGTGTTTGGTTATTGTTGCATTTGTGTAGTTTATGTAATTTAATAAATAATTCATTAATAAATATATATAATAATAATAATAATCACTCCCTTTTGTGGCATTCCATGGGCACAATCAGCTCACAGTCAGGTGTTCAGCAGGGGGATTCCCTTGGCCCAATGTTGTTTGCTTTGGTCCTCCATAAGCTTGTTTCTAGCATAGAGGCTGACGACGATTGCATTAACCTTAGCTTCAATGCTTGGTACCTGGATGATGGCATACTGGTGGGGGAGAGGTCAGCTGTAGTACGAGCTCTGCATTCTAATTGAAGAGTTGGGGCCCCCACTTGGGTCTGTTCATCAATTATCCCAAGTGTGAAGTGTTCAGTAGGAATGGTATCTCCACTTTTTCCAGCCTCAGTTAGTCCCTCAATCCTACCCAACTTGGAGACTTGGGGCTCCTATCGGTGACATTGTGCATTGTTCTAGTTCTTTGCTGAGAAAACAATCTTTCAAGGTACTGCTGAGAGCCATCTCGGATGTTGTCACAGTTGATCTCCATGTTGCCATCTCTCTCCTCCACATGTGTGGAGGTCTACTGCAAGTTAGTACACCTTGCTAGAACCACCCCCACCAATCTCTGTGAAGATTCCTTGAAGTTCTTTGATGAAGAAGTGAGACTTTGCTTCTCTTCTTGTGTAGCAATAGATGTGCCAGACCCACAGTGGCAGCAAGCTCAACTTAGTCCTAAGCTGGGCGGGGCTCGGCCTGCATTCTCTATCTCTTCACTTGTGCGCCGCCTTCATCTCTTCCGTGGCATCTTTAGAAATGGGGAACCCTGCATGACAACAGTCACTTACAGCAGGCCATTCTTTGCTTCAATACCCAGGTCTCTCCACAGGACTCCATCACCATGGAATCAGTGCTCAATTCTCCTCCCCAGCAGAAGTCACTGTCTCAAAAGCTGGATTCTTTCGCATTCCATTCTCTGCTGTCTTCAGCTTCCCTGGTGAACAAGGCTCGCATGCTCTCAGTTTCTTCTCCCCATGCCAGTTCTTGGATTACTGCTATCCTTTCTACAAGTTTGAAACTGTACCTTGACTCAGCAGAGTACCAAACGGCCATTAGGTGGTGGCTTGGTCTCAACGCATCAGAGGCCTCTCCATGTCCCTTTTGCCCAGAGTTGATTTTTGATCCTCTGGGTCATCATGCTGCCTCTTGTAGACATGGTGGGGATGTGATCACCCGACACAATCGCCTGTGCAACATCTTTGTTGAGTTCTGTCACCAAGCACACCTTTCTGTGAGAGTGGAAGCTGGTTTTGGGCTCTCTAGGGCTCAGAGAAACACTCGTTCTTGTTCAGGATTGGGTCAGAGGGTCTCCAGCAGCTATTGATATAACCGTCACCTCTCCTTTAACTCCAGCCATGTTGAGGGATGCTAGCACATCAGCAGGGTCAGAGCCTATGCAGCAGAATGCAGAAAGCATGAAGCCAATGACACAAAGTGCCAGGAGCTCAGATGGACATGCATTCCTCTAGCTGTGAGACCTTTGGACACTGGGGGAAAGAGGCTCAGGCTGTTTTTTCCCATCTTGTTTCGTTTATAGCCATCCATCAAGCTAGTCCCAAATCCAGTGTCCTAAATGAAATCTATAGTCGCCTCACATGTCCCTGGTGAGGTCTGTAGCTAGAGCCATCTTAGTGAGGGGGTCTGCAGCATAGGACTCATGCGAGTAGCGTAGGTAATGGTAGGTAGAATTGTAGTGTATGTAATAATAATAGTAATGTGCTATTTTATTGTATCTTGTATTCCTGTATTCTCTTGTATCTGAATAATCAAATTATAATTATAACATTAAAAAAATAATAATAATAAATAAAATAATTTTTTGGAAAACCAATTTTTTTTTTTTAATTTTACTATTATTATTATTTTTTACCTTGCAATATAAAATACACTGATGCACAATTACATACACATAACAATTCATGAGGGCACAATCCTGGTGAGGATAGCCGAAGAAATGGATCTCATGAGGCAACATAACTATAATTTAATGATTATACATATATTCAATACACTGATACATAAATAACACACAAACGCAAAATTCATGTGAACACCATCCTACTAAGGATGGCCGAAGAAATTGATCTTATGAGGCAAGTGTTCAGCCTGCCGTAAAGATCATTTATAACTACCGACTTTGGCTTGGAGCGGCGATTGCCAGCCTAGATGCCAACTGAGCAAAACTTTTGACACCCTCTTGACCCCATGCACCGTATGTCTCAACAACCAATGGGATGCAAACCCATCCTAATTCCCCACATTTGGCATCATTGCTGTTGTGCTTTCTGATCTCAGATGCATGAGCAGCCGCTCCCGAAGACACTCCAGCTTCCGCATGGATAAGTGAATTAAGCGGAGAGGTCACGCAGAAGTCAAAAGCTGCAGGCTTGCCTAGAGACCAGTTGTGGACGAGAACGTCTGCGGGTATGGTGTGATCATGGTCTTGGGTTAGGTTATTGCCTACTTCGACTTTGGACACCTAGATGAGCCAAGCGACAGGAATCGGCAAAGACATCCCTCAGCTGATTATGGCGATGTACTGCATCTCCCCCTCGTTTGCATGTGGAAGCATGGTGGCCTAGGGGATCCAGGATAGAGTCGGGGCAGAGGGAGCAACTAGAACCACAAGATTTGTCCAACCCTAGCCACCATTTGAGGGCAACATTGTACTGATTAGGTTCGAAATGGAGACCAAGACCTTCTGAGGGGACAACTAATAATAATTATAATAATTGGTCATCACTGGTTGACAGTATTTTATTTCTTTGTTGTTCTTGTTGTTTCTTGTGTGTTAATAGATGTACCTTGTCATTAAATCCACTAGGGTCATTAATAATTATCACACACGACCTATATGGCAGATTAAACACCTGCCTTGGCATTTGGCCATCCTTAGTAAGATTGAGCCCCCCCCCCCCCCACCCCCCCCCCACCCCCGCCCCCCTTTGAACTGTTCTCTATTACTTGCTTGCTATTTTGTCTTATATAAATGAATGCGATATATATCATTAATAATTCAATAATATAATAATAATAATAATAATAAAGGAAGAGGAGGAGGGAATCTGCAGTGTCAGATATATATAGGCCCTTTGTAAAAGTAGTTGACATGTAGCTCCTAATCTCTTGATGCACATCTGTATAATTATACCATGGCGTGGATTTTTTGAAAATCATGCATAGTATTTTTATTCTAAAAACATCGATGTACGCTGTGCTCTGTACTGAAATAATCGATATTTTAGTTTTGTCTGGTGGTGCATGCAAAGTGCACACCAGGGCTTCTCTTGTTCAGAAATACACCGTTTTTGTACAAAAGGCTGTGGCACTCAGCAAATATTAACAAGGCAGTCTTGTACTTCTCACAAAGGTCACCAATTGTGGTATGCAGTGTAAATCAGGGAGCCCGGTCATGCATAGTGCATGCATATGTACGTACATCAGTACGTGCATGCTGAACATGCAAAAGGTTATATAGCACTAACCTCCCATGTTTCGATAAGACTACAATGGTATGTAAACACACGGCAAAGTACAATGTGATTAGGTACCACAATGTTTTACGGTCTCGTTATTTAAGAGAAGAAATTTAGATTTTTTTTTTTTTTTTTTTCCTCCCAAGAGGAGTTGCGGGTGAGTACTAGTAATCATATGGTGCATCAATCACCCTGCTCGTATTTGCAGTGTTGCGTGTAGTGCGAGGCTAGGCCCTGCCTCCCTAACGCGACCGTGCATAATTCCATAGCGTATATGCATCGTTGTGTCCCCGCGTTTGATACCTGAACTGCGCTCGAATTCTGCTAGCGCGTGCTGTAGATTGGTCGCTAAAACCGTTTCGTCGCTTTATATCGGTAGTAACAAAAATGCCGTTATTTTCACAGCTGGGCCCACCCTCCAGTCCCACATTCCGCCCCGTAAAATCCCACAGGTGCGGGGGCGATACGAAAAATAGACAAGGTGGCAAAGTTCAATAAGCTGTTGAAAAGAAGATGAAGTACGCCCTCCAGCAGTTCCTTTGTGTACTTTAATATAGATGTCATTTGGGATTTTGAACACAGAGGTGTTTTCTTAGTTCAACAATTCCTCCGTGTCGTTATAGATGACACACGTGATTGTTTTGATTGCTTACCTGCTTCCACAATATTATTTTCTGTCTAGATAATCACAAGGACAAAGCCACTATGCTGCCAGAGTTGGTCGACACGAACTGTACAAGCACACTGCAAAGTGTGTTTGGAAGTTTGCTGCTATGGACAGTTATGTACTTCATAGTCCATGCTTTCAACAATACCCAGACACCAGAATGGAATTGTCGAATTGTAACCCTCTTCCATGGCATTCTTGTGACATTCCTTTGCTTCTATTCGGCCTTCGTGTTTGGGCCTTGGCCGTTTGATTACATAGCCCAGAAGAACACGCCCTTTCACAATCAATCATGATCATAAGTCTTGGCTACTTCATTTTTGACTTTTTTTGGTGTTTGTACATTGGGACAGAAACTATTGTTATGAAGGCACATCATGCTGTCTCCATTTTTAGCTTTGTCTATGCACTGTACTACAATGTATGTGGCAGTGAAATTACAGCTGTTATAGGCGCAAGTGAATTCACAAACCCACTCCTCCAGCTGCGATGGTTTGTGAAGCAGAAGGGCAGACTTCATGGGTGTTTAGCTGTACTATTGGATTTCTCCCTCCTTGTGGCGTTCTGGAGTGCCCGGCTAATAGTTGGCACAGCCTTTCATCTCAAAGTGCAGCTGAGCCCAGATTTGTATCTGTTTGCCAGGATAGGTGGAAATCTATTCTACATCATCAGTGTGGTGTTTGGAGTCGGAATGCTGCAATATGTTGTGAACAGATACTTCCTGAAAAGCGTCATCACAGTGAAAAGTGATTGGCTGGCTGTTGTAAACTAGTCAGTGACAGTTTTTTAAAATGATATTTCTAAATCAAAAAATGTATTTGTTTAATACAGTATGTTGTCATGTTTGCTTGGCCAGGGTTAAACTTATAGAACTGCATGTTGCTTGCTGTGCATGATTTTTGAAGGTAATAAATAGTGTGCTGTATAAATTGCGATCCGGCATCAGATTTACTGCGCCCTAAAGGACATTGGTATAATTTCAGGTTTCAAGTCTGAGTTTTCTATTTTTAATCGGCCCACTCCACGCCTGCCGCTTGACATCGTAAGGCTTCGGAGTAAATGTGCCATATTGGGTAAGTACAAAGCGTATGGTTTCTAACTGACTCCAGAGGTTTCACTACAGCCTTACTCTATCTGACTCCAGAGATAATCTGCTGACTTGGAACTAACTGCATGGAAAGAATTAAATTGCTAAAATAGTCCGCGGGTCGACCTGCTCACGTAAGCATTATCGCATAATGTACAAATGATACGCATAGGATCATCATTGTGCAAGGATAAATAACCATTGTCTGGTCTCATGCAGAAAATGATCATGATCGAGGGAAGTACAATTAACAGTCTGGGTACAACGACAATGGGAAAAGGGTATACGATGAAGGTACCATTGTTAGGCCGACTGGGTTGTCTTACTTGGGTAGATACTGAGGGGAGAGCAGGTAAAGAAAGCATACTTACCAGTTGAGGACAAAAACGCCATCAGAGCAGAGCGTACCCGAGGAGTTTATATGCATAGTAACCCAGCAAATGAAACTGAGGCAAGACTTGGAAATAGATGCAACTTGCACCACACGGTTGTGTGTGTGTGGGGGGGGGGGGGGGGGAAGAGATTATATCAAGCCTTGCACGAGGGTACGTCACACCACAGTGAAGTGCTGGAGTCATCTCAAAAAGCACTGTTAATAGTATAATAATTCTGCCAAATTAGGTATATGCTAGGCCAGTGGTGTGCTACTTCTGAGTCTTATCTTCCATTTGCTGGGTTACAATGCATCAGAAACTAGAGGGCAGTAAAGTCGATATTAATTACTCACTTTAACATGCTGCGTGTCTAATGTTTTCATACAATGAAATTTCAATGGTGGGGGAAGGGGGGAGAGCCTCAACTCCATCGCTGAATCCGTCCCTGCCAAGACCACCCATGATAGTTGCGCTGTTAATAGACCGGAAGAACTCCGGATGTGACATCACTAATCAACGTACTTCAACGGGTTAAGTATACGTTAATGAGTGATGTCACGTCCGGAGTTCTTAAAGATAGTATCGGTACAGATCTACGACCGTTTCGCTCACGCACGTGCAGCTCTTGCATGACTCGATCGTCTTGCCGACAGATTCATTGTGGAACCGCAAAACAATGCTTTGCGTAGTGAAGTGACAGCCGAATAGTGCACTTGAAACCAACTAACCAATTGAACACACTTACTGAACAAGTCAAAGTAAGTAAAATGTCCTGTATAGTATAGCATGCAGCTGCGGCTTGTACAAAAGGAAATATGGCATGCAGCTGAATGACTTGTTTTTAGTCTCAAGTCTCAGCTCAACCCATATGTCCTTCTATAATCGTTCATCGACATGAGATGAAACAGAAGACGATGAGCACCGAACACAATTATAAGCGTGCTTATAGTAATATTCCAAATCACTGGACGAATGGGCAAAAATGTTACATGCATGCATGGCCTACAAAAGCCTACAGTGTAGCAGCTGCTGCTCTGCTGTCACATTATTCGTACGACCAGACTAATTGAAAGCTGTCAAAAAAATCTGACCCGCGGGAACTTACCATTCCCAACTGAAAGTTTTGAGTTTTAAAAGATTCGGAACGCTTAATTCATGCTCAGCAACAATCAACCGGCTGGTGACCCTCGTGTCAAAAAATAGTCCCTGCACGCATGGGCTTTCCATTCACTTCTCCCCATCGATCGTTCTTTTAATAAGTGTTACGTCAAAAACAAATACGTTGAGGTACATGTATAGGTGGTACAGAGGCAGCTAGTGTACTAATTGCTCGATAACTAGTGGTACACACTACGCCGCTAGACGCTTTAGTTCCCACTTCTCCTTTCCCGTCGGCCGTGTGAAACTAAACGATCAGAAAAGAAATTGTCGTGAGCTTGATGAAATTCAATCCACGTAGGAGTAATCTGGTATCCCTTCCAAATGGCGGCTTTGGCACAGGCTCACCGCTACGTTGGTACTCAGCAGACATTTGTTCACACACTCTTGCCAAATCTACTCTTTCCTGCTCCTTATGACTTGACTCTGGTGTGGTGCAAGTACACTCAATACAATTTGTTTATCGAGGGATAATTTTCTGAAATACTCTTCGCTGCTACGTTCATCCAAAAGCAGGTCGGCAGTGCCCTCAATCCGGATCTGCCGCCGTAACACGGGCCAGTAGAACGTCATCGCGCATTGAGGGTTACCGTCCAGTTCTTTGGCCATTCGCCCCTCGGTGCTCGTGTAGAAGACGAAGCCATCGTGGCTGAAGCTGTCCATCGAGATGAAGCGACTGGAGATTGTTCCGTCTTTCGCGCCACTGGCAAGGCAAGCGTCTTTGACGCAGTACGGATCACTTTGCGTTGCATCTTTCAGCCACGAATCGAACTGAAGGAAAGGATCGGTCTTCGACACAAGCTTGTCTTCGGTAAATGCTGTCGTGTTCATTTCGTAATAATTTAGTCTCGGTCCCAGACTCCTTTTATCGTAGGCCATGTTCTAATTAGTGACGATGGGATTGATATAACTAAAAAGTAGTGCAACCAGAAAATGGAAACTGTGCGAGAGGGATGTTTTCATCGGCACTTAAATATAGTGATGCTGAAATAAAAATTTCCCAAGCCCTGGGCACAGCGTGAATGGAGCACCCGCTGTGCACAGCACACATAGGTTATAACGGACACATGTACACCAAACGACTGGATGACACAACTGCATGTACACCAAACGACTAGATGACACAATGCTGCATGACGCGCATTGCGCACGTCCATTAACTGATGTCTACAGAAGCATGTAGGGAATTGATAAAAATGGAGAGGGGGGGGGGGGGGGGGGGGGGTCAAGATGTGCGTGCATTTGGCAGAGGATCCTTGATAGTTGTGGGTCTTCGGTACCCCTGCACCATCACCAAATCATCCAGGCAGGTGGTGGACACGGTTTGAACACTCGTGGCCTATCCTCAAGTTCCTAGTCACTTTTAGTAGTTGGGATACAGTGCCAATGTCAATGTCTCCATTATTGAACTGCCACGCAATATGATACATGTATGCTGTGAAACTAGCACGCTCCATATCCAGATAACAGTCATACTCACTTGTAAACATAATATTTCAAAATAATATGCTAAGCAAATCTAGACGGTCATTTTTTGACGAATACGTGTATGTATAATGAAGCAATGATTCAAACTTTGTTCATTGATTTCCAAAGTACAACATAGAAGCTTGCCAGGGGGGGGTGGAACAAAATAAAAGCTTGTCCATGGGGGCATTTACAAGTCTGTCCCGGGGGGGGGGGGGGGGGGGGGGGGGGGGAACGTTTGCAATTATTGTCATCTGTAGGGTGCACGGTTAAATAATGGAATAGCCAATGCCCAATAACGTACGTACGTCCGTCCGTATTTCAATATTTGTGGGCACGAACGGGGGACACTATGAAATCCAAGAAGGAATACTTCTGTGGAGTATGGAACTGAATTTTGAAACACGAAGACCTACGTTTAAAAGCGCAGAATAGTTGCTTTGTGTATCAGCTATATGTTTCTCTCAGGAGCTAACAGTAGATCTTGACGTTAGACTGGAATTTTGTGACTTCATGAACATTTGAAAAGAAGGCCCCTACAATTCAATGGAACGAGGGCAAAATATGGTGACGTGTTTAAAAGTGCCGCACTAACAATCTGTCAGGAGCTAAGTTGTAAAAAACATTTGGTATATGTCATCTATAATTAAATAATGGAATAGCCCATTCCTACTAACATTACCAAAGGTTTGTTGCTACCTATATTGTGTGCGCTGCCGCACGCTCATTTAAGTCATTTCTAGGTGGTGAAGCGTGATGCTGTGTTATGTACTAAATATAGTAGCTTGTACATATCCAGCGTCGTATCCATAACGCTTACCCGCGGCTGCCAGCTCTTGCTGGAGCACTATACTCCTCGGTACCCTGCACAGGGGCGTGCGCTTAAACCTTGAGCACTGTAGTGTGCATGTACTGGTAGGCCTATGTTGTTTCTAAATAATACACACGGTAGTACGGGGGGGGGGGGGGGGGAAGGGGTAGGTGTACTCCACTAAAGTCTTAGCGTATCTTGCTTGAACTGTTCTGTCGCGTTTTGCTGTACATGATTTGACCCATTTTGGGTCAAATATGTACATTATCCCACACCATTTATAGGCACACGTGACACCATAATCGTTTGCAACCCACCCTCCACCTGACCAGCAAGCAAACCAACAGGTAATGAAACAGTAGTAGATGTGTGGACATCGTGCATGTGTGTGTGTATGTGTGTGTGTGTGTGTGTGTGTGTGTGTGCTAGAACCAGTTTAGTACCAATATGAATACACATTGTTAACTTGTGCAGCATCATGCAGTTCAACAATATGGCCTGCCTGGATGAGTTACAAATCAATAAACTAATAAATAACAACAACACCAAATTCTCCAAGAGCCAGTGCATGTGTGATGAATACTTTCTTCCCATCCCAAAATGAACTTGAGTATGAAGGTAGAGGGGGTTGGATTTATAAGGTGTGACTGTTTACAAATGGGTTATTGTGTCAGTGTGTGTTCTGTGTGGTATGTTATGTGTATCAGACTTTGTTAAGGGCATGCAATGTAACATATGCACATTTGCGTATGGACAATGTTTGTGTGTGCATGTGTGTGTGCATGTGTGTGTGCGTATAGTTGAGTTAAATTATACATGTTGTCATTGCAGTGGCGCATACGATACCCACATTAGTAGTAAGGCTATGTTAATTTTCTATGTATGGGTTAGAGAACACGTGGTTTTAAAAATAGGCCTATTAGTATACCATTGGGAAGCGTGATACCCATTATTTTTAGGCTGTGTTTATAAACACGTGTTTGCGTAAGTAGCTGTTCAGTTATTGTGAAGAACAAGGGGAGTGGTCCTGCGATGGTGTAGTGCATTACCAATTGTACCATATTTTTTGTGATGATAGTAAGGTTCAAAGAGGTCTGCGGCATCAGCCTTCTACTGACATACATGTATGAGTGCTTACTATTAATGGCAGTAGAAATGGGTGTGCAGAGTGCAGAACATTTACTGATAGCTGAAATATTGTGTTCAAATTCGCTGTCGCTTCCTACTATTCACTATCCCCCCTTCCCAGTGTTCATAATTCCTTTTGAAGTATTTTGTGTCTTTCTGCAAAGTAGAGAATTAGTCGACATCCTCTGCTCGGGTAGCATTATTTCCATTGCAGGATCTCTCTTGCATGAACTATGATAGCTTCTCTTGGCTACGTCATTCAGTTTTTCAACACCTGTGCATGTGAGAGTAAAGTAAATTAGTTATGGCAATTTTACACCACTGCCTATACCTATACCTTGGCAGCTGAATTGTTTTATATTGCCATGCAACCTGATCATATGTGGCATATGCATTGCCATAATAAGCATGTATGGAGTCACTCTATCCTTTTGATAGCCTGTGCCACAGGAGACAGGGCAAAAAATCTTTGTCCAGTACAATCTTTGGCTTTGTCCAGTACAATCTTTGGCTTTGTCCAGTACAGCTCAGGAAGCTTTATGGTTGAGGCAATTTAACAAAATCCACCCTCAGGACCAACTATAATTTTTGAGGACAATCAGTCAGCTATTTGCATGTCAAAGAATCCTCAATTTCATGGAAGGTCAAAACATATCAACATCAAGTTTCATTTTATTCAAGAACAAGTAACTGCCAACAATATATAGTCCTTCTGAAGACATGGGCGCTGACCTACTGACTAAAGGAATTAATTCTGAGAGATTTGAGAAACTGAGGGAGTTGTGTTGACTGAGGAGTTGTGTTTTGTGTGAGGAGTGCGGGGAGACAGGTGCACTCTTCAACAAACTCCTGAATGGGGTCAAGCTCCACTATTCCAAAGTACATTGCAGCTGACTTGAAGTTTGTCATGGTTAAGTTAGTTCGTCTGCTTGTTGCACTTGGTTAACCGCTGCTCAATCTACAAGTTGAGCTACATACACACACGCACACGCACACAGCACCCTCCCCCCCCCCCCCTTATCATATGTTTAGCTTTGCTTCCAGTGACATGTACTGGTAATGGTTTGAGCTGTGATACGCATTGCCTAACCAGATGACACATATCCTCTTCCTCATCAGTATGAGCCACCAACGGGTATTCTTCTCATAGAGTGCTCCTTTTGAATGGTTGGTCTGCACATAGAACAATCTTAGTACCTGCATTTGACCATTATTAGCAGTTTGCTAGTTGCCACACACTCTGCAATTGTTGCTAGTGAGTATCCATTCCTTGTGTCCGAATACATCGGGCTCTTTTGAGGCATCCTTTTTAGCTTTCATACCCCCAAATTAAATAACTTGTGTGTCTGGGGTACATGAACGAACCATAAACTATCAGCAGTGCTTAAATATAGTTTGGGCAAAAAGATTATGACAAAAAGAGGGAAGCTATTCAGAGAGCAGTTGATGGCTGACATGATGCCTGTTGCCCATCATCATTTCGAAAAACCAGTTACTAAGATACCATCTGCTTTTGTGACAGTTGGGGCTCCAAGTCAAGTACAGAGCATGCCCTTGCCAGCATGTACAGTGTAAACTTTATCTACGACTATGCAGTATTTGTACATGCTCATATACATATTTGTGTGTCTATGTATGTGTATCTTTGAGTGTGCATGTTTATGTGATTTGCATTGTATGTGTGTATGTAGGCACATATCCAGGATTTTAAAGGGGGGTTTCCAACTTTGTATACGAGCCTGGGGGGGGGGGGGGGGGGGGGGGGGGTAACAGAAACCTCTATGTACAATAAAATGGACAACAATTCAGAAGCCCTTTGCTGCTGGCAGAACACACAAGGTGTATGGCTGAGTGATCATGAGCCAGAATGCTACAAATGCAACAGTGAAAAACGAAGTTGTTCGTGAACGGAGTAAAACTATAAGGCTTTGTATGTGTGTGTTGTGTGTGTGTGTGTGTGTGTGTGTGTGTGTGTGTGTGTGTGTGTGTGTGTGTGTGTGTGTGTGTGTGTGTGTGTGTGTGTGTGTGTGTGTGTGTGTGTGTGTGTGTGTGTGTGTGTGTGTGTGTGTGTGTGTGTGTGTGTGTGAGCAATAGTAGTGCTTTAAAAAACTTAACTCATTCTTGGAAGGTTACATGTACTGGTCATATATATGAAGCCATAACCTTTGTTTACACAGTTTACATATGAATGTCAGCTTGGCCAGTGTTATTCCAATTCAATAAAAACCCACTCTTGCAGTACATAGGTAGACCTACACATAGGTCCAGGGTACTAGTACAGGCCTACGTAGGTCAGGGGATAGGACTATGTAGGTCCACCAGGGTGGCACTAGGCAAGGATGAAGTGAAGATGAGGATAACAATTCGGATGGTATTGAAGTGACTAAAACTATATGCATTGTGTCATAGCCCTGAAGATAAAATAATATTCATTGACTTACAATACATGTATCATTGTGTGCTGTGTAAACTGTGGTTATCCTAATAGGCTACATGTAGGAAACCCCCTATGTATGTAGCATATATGAACTATGTTTTTTTTTTAAACGCACACTACACATGTAGCACCTATATTAAAGCCACACACTGTGTGCAGACAGAGGTTTCGTGCTGATGGCATGGGCCTTTTGGGCCTCAAGCATTAGTCCTGATGCCATAAAGTTTACAATCAAGTACATGATGGGATGGGGGTGGAGTGTGCTTTGGGACCTGATGCAAACCCTTTGGCCTAGTGGCAGAGGCATTTCTTCTGATGCATAAAGTCGTGATACTTTGTTGTTCTAGGGTTCAATATCAAGAACTGTTTTAGAAGTCTGAAACTGTTTCTATGGAGATGAGACGACATGTTACTCAAGGACATGTATCTATATTTTGTACTGGGGAAGAGCAGCAGGCTCCAGGAACCCAATGCTGAGGACTGACCATCCTGCGTGTTCAACACGTCCAGGAACCCATCCACCTCGGGCTCAGCAAATTTACTCAAGGACTGGAGTTTTGACCCTATAGGTTCCACTCTACAAGGCCAGACGTCAGCTAATCTGGAGAGGGCATGCACTTCTTAAGCGTCCAAAAACGACCAAATGGGCAGGTGTGTTGAGCATACCAAAGGCAGGTACACATGTCCAGCTCTGGCAATGGAGGCCTACAGAGAATGCTGCCACTGTTCATCTCCTTACCCCTCTCAGAAATGAGCAAGAGCGAAGTACAAAAGATGCGTATGAGCTCAGAGCAATTGTTTGCTTGCATTTTCCAATACGTCATTGGTTATGGCGGTAGAAATCGCCCGTCCTTGATCGATTTGTTCATGTTCACAATGATCCGTTTTAAGTTTTCGTTTATAACTTGTCCACGGAATGCAGAGCATTATGAGGCAGCACAAGGCTATGCCAGTTATCCTCCCTATTTGCACGTGTGTGTGAATGACATTTTGTGTGTTTGTGAATGAGACAGTTGTTGGACAGTTTGTATGTGTGTGTCTGTGTGAATGACGTTTTGTGTGTGCGGTGTGTGTTATGAAGCTTGTGTGTGTGCGTATGATTCAGTTTTGCTTGTACCTTGCTTTTGGGGGAGGGGGGATGAGTATGTTTGTGCTAAAAATAGCATCACAGGGCAAAAGCAATGTTAACAGCTTTCACTTGTGCAGTAAAGTTTAGTTTGCATCCCAGTAATCTCAGTGAATTACATGGAATTACAATGACTGTTTGACACCACTGCACCAAATGCATGTAGTGACGTTACGTTTAAAAGCAGGTATTCATGCTCCATGATATAACTCGAGGCAACTAAGCATGGCTAAACAAGGACTGCTGATTTTAATTGTTTTTATCCTTCAATAAATCCTGCAGAAGTGAATGACTGAATTCCACGCAGCCTGTAGTTTTTTTTTGAACGAATACCGAGTCCTCCCCACACCACACCCACCCCACCACACGGTCAAGTCATACAAAAGCATGAACGAAATTCACAGCTCTGCAGTGTGCGTCATACATACACACAGCACACCCAAGACCTTTTAATACCAACATACAGGAATGGCGTACATGTTAATCCTCGACTCCTAGTACGCCGCAAGGTGCTGCAGTTCCCATTTGTCTCCTGCCGAAGCGGGCCTTGTGAAAACTAAACGATCAGATAAGAAGTTTTCCTGTGCTTGGTTAAATTCGATCCACGTCGGTGTGATCTGGTACCCTTTCAAAAACGATGGCTTTGGCACAGGCTTAGCGCTGTCGGCAGACATTGCTCGCTCCATCTCGTCTCTGCACTTCGCTTCGCTCTGGCGGGCATTGTTCAGTACGATTTGATTTTCAAATGGTAATTTTCTAAAATATTCTTCACTGCGTTCGTCCGGAAGCAGATTGGCTGTTCCCTCGATACGGACTTGCCGCCATAATGTGGGCCAGTAGAACGTCAACGCGCAGTTAGGATTACTTTCCAGCTCTTTCGCCTTTCTCCCCTCAGCACTGGTGAAGAAGACGAAGCCATCTTTGTTAAAGCTGCCCATCGTGACAACGCGGTTGGAAATCGTTCCGTCTTGCGCACCAGTGGCGAGGCAAGCGTTCAGAGCAAAGTGGTGGTCCATTTGCGTCGCATCTTTCAGCCACGAGTCAAACTGACAGAAAGGATCGGTCTTCGATACAAGCTTGTCTTCAGTTAAAGGTTTCGTATCCATCTCCAGACCTTGGACATCATATTATCATCGGTCTCGAGCACTTAAATAGTGCGCACTGGTACCAATAGGTTGAACCTTATTGATAGAGTGCACACAGGTGATCGAAGGGCTATTCAAGCAGTCAATAGACATTGCTTACGTCATAACTGTTTACTGACTTGCGATTGATGACCTCTTTCTCAATACACAGCCAGCTCGCCTGTAGGGTGCAAGTGTTACCTATTTTAGTGCAATCTGCATGTGTATAGCACGGCACACACAGATGCATACTCTCTCTAAACCCTTCCTTACCCAGGTTGCTTGTCGGATACTGCAGCAACTGATGCTGAGGAGGGAGGAGCAGGCTTGAAGCAAACAGACCTTCATCTTCATCAAATAGGCCAGTAGGTTTCTGTGAAGGCTTGGGTGCTCCGCTGGTAGAAGTGGTTTCCGTTGTCCTGCATGGCAGCAGAGACTAAAATACTCCGCTCCTATCACCATTAAACTACAATCATCAGCTTTTCACCTGACCCCATCAGCTTTAACAGAGCTGCACTGAGCCAAAATTCAATGCACACACCATTACCGTTTAGACCAAAGCGCGCTTTTAAAATGTACATGTGGATGCATAACAGTACACAGAGAATTCATTCTGAATAGCTGCTATCACCTAGACATCAGCAGGAATTCCTCACTGGAATAGTACTCTGATTGGCTCCTGCTTCTGTGACCACAATAAATGTACTCTAAACACAAACAAAACATGCTGTACAGTACAAATGACTAGGCCCGGCTTATGTATTTGTGTGTACACACGTAGGCCTCATGTATTTACCCACGCACCACTAACACCACATACAGGAAGAGCATGTAGCCTATGTAATGTACACACATGACTTTGTAGCACCTTGGTCCTAACATACAGTTATACAGTAACAGTACACATTGAGTGTGACCAAAACCATGTACAGGTGCTCAATTAGCGTAACAAGACACAACCATTTCTCCATCAGTGACAACAGTGCTATGTACTGCTCACACACGTAACATGCAACATATTTCTTTGATGGTTTGCACATCATATGTAGTCAGAGCAGGTGATAAGCAATACAACAAATCAAAACAACAATTGACAAAAAAGGGAAAGACATTGACATTATGTGCATTGTGACCTGGACAGTGTGTCAATGTGAGCCTGTGGTGGTGGTGTGACTGCAATGTTGTGTTAGGGTGTGTGCTAGGATGTGAACATGTCGTCGTGCATGCGCGAACGCAACGCACGTTGTTAGGAGCAAATGTCCCGCCATTACTCACTGCAAGCCTGAGATTTTTAGGTGCCCTTGATCTTCGATTCTGAAAAGAGGTGTGACTTCTGAAATAAAAGGATCTGGATTGACCAGATCTAGAGCATCCTTCACCTTTCTAACAAATGCCTGTTAGGGAGCTTCACATCCTTTCCAACACAGTACTGGAATAACAAAAGAATTTCACAGATTGTGTGGGCAAATGTCTCGATGTAATCCAGCAACCGTAAGCATTTTCTAAAGTGCTTTATTTGTACTATATGGTCCCTTGACAAGTAAATGTCAGCATGCCCTCCTCCCCTTTGATGGGTCATCCAGGATGCACAAACTCCCTCCTCCCCTTTGATGGGTCATGCAGGAGGTGCAAACTCCCTCCTCCCATTGGATAGGTTGTGTGGATGCACACACTCCCTTCTCCAAGTCATGAGAAACAAGCTCCTCCCCCTTATGCAGGATCCTCCCATTTTGATAGGTTGAAATACCTCTCAACAAATAAACTTGTAAATGAATTGGAATTTCTCTCCTTGTACAAAAATGCATCTTGCTAAAAAAATCTGTGCATATCAATAACCAGTTGCTGCACCATGGAGTTCAATCACTTTAGGTACAACTTTACGAAGATGTCTTATGTACTTAGTACATTTTTGTTTATCTACTGTCTTCCAAAAGGCTATTATGCCTGCAACAAGTTCATCCTTAGTAAGGGGCTTTGTTTCTCTTCGTATGAACTCTTTTAATTCATGCCACAAGTTCTTGATTGGGTTGCAGTCAGGAGACTCTGCCGGCGTTCTCCAGCAGTTAATCCTACTATCAGCTACGAACTGTTGATTGAGTCTGGATGCATTCTTTGGGTCATTGTCTGCCATGAAACGATGACCGTGTGGAAGTACATCACGAAGGAATGGCAGCAAGGTCTGTTGCAGGATTTGTATGTACAATGGACCATCCATGACGCCGTCAAAGATACAAATTCCAGTTGCTCCTTCTAAACTGATACCCGCCCAGACGTGGACTTTCGTTGCCCTATAAGAAACAATAAAAGTAAATACCAATCGTCAATATATGTTTGACATAAGGCCATTTATGTTAATAACCTATACCTTTGTTTGTTTTTGGGTGCTTCTCGACCCTTAAGGCAACAAATGCGACGATGGGACTCCAGTTGTACTGTGCATTCGTCGGTCCAGACGACATCCTTGAATCCAGTTTCAGCCTCGTGCAGATGCGCGATAGCCCAATTAAGCCTCTTCAACTTATTCTGTTCCCCTATCATCTGACAGTATGCACTCCCTCTGAACGTCCATCCCAAAGCACTTCGGCACCGCAGAATTGCTCTATATGATAAGTAGTATCCACGAGAAATCAAAAGGGCGTGGAGTTGGGACGCAGTTGTCTCGTCATCCTTCTTCATTTGCTCGTTCACAATGGCTTTTATCTCAGATATTATATTCGTCTTCCGCCCACTCCCAAGCCTTCTGCCGATCTTGCCATCGGAATTGAACTTCTTAATGAATTTCCATATACCTTGCCTAGTTGCTAACATGCCTTCTTCCTGCAGGCGTTTCAAAATAGCTGGCGGATTTAATCCCTTGGAGTAGAAAAACAAGATACGCAGCTTTTGGTAGTAAGAGTACACCATCTCAAAACCCCATGCACAGCAGCTCGCGCATACGGGAATATCGAATTCGGAGGCGTAAATAGCATATACAATGACGTTAATTGGACCTCGTGACACGTGTGGCTTGTAATAATGTGATTTCACTCGTTAAATTAACGGCCACAGCTTGCATGTGATGATCACAGTTTATGTTCGGCTTCGGTGGCTACTGTATATTTATTGAACCCCAATTTAATAGGTGTGAAGTGTGTGTGTAGCTGCCAACGTTGCAAGAGAGACTGTACTTTCAAATCAATACCAGAATTCTATTAGATACAATCTCAAATACGTGGGCTTACACAAAATACACCACTTGACAAAATGCACACACAATAATTATTCATTTAGAACGACATACTAAACATTCAAACTGGTTTCTGACGTCATGCCTAATTTCCGCTCAATGCGTTCATTTTAGTGGGTCGTCAAATATGTTGGCTGTATTATCAGAAGTGGAGATATCTTGTGCTTTCTTCTTCTTAGTTTTGGGCTTTTTTGGCTTCGTTTCACCTGAAAGATGAAGCATACATGATGAAGCAACCAAACACATGCATGTACTTGCACATGCATGTACTGTACATGCATGTGCCTGTACATTGCAAAGTGCACAATCCCTGCACATACGTAATAAGTGCATATACTGACTACACAATGCCTACGTAGTATGAAAAGACAGGGTTTGTACAAACAAATGTCCCTGCGCACACATTCAAAACTAATGTCCATCACCTGCTGCCTCTTTCTCCACATGTTCAACATCTTGTGTTCCTGCCTCGTCATGCAGATCTGTGACAGCACCATTCCCACCAGCCACTGGAGCAGCACCATCATCTCCCCCTGCTGCATCGGCCTTCTTCTTCTTCTTTTTCGGTTTTGCTGCTTTTGATTGATCAGGGGTTTCTCCAAATATGTCATCCGTATTTCCAAAGAGGTCTTCATCAGATCTTCCCTTCACCTTCTTCACAACCTTCTTTTTAGTTTTCTTTTTTTCTACACCACTCTGGTCAGCCGTGGCCTGTCAATTGCATTGCAAATAAAATCAACAACTGTTACAGTTAAATCAAATACAGAACTGCCAAGCACCAGTGTTTCAAACATTGATATTAAAAACTGTTTATTTCAAAGCTGCATAAAAACATAAGATTACATTTCCACTTTTAGGGTTGGTTTTAGTCATTAAATAAATGGTGATCCAACAGTACACATCACGTTCAATGATGTTCCGTCATACATTATGCATGTACAATAGCATGGATACATTTCAAAGTACATGTTTAACTGTCTGCATTATGGTTGAAATGATATGAGAAGGTGAATAAATTAAGTAGTAAATACGATTGTTTAAGCACGGCACATGCATGTATATATAATGCATTGCACTGGTTCAAAAATACACACAAGCAATGCAATCAATGCTGTGCAGACAGGTAACTTTAAAAAAAGATACTAGTTCGAGCCAATGCCCGTGCGTTCAATGCTAGGTTGGCTACAACAATGGACTTGCTTGAAGGCTAGGGTAGTTTTGTGCAAGTTCGTGTTTAGTAATGTGTATATATGTGCATTATTAGTTTATTTACAATGTATAAGAATGATATTAATAATAAATACACACAAATCATAATTACCTCTTGTGATTGTGCCTCTCCTGTTGCATCAACAGTATCCATGGCGGCACCCTCAACCTGGGTCTGCTGTTGAGCAGGTTTGTTGGTCCCACTGTCAGATTTTGTTTTACGGGTGCTAGGTTGATCTGTCGCAAATATGTCCACAACATTTGAACTTTGAGGTGGCGAGGCAAAGATATCTTCTGGGGGGTTGTCAAAAATAGAATTGTCAGTTGTTTTTGTGGCTTTTGTAGGCTTAGGAGGCTCAGAAAACAACCCAGCACTTGGAAATGAGGGTTTGGGTTCTCCCTTCGTTGCTATACTTGGAAATATATCATCAAATATATTTCCAGCCTTCTGTTGTTTGGGAATTGAGGATGGTGCTGCAAATAGATCATCACTTGGGTTGAAAACAACTTTGTTCACGTTCTTAGAGCTGAATGTTCCTTCATCCTTCTCCATCTCATCCTCTATCTTGCTGATGATGTCACTGCTAGCCGAGACCTTTGGTGTGCCAACATCTCCGAACAGGTCATCCAATCCATCACTATTTTTGACTTGTGCTGGCTTTTTCTTGGAGACTTTGGGGCTCTTGCTTGCCACTGAAGGGTCCTTCTTGACCCTTGGCAGGGTGGCTGGAAGCTCACTGGCATCAGTACTTGTGATCGAGAGATTTGGATCCGACTCGCTTGTCGAATGTGAGGAGTGCCTGGTAGGTGGGCGACGAGCAGCCCCTCTGGCCCTGGTCTGATTACATGACAGAATACATTTATGGCATGGGTATATACATAGTATATACATAGTATATTTATCGTACACGTACCAAGTGTACACATCACGTTCAATGATGTTCTGTTGCCCATTGTGCGTGCACCTATGCATGTACATGCACAGTACTTGTACAGTGTATGTGCGGCATGTGCACACATAATATACATGTGACCATGTTATTGCTTCTACCACATCACTGATCAATGCTCAAAATGCTAACAATAGCAATCCATAACACACGTAGAAATCAAAGGATTGAGTACAAACAAAAAAAGTGGATGTGTAGTGCGCATGCATATTACAGTGTACGAGATACACTGTAGCAGTACTTGAAAAAGCTTTTTTTTTTACACTTAATTAGGCACAATTATTACAGCATGCACAGTTCAGCTTGATTAATTAGCAAATGCCTACATGTACTGTACAGCTTCTTTTTTTTTACACTTAATTAGGCACAATTATTACAGCGTGCACAGTTCAGCTTGATTAATTAGCAAATGCCTACATGTACTGTACATGTATGTTGTGTAGCTACATGTATGTACTAATACCTACTGTATTAGAGCATATTCCAGGTGGAGGCCCTAATACATACATGACATGTGATTTGTCTAACTGCAAGCTGCTGTAGTTCCGTACATGCACGCTGCAGGCGTGTACTGGCCATACATGCACACTTAAGGCGTGTACTGGCCATACATGACTACAAAAATATTCATTGTAGTAATAAATGGTCAACACTCGAGAAATGTAAGGTTTGGTAAAAGAAAAGCACCATTCATATACATGTACAGTACCTGCAGACTGGCATACTCAACATGCAACTACAAATACATGCACATGTGCTGTACAACTGTACACGCATCATCATACCTTGGTTGGATTGAACAGTGTGTCTACATGCACAATCTCATCAAAGGACACACCCTTCTCTGCAGCAGGTTTGACAGGTGGTGCTGCTCCTGGTACCAGTGCTAGAGGGTTGATGTTCAGTCCTATCTAAAAGTTAAACGATACATATAAATAGAATGGCATGAAATGTGTACCTGTACATGTACACATGCATTGACCAATATAATTCAAGCATAGTACAGCACTACGATTTCTGCACGTCAAATAGTAATCTCTGCAAAGCTGATACCACACTCCACTCGAGGAAAAAAATGCATCTTGTTCTTCAGGACCAGTGCAATGGAATGAGGGTTGCACATCTAACATCAAGAGTAATAGACAAACAAACATGACTTCAAAAACAACCACAGCACTTGAGCTGGTGACAATCTTTGCATTGCGTGTGCTTGTACATGCACAGAGTAGAATTAAGTACCATGGTAGACTCCAAGGATTCTTTACATATTATGTTGCGATCCATATAGTTACATTACAGGTACATTTGAAGATTAAAGACTGTTTTATATCAAACGCACATGTACGTGTACTTTCAGTCTAAATATGTTGTTTCAGGATTGAATTGATTGGCATTCCAAGTGTGCAATTATCACAAAACACTGTTGTGAAAGCATGTGCTTGTGGTACTAGTAAGTTGATCAAGTATACAGTAACTGATAATTTCATACTAATTTGCAGTGTACAAGCACATGTACCATATGTTTAAGTGTAGCTCTGCGCATGTATATGTACATGCGTAAGAACATTAACATGAAATGTGAATGATAATTTATCTATTCCATCAAGGACAAAAACATTTTGAAATTTTTTTAGGGATGTCTACACTTTGCAGCACTTGGAGAATTGTTTTTGCATATGTACGTGCAATAAACCACAATGAAGTGTGGCTTCCTTCCCTTTTGTCCTGCCCCACCCAATCCACTTCTGGGGATGGCTGACACCATCCAGTACTGTATGTACACTGTATGTGTATGTACATGTACACGAATGAGGTTTAAATGGTATTGAGGTCAGTTATTTAGTTGATATTTTGCATTTAGATGGCGCTGATTAAGCAAATAGTATAGGTACAAGATTAAGTGAAACATGAAGCACCTAAAATCACATTTATCAAGGCCTTCTGCAATTATCAATATTCAAGTTAGCACTTAATAATATTTGAATGTAATAACTACTTTTAATTAGCCTGAGGTCAGTTTATCTGGTTTGGATTGATTAATTTTCAAGTTACTAATTTAAATACTGAGTTATTAAAGTTACATATCACTTTACATTTAATGGCTTATTTAGTCTAATCAATTTTGTTTATAAATTGCATGTACTCATTCCTTAAATAAATAATCACTGATCATAATACCTTAATTAAATTTATAGTGAGTTATTAAATTACAAAGTCTCTTGATTGTGTTATCAAGTTTGATTTGAATAAATTTATAGCAATTGAAATAATTGATCGACATTATAGTTTTGGACTTTATTGATATGAGATTGTTGCACATTATTATTGTTTTTAAACATTAAAGGCACTTAAAATTTTGTTTGCACTATTATTATTTGCCTTATCATTGCAGTGTACAACCTTGTAATAAGTCTATTAACTATTATTAGTATGGAGTTATAACTATTAAAACCTGTCCTGTTCATTTCTGGACACCCTGTACATGTATATGCATGTAAAGACACGTATCCTAATATTTACTGTACATGTACATTCAGTAACAAAAATGATGACAAATATCTCACAGTTTCTTGCAAAATTATGCACATAAATGCATATCTTTCTCTAATGTGTGTAATTAAATTCCATGGGTTTTGAATGATTTTTGGATTTTTTTGACAATTATATTAGACAACTCATACACATTGTACACACTGACCTTCAACTTTGAAGGAGTGGTAGTTGCTGATTCTTCACTAGAAGTTGCATCTCCATGTACCTACATGGACAGGCATAAAAATATTAACAGCTCCTTTGATTTGTATTGCACTGTTGTTCCCATTTCTTAGTGCTAGTGTTAATTTACATGTATGTACAAGTTAATTAGAGTAATACAAAAACAAAGTAGCTTTATACATGTAACTGCACAAAGTAACCCATACTAAAAACATTCAAGGTACATGTGCTGTTAAGTTAGGCACTGCTAGTACGTTGGCTATGCCAATGATCATTACAAATTGGCCATTGCTAAAATGCAGGCCTGGAAGGAAAGGTCAAAGAGGATTGCTGAATGGCACAGAATAATAGGACATGTTGGGTGCGCAGGCATACAGTACGTACATGCACACAGTGATTCAGATACTATACTATTCTGGCAATACCGCTCCCCAATGCAGGGACTCACAGTTCTCTTAGGTGATCCAACCATCTTGTCCTTATCATCACCAAATATTGCTGTTTAATTAAAAGAGAGCAACAACATAACAACATCCTTCCATTCTTACTGACATTTCTCATCTTACCAGCTACTGCTTCTGCATTGCTCGTCGTTGCAATTTTCTTAGTTGGAAATCTGGCACCAAGGAGAGGATCATCAAATAGATCATTCGAAGGGCTTTCCTCCTTCCCAGGTTTCCTGCGTACTGGCTGTGTAGACTGGTCATCCCCAGTGGTCAAGTCAAGACTCTTTCCTGATGGTTGCGCAAAGAGATCACCATCATTCTTTACTGGTTTCTTAGCCACAGGTGGAGCGAACAAATCCTCATCTGGAGAACTGGGTTTATTGGAAGCCTGTGCAAAGAGGTCATCCTGCTTCTTCAATGAGTTACCCTTTCCTGCATTTCCAAAGGTCAGTTTCTGTTCCCCTCCAAACAAATCCACTCCTCCAAACAAGGCTACTGCACCAGGAGGTCGCTTCTTTGGAGGCTCAGCAGATAAGCCATCATCTTGGTCTGCTGGTGCTCCACCTGCATTCTTACTACCTGCTTCTTGGGGTTTGGGTAGCACTTTAGTGGACAGTGGTCCTGATGAATCTTCCTCATCTTCAGACCCAAAAAGGTCTTTGCTTGCTGGCTTTACCACAGGTTTGGGAGCCGCTTCTGGTTCAGGCTTTGAGGCAGTCACTGGAGCAGGCTTTGAGGCTGAAGTTACAGGTACAGGTTTAGCGTTCAGTGGATCTTCTTCATCATCAGATGCAAAAAGATCTTTGCTTGCTGGCTTCGCCACAGGTTTGGGAGCCGCTGCTGGTTCAGGCTTTGAGGCAGTCACTGGAGCAGGCTTTGAGGCAGTTACAGGAGCAGGTTTAGCATTCAGTGGGTCTTCCTCATCATCAGATGCAAAAAGATCTTTGCTTACTGGCTTCGCCACAGGTTTGGGAACCACTGCTGGTTCAGGCTTTGAGGCAGTCACTGGTTCAGGCTTTGAGGCAGTCACTGGAGCAGGCTTTGAGGCAGTTACAGGAGCAGGTTTAGCATTCAGTGGATCTTCCTCATCATCAGATGCAAAAAGGTCTTTGCTTGCTGGCTTTGCCACAGGTTTGGGAGCCGCTGCTGGTTCAGGCTTTGAGGCAACAGGAGCAGGCTTAGTGGAAACAGGCTCATCATCATCAAAAAAGCCTTTTTGAGCTGACATGGTTTTGACCACAGGCTTCACCTCATCAGTAGTGACCTTGGGCACACCACTCATCCCTCCAAGGGGATCAACACTGGCAGGTGCAAACAAATCTGCAGATGCATTCTGTGTACACAACAAGCATGCATGTAAGTGTTAACATAGATGATAAATCACAATCTGATCTCTATATGGGATCGTTTCCAAGAAAAAGGACCTAGCTCATACATTATAAAATTTCCAGTGTACACGCGCAATAGTAATGTTATGCTTGCGTTGAAATGTATGGCTAATTAAAAATTCAGAGCCTTACAACTTAATGATAGATACTCCGATTTCAGTGCATAAAAAGCAATGTGTAGAGGACATTTCAGACTTCTAGAAAATTTGAAATCTTGCAAAAACATGCATTAAGTCCCTTTTCGAGGAAACGATCCCATATAGTTAGTTCACTTGGTTATCATGCACACACACACACACACATGGTGGTCATTAAAGTACACTATTATTTGCAAATCATGTGCAAGCTGGTTGGTCTAATTGAACTGGACACCAACAACTGTATATCAGTCATGTGAGTCTACAATGAATGAAAACTGCACTTCCAAGAAGCAAATGAACTTGGAGCAAAAAAATACATGAGACAAGGAACAAGAGGGGTAGAGTACTCTTGTACCAATCTGCCTCATGTTAGCAGAAACAGATTCTGCACGCATTCAGGCACTTCAATATACAACTTCAGTATTTTCAAACAAGATTACATGTTAAGACCCCTACATTACATATTTTTAAGAATACGAATACATGTACATGTACATGTACATACATATGGACATACTATACAGTACATACAGCTGTACGTATGAATACATGTACACATACTGGCCTACACTACAGATTAACAATAGATCAGGATAGACATACATGTATACAACACTTGCAGGCATGCCTATTGAGTGTAGTAGAAAGAAGATGCACTGGTAAATCAGACAAGTTTTATCTGATACCCCCATATGTGTACACGTTTGAGGTACATACATGTGCAGTGTACATCCGTGTACAGTTTAACGTCTGCACATATACAATAAAGTGGACAATGCAAATTCAAAAACAAGCAAACACAATTATTAAAACACCAATATTTACACAGTGTAATGTACATGACAATACATTACCTGTGCAGGTTTGGGTACAGGTTTTGACACTGTTTTGCCACTCACAGGAAGAGGGTCTTCTGCCTCTTCTGATTCACCAAACAATGAATCCAATTTTGGTTTTGCTGACGGCTTTGTCTAAAAAATAATGAGTTGCATGTGACCAGTTAACTGCCCAACGGGACAGCCAGTTACAGAATGCTTAAGGCGTCCATGTGGAACATACAGTGTACTGTACATGTACCCATGTATGTATAGTATGCTTCCTACAACAAAACACATACATGCGAGAATTCGCACAACGCAAGGTACAAATGAGTAAACAGGAAGGTACAGTGTGTCTCACAATTTTGGCAACTGCTTTGTACAGATATAACTACAGTTTAAGATTACTTAATTCCCTGACATGCTGAAGTTTTGAACTATTGCGTAGTTAAATAATATTGATGCAATTAAAATCAATTTTTTTACTTACTAAAATCAGTCTTTAATTACACAATAAATACATTGTCAAAAAAAAAGGGTCCAATAAAACAGATTTTCAATAGTTAATTAAATGTAGTTCATTTCTGATCCAGCTGGGAGATAACCTATTTTAATACTGAGTTATAACTATTGCCAAAATTTTGATATTGTGTGAATGAAAATATAAACCCATGTACGTGTATGTGATACATGCATACACTGCACACAAATTACAGACTACAAAACACATGCACATACACTGCACAATTAAAATACACACACACATGCACAAGTGTACACTGCACCAATGACAACGGACACTACATGCCACTTTTACAAGACACACGTATGTACACATGTAGCACAATACAAATGCACACGGTAAGCACCTCATTCACAGCTGTAGCTGCAGCCTTAGGAGCAAATATGTCTTCATTTTCATCAGGGCTGCCAAAAAGGCTGTGGCTCAGGTTAGAGACTGGTTTTCCCTTGCCTTTCTCAGGAACTGCAGCAGCTGAAACAGTGGCGGTGGCAGTAGTACCACTGGAAGGCCTACAGTAGCAAACATGGGAAGGCAATTTAAATGCATTACATCGTCATCATAGTCACAGTATAGTATAGCTTCTACGTACTGTACACTATACACAAGCACACACATACACAAGCACACAAATACAAATTGTACACGGTACACTATACACAAGCACACACATGCAGTACACACACATGCAGTACACACACATACTGTACACACACATGCAGTACACACACATGCAGTACACACACATACTGTACACACACACACGCAGCACACACATGCAGTACATACACATACAGTACACACACATACAGTACACACACATACTGTACACACACATGCAGTACACACACATGCAGTACACACACATACTGTACACACACATGCAGTACACACACATGCAGTACACACACATGCAGTACACACACATGCAGTACACACATACTGTACACACACATGCAGTACAC
This sequence comes from Ephydatia muelleri, assembly GCA_013339895.1. Taxonomy (NCBI): domain Eukaryota; kingdom Metazoa; phylum Porifera; class Demospongiae; order Spongillida; family Spongillidae; genus Ephydatia; species Ephydatia muelleri. Next base: position 10,591,618 of record JABACO010000006.1, read on the forward strand.
ACACATACTGTACACACACATACTGTACACACACATGCAGTACACACACATGCACATATTGTGATGTGCAAAAGTATATTGTGTGGGTAGATTCAACACAATATACACACGCATACATACCTATTAAGCAATTAAGTAATTAACAGTACCTGTACAGCATTGTACATACAGTACAGTACAAACATCTCAACAGTATGTAGCTAATTCACCCCAACTTACCCTGCTTTCTTAGATCCTGTAAATGAGAATATGTCATTTTCATCATCGTTGTCATCTTCACCAAATAGTCCCAATGAAGGTTTCTCCTTTGGTTTTGGTTTAGGCTCAGGTACCTGTGCCTACAGTATATATTCAGCAGTAATGTGAACAGCAACACGGCAAGGGCCTGAATTTCTTTCATAAGACCAAATGAAAATGTACTTCTCATACTGTATGTAATTCTAAGCGCACAACACAACATGCACTGTATCAGAGAAGCACAACACAACATGCACTGTATCAGAGAAGCACAACACAACATGCACTGTATCAGAGAAGCACAACACAACATGCACTGTATCAGAGGAGCACATACCACTTTATACATGTAGCAGCTAGACATATACATGTACATGTATATACAGCTGTACACATGCAAGTGACTCACAGGTTTCGTTATCTCCTTTGGTACGGCTTTTGGTGGCTCAGTATCTGAATCGTCACGTGGTGGGCTTCCAAGTGCACCCCCAAATAAAGCCACTCCACCAAATGGCTTTTTCTTTCTATAATTTAAGACCCATGATTAAGTTCACAGACATTTAGACAAAGACTTGCACTTTAATCTCAACTAAATGGGCGGAGACACCCTGCTGCTCCTAAGGCTTCATAACACATGGTCACCTCATCCCACCCACGCACATACTTATAGTCACTTATGGGGTCTCTGGTTACATTCATGTTTCCCAAAAAACTTTATTTCCCCTACACTTAACACATTGACACCCATACTACATGAAACTAAGAAGAAAAAAAATGAATAAATTCATCCTTTTAGTGCTATCTAGTGCAGGTTGCTTGCCTGTACAGAAGATACATTGTACAGGTACCTGCACTTGTGCAATGTAGTAAACACACACAAAAACACAAACACACACACACATAAAGTCACACACATACACACACTCACACACAACACGCAAGCACATACACACATGTGCATACACAACACACAAAGCAGAACTGCACACAACTACTGCATGTGTATAGCACGGCACACACAGATGCATACTCTCTCTAAACCCTTCCTTACCCAGGTTGCTTGTCAGATACTGCAGCAACTGATGCTGAGGAGGGAGGAGCAGTGCTTGAAGCAAACAGACCTTCATCTTCGTCAAATAGGCCAGTAGGTTTCTGTGAAGGCTTGGGTGCTCCGCTGGTAGAAGTGGTTTCCGTTGTCCTGCATGGCAGCAGAGACTAAAATACTCCGCTCCTATCACCATTAAACTACAATCATCAGCTTTCACCTGACCCCATCAGCTTTAACAGAGCTGCACTGAGCCAAAATTCAATGCACACACCATTACCGTTTAGACCAAAGCGCGCTTTTAAAATGTACATGTGGATGCATAACAGTACACAGAGAATTCATTTCTGAATAGCTGCTATCACCTAGACATCAGCAGGAATTCCTCACTGGAATAGTACTCTGATTGGCTCCTGCTTCTGTGACCACAATAAATGTACTCTAAACACAAAACATGCTGTACAGTACAAATGACTAGGCCCGGCTTATGGTACTTTGTGTGTACACACGTAGGCCTCATGTATTGTACCCACGCACATGTACCACTTATGGACAGGGAGAGCATAGCCCTATGTACTGTACACACAGTACTTTGTAGGCAATCTGGCCTAACATACAGTATACAGTACTGTACACAAGTGTATCAAAACACAGTAATTTGAACAAAAACCTTTTCACATGCAGTGCACAGTATGTACTCACAAACCTAGACCATGCAACAACATGTACATTATGGTCAAAAAAAAAAAAAAAAAAAAAAAGACAAAGGACTAATCACAAAAAACATCAGGCACTTTAAAAATAAACAGGTACACATACCATGTACATGCAGGTGAACATAACAATGTGATGCTTACATGACTTTTGTGCTAGAAGAGAACATGTCATCTTCGTCATCATCAAACAGCCCACCAGACTTTTTAGGAGCAGTCCCGCCCACCACTCCTGCAGGTGCCTTGAGGGTTAAAGCAGAATTTTTAAAACACTACAGTATAACAGTGCACATGCAATACACACACACATGCAATACACACACACATGCAACACACACACATGCAATACACACACACATGCAATACACACACACATGCAATACACACACACATGCAATACACACACACATGCAATACACACACACATGCAATACACACACACATGCAATACACACACACATGCAATACACACACACATGCAATACACACACACACATGCAATACACACACACATGCAATACACAACACACATGCAATACACACACACATGCAATACACACACACATGCAATACACACACACATGCAACACACACACACACACATGCAATACACACACACATGCAACACACACACACATGCAATACACACACACATGCAACACACACACACATGCAATACACACACACACATGCAACACACACACACACATGCAACACACACACATGCAATACACACACACATGCAAAACACACACACATGCAATACACACACACATGCAATACACACACACACACACACACACACATGCAATACACACACACACACACATGCAATACACACACACATGCAACACACACACACATGCAATACACACACACATGCAACACACACACATGCAATACACACACACACACATGCAATACACACACACATGCAATACACACACATGCAATACACACACACATGCAACACACACACACATGCAATACACACACACATGCAACACACACATGCAATACACACACACACATGCAACACACACACACATGCAATACACACACATGCAATACACAGAGTATTGCACAGTGGCAGCATGGCTGCTACACTCAAAATGCTGCGATGTTTTTGTCTGTGCAGATACAATGTGCACACTACATTTGTACGTGCACTTCATCTGCTGCAACAAAATGTGATTACTGATTTTAACTAACCCACAAAAGTAGGATTAATGCACACAGCACTCACAAATGTACAGAATGTCGTCAAAGTACAGCGAAACAGATAACATGAATGGTGATGGAATCGACGCAGATAATACACAAAGTGTAGACCACATTCTCCTCTCCACATAATATAATACCTCACGCATGTCATGTACAATACCATACACTGTATACGCACACTCTCACGCACACACGCACACACTCTCACACACCCACACACACGCATGTAGGACCTCCTCCGTACACAATGTTCGTACATGTATGTATGTGGGCATCAGTATATGCAATACCTTCACTGCTGTGGGTTTGTTTTGAGCTGCAGAAGGCGATGGGAAAATATCGTCCTCCTCTTCAAACAGCCCTCCAGCTGGCTTGCTCTTCGGTGGAGGTGCTAGAAAATGACAAAGATTCATAAACACACACACACATACACACACCCCCACCACACACACATACACAGACATATACACATACACATATACACATTCACACACACACACACACACACACACACACACACACACACACACACACACACACACACACACACACACACACACCACACATACGCAGACATATACACATACACATATACACATACACACACACACACACACACACACATGCTGCAGTGACCAATCTGGATGAGAAGAAACAGAACAAATGAACGTACAACAAGTACATGGATGGACTATTCTCAAGGATGTGACATGACATCAACAAGCTTTTCCACTCACAATTAAAAGAAAAACCACTGTGTACGTATAAAAGCATGTACATGCACAGCTGCATGTGCACTGAGGCCAGCAAACGACTAAATCGCTGCGATACTTAGTCACATTCAAACGTGACATTTATGCTCCACTGCAGTTATATGTACAACGAAGGGTAACCTCATGAGTGCAAGTTACATGTACAACGAAGGGTAACCTCATGAGTGCAAGTCACATACAACGAAGGGTGACCTCATGAGTGCAAGTCACATACAACGAAGGGTAACCTCATGGAGTGCAAGTCACATACAACGAAGGGTAACCTCATGAGTGCAAGTCACATACAACGAAGTGTGAGTGCATGTCACATACAACGAAGGGTCAACGAAGGGTAACCTCATGAGTGCAAGTTACATACAACGAAGGGTAACCTCATGAGTGCAAGTCACATACAACGAAGGGTAACCTCATGAGTGCAAGTCACATACAACGAAGGGTAACCTCATGAGTGCAAGTCACATACAACGAAGGGTAACCTCATGAGTGCAAGTCACATACAACGAAGGGTAACTTCATGAGTGCAAGTTACATAAATTGGGTTTACCATTGCACTTAAATACATTTAGAGTGTTATAACCTCCCTCCTCCTCCCCACTGCCCTAATACTCAAAGTATTTCCAATGGAACGCCAACTTTGTGTATCAGGTGACAACACTACAACCCAACACATCCTGCTCTAGAAGTTGCCACCTCCACCATGAAGCAAACCCATTCCACTGGCCAACGTTACAATAGATTACATAACATTACTCTCGTTTCACCACTGGATAGAGTAAGAACCTATTTCGAGATCATTTTACATCAAGAAACACCATATGTCAAGATCACTGGACATGCACCCATGATCTCAAAGTTGTAACCTGTGGTGTCTTATTACGTGCACTTTTGCCCCCACAAAGACGCTGGTAGCAGATTTCCTATTCACAGCAGATAGTATTAGGAAGATGAGAAGGTACACGCAACAGGGGCACAAGATCACAAAAATTCTTGTCCCCATCATCCCACCCCTTGCAGAGCGACTTGCAAGAGGAAGCAACCTGCCGATCATGGCAGCTGTTGGCCTGAGGGTTTAAATGGTCTCACCGTCTAGGGAAGTTAGCAAGTGCAGAAAGTTTACATTCGCATGGTCATGCCATGGCGTGCAGAGAAAAAAAGAATGAGGAGAGGTGCGGACCAAGCACACGTGGCTTCCAGACTTCAAGTGCTACTTGTATAAAACAGTTCAACAATTACATGCACATGTACACCTGCAGTAAATAAACAGTTGCCATTCAAAGGAATGCTCAGACATTTACTGTGGCACGATTGCTAGTATCTGAATATCAAGACACAAGGGTAACATTGCTAATACGATTACGTCACAACGTCGACAACTGCACAGCTGAGTGCCAGCACTGAGAGCAACAGCACAGTGTGGAATGCAACACTGATATTGAGTTTGTGCGGCCCTGCATGCTTCCATTTAATGGTAGCCTCTTATTTACATAGCAATTACACCGCACTTGACCTGCAGTAAGAATGTGATTTACTCTGAGATGTCACTTTAAAGTTGCAGACACCTTTGTCGTCTGTAAACACCACAAAGCTAAAAGAAAATGCGGATCTTTAGAATTCCTCAGTTACAAGATTCATCATGCTCCACCACAAAAACATTAAATCAAGTGTTCCACACGGTACATTTATGTGTACAAAAGTGCTCGCACCCAAGCAATGCCAACAAACAGTGATCAGCGAGTGCCCATCCCCACCCCCACCACCAGGATTTTTGCAATAGTATCCGTTGCAATAGGTTGAAAACTTCCCTGTTTCTCTGCTCCAACATGCACATGTATGTACAATGAACACATGAACCTGATCTGGTAAGGAATTTGCACCTGCTTACAGCTGTACAAGGGGCTTGGTTCCTCAACTGGCAAGGTTGTTTTCCCATTTCAAACACCACTTTTCTCCATTCATTCTTTGTGATAAGGGTGCAAGAATCAGTGCTGTGTCAGTGATGCCTAAAATATACGCCCACACACAGCTTATACTGAAACTGAGTCAAACTGTTGCATCTTATTTTGAATCCTGCATTTGTGAGTATTATAGGAGGTTTGGAAAAGGAATGTGTATGTGTGGGGTGGGGGATGGGGGATGGGGGATGGGGGGAGGGGTCTAATATTGCATGAAACGGCATAGTCTAACGGATGCGAATCGTACACATACACTGCATGTAGTGTGACTTTGCTGGAACACATACATACAGTGAGGCGTAAATAAACATGCGTACAACTGCCCAGATCGTGCACTCCGTACATACATGTACAAAAGAGTTGGAAGCATGCCGGAGAAGTACATAGCACATGCCCTCTGAACATGCATACTCCACAACATTCCGATGTAAACCTAATTATTTGGAACCAAATTGTGGGGAGGGGGTGTGGAAGGGATGGTGAAAATATATGAATACAGTTCTCGCCCGCTTGACACCTAGTGTGTTCAAATTCGTATGCATGGCACACACGCAGTTGGCAGAACACCATACACATTTCAGCTCAGCCCTAATTGACCTAACTGACCTACCACAACGGCAGCACATGCCTCAACCGCATGAAAAGTAAATTGTCTGCACGGCTGTAACAATTGGACAAAAATGCATAGCCCGGACCTGATCGCCAAACCCCACACACACAGCAAACATCCAGATTGCTCCTCCTTCAAAAAATTACTACACGTGTACTACGAGCATAGTTGCAACAGAATGCGCCCACGCAGATTAACTGGGAAACCTTATTTCAAAGGCAATATGTGCAGCATTCCTGGTGACGTGGGATTGAGACTCATGCTATATAAGCTGCCACATTCACGCCAGATCTGTTCAGTTAGTTCGTTTCCTCAGGAGACCCAGCAGATCTATTTCGTTAGTTTGTTTCGTCAGTAGACCCAGCATGGGAAACACAACCGCTACCGAAACCCTCACGTGCGACAACAACACGTCCTCACTGCAACTTCCGACCCAGGCTGTCATCTTCGCGCCCCTCTTTTTCATGCAACTCTTTGTGTCCCTCGTCTCCAATCTCCTGCTCCTCACCCTCCTCATCAAGGCCAGCAGCGTCCAGAACAACGTCAACGTCTATCTCTACTCCATGGTGGTCAACAACCTCGTCTCCCTCGTCCCCATACTGCTCCTGCTCGTGACCACCGTCGTAAGGCAGTGGGTGTTCGGCGAGACCATGTGCACTGTGACCCAGGCCCTAGTGTACATGGTGAGGGTGCCTTACATCCTCCTGCACATCTTCATCAGCAGGGAGAGGTACAAAGCCGTCCTCTTCTTCTTCAAGTGGAAACCATACACCCGGTGGACACACCTCCAGATGGCCGTCATGTGGGCCATCGCCGTGGGTTCGGGAGCCATTGCTGTCATCCAGGGAGACCAGGTCTCCGGGAAGAAACAGAAGGACGTCATCTCCTGCTACATCCCAGACGTACTGGTCAGCGACCAACCGTACCTTCTCTCCGGGCTCATCGTCCAACTGGTGGTCTCGTTTCTCTTCAACACATCATCGGCGCTGTTCTGTGTGTTTCACTACGGCTACATCTTCAGAAAGCTGTACACCCTCAAAAAGCTCCACCGTCAGGACAGCACCAACATAAACCTTTGCACAAACTCCCCCATAGACTGGAGCGCAGAGGTGACTACCCTCAAGTCCATGGTGGCCATATTTGTTGTGTCGCTCACCTCCGTCGTGGCCACCATGGTGTACTACACATCAGTGGTGGCAGTGGCCATGATCCGGCACTCAAACTTCGGCACTGAGAGTGTGCCCCTGGTGTTCCTACCTCTGATTTGTGTCAACTTCCTACCATGCCTTAGTCCAGTGGTGCTATTGGTCCTGAACAAGAGGTTCAGGACAAGGATAAAGGATTTATTCCACTGGCGCCTGACACCCAACACTGCTCACAGCCCCATTCATAACCAAGGTGTGAGCCACATTCATAACCAAGGTGTGAATTCCCAAAACAAGTCATCCCGCCTGTCTAAGTGTTACCACCAGGAGCCACAGCTAGAGACTGCTTCAACAACAGCAGTGGTATTACAAGACGTACGGCACAATGGAGAGAGCGAATGATGTGCCTTTATCGTTAGCTACATACAGACACCAGGCAATTAAAGACCATCCCACACATGGCAGGACACAAGACTTGGCTCCAACCTGACAACATGCATCCTAAACATACACTGCATATGCAGTTGGTTTTGTATCATTTTTGCTAGCCCACTGATGCCTTGCTCTGTGAGCAATATTGTTTTTAAGTCATTAACGTGTGTTAAAAGAGGTCGTGACTGGCAAGAGTGATACAGTTCCATTTACAAAGGCATGTACACAACACATAGTCAGATGGGCTATGCAATTCGAGTTTTATACATAGAGTAAGATATTTATGTCTTGGGGTAGGCTATGTGTTGCTCAAATTACATCATCTCTATTGTAAAGCTCGATTTCTTCCCAGCAATAGAATCAGATAACTTACGGCAACACACACACACACACACACACACACACACACACACACACACATACACACACATACACACACATATACACAAACATATGCAGACACATACTTGTAATTATGGCCATCACAACAAACTATATTGCATAACCTTGTTAGCACATTGGATATAATTAGCATACAGTAGATGACCTGTGACACCACACTTCCAGAGCACACGATGTACAGTACCTTGTGTAGGAGCTGCTCCTGAACTCGATGCCCACTCATCATCCATACTCTCTCCAAAGAGGCCACCAGCTGCTGCTGGCTTCTGCAATGATGAGGTGGGGAGGAGGAAGTAAATGGTAGATGCACTGCACTGCACTGGTTGTGTTGTGGTGTGTGTGTGTGTGTGTGTGTGTGTGTGTGTGTGTGTGTGTGTGTGTGTGTGTGTGTGTGTGTGTGTGTGTGTGTGTGTGTGTGTGTGTGTGTGTGTGTGTGTGTTGGTTAAGGTACCTCACCCCCTCCCTCCCTCGTTATATTAAAGCACTACTCTCTGCTGCTATTATTCAGTCACTGGGAAACAAAACTCAAGCACACGTATAGGAGGAACACTGTGTACATGTATATATTTTATACCCATTTCTATTTTAAACCCCAACTGCTGCGCATTTCTACCCATCAATTGAGATCAGGTAACAAATATCAGGACACCCCTACTCAGATAACTATACGACTGAAAGAATGTGCCTAGCAACACGTGTCAAAATGCGTGTACAGTACCGCCCACGAGTTAGCGCGCGCGGCACAGCACTCGCGTGTGCCGCACGCGCACGCAAAGCACTCGCGTGTGCCGCACGCGCACGCAAAGCACTCGCGTGTGCCGCACGCGCACGCAAAGCACTCGCGTGTGCCGCACGCGCACGCAAAGCACTCGCGTGTGCGGCACGCGCACGCAAAGCACTCGCGTGTGCCGCACACGGCGGTCTGCTCTCATTGAACGCGTGGAAACTAGGCCCTACGCCCCAAAATATTGAAGTGGTTGCGTCACCCCATAGCAACGAACCTAGCAACCGATGTCCTTTAGAACCAGCTGTGCACGAGGTACATGAAACGTAATCAACACCTAAAAGCCATACTAGCAGTGACAAACATCTCTGACCTTTATTGTAGGCATAAATCACGTGGCCTGGCGTTGCGAACTGTCGGCTCTGGTTCTTCGACAGCTATTGACTTACGCACGGTGAACATCGACCGCGTGTGTTCAAAAAACGATAACGACGCTCGGTGACTGAGATGGAACATGCCAAAACCACCACGGCAAAGTTAGTTGAATGTACTGTCATTTTTTCGTATAGTTTAACGGTAACGAATTTTCTGAAGTAGTTTTCAAGCCTTTGGAAATCCACCATTTTTGTGTCTTTTGGGAGTGGGCGCAATGAAGTTTGGTTTTACATTTGACTTCATGTTAATGTGTATATAGATTGACCTTGAACTGCATGAATTACATAGCTATAGTATTCTTTACTCTCTTGGCTGGAGGGGGGATGGCAGCTACCAATTGTGGTTCAATACTTAGCAAGTGTTCTTTCACTATGCACATCAGGTTCTGCATGTGGTCTTTGATAGGAGCAAATGCCAAGCCAAGTCGATTAAATTTGGCATGGATTGACTCGTCCCCCTGTTCACCTAGGAGGCCAAAGCCAACATGGTTAGTATTTGCCCACTGCACAGTATGGTCCTCCAATAGGTGCATTTTAATTGGGACTGTTGCCTCAGGATATGTCCCGGAAAAAGGCCATGAACTCTTGAATAGCCTATTTAGTTGAAATGAAGCATATTTTGAACCCTACATGTACACTGAACGTTGTTTCCCTAGTGTGTGGTGCTGCATCAATGAAGTTCTGATCACATATATTGTGACATTTTCCATTTAAGGAGAGTGTGGTGATGAACTTTGACACTTGACCGGCTACCTCTCCAGATCAGTGGGGCAGTTTCTCTTGTGCCATCTTTGATATAGATGTGCACAGAGTCTGGATGTTAGGTACCTGTAAATGTTTAAGTTGCATGAATTATTCACATAAACATGCATAGCACATGTACACTATCTTTAATGCCTTGTGTACATGGTTGCCAATAAATGCCTCTCACCCCCCCCCCCCCCAAATACTGCTGTCGTACACCAAATGATTGCATAGCATTGTCAAGTGTCTTGTCAAAGGGCCCTTCTTTTTCAGAGTACCCTCTTTTCACAGTTGCTGTGCATTTCGCCACTTCTGCTTCCTATATTGAACTAACTTGAATACATTTGCCTTCACAGATTTCTTTTTATTTGCAGCAGATTGCTTCAAAAAATCCACAGCAAGAGGGATTTCCTCTCCATGAACTAAGGTCACATATGCTGCTACCTGCTGCAACACTTCCTGTGAATGCTGAGCAGTTTCAAGGTCTCCTTGGAGCAATGGAAGCCGACTCAGGTGTAAGTGATGGTAGTCACCAGCCTTAACATCCCTGCTGCAGTCTGTACAAATGTACCAAAACATCCGATAGCAGCAGGAGTATCACACCTGGTGCTGGTATGACATGGGAGGAAACCAAGGGAACACCCTCAGAGCAGCAGGGACAGTTCATAGCGCCAGATGCTGCTATCCACTCCTGGAGGCACTTGACACACACCAGTGCACCACAATGCAGTTCCAGTGGCTGTGAGAGGATGTTGGAGCACACTGCACACTTCAGCTCATTTAGCATGAACTGGTTGTTCACGCTTTCCAAAGGTGGACTAGGCTCATGTAAGAGAACTGGAGTAGGGGCAATCTTCTCGAGATGAGCTATGAGTAAATTAGGTGTGACGCCTGCCTGACGGCCTCTACCAACTGTTGGCCTCCTCATGTGTCTACTTGAGCATGCACGGAAGTGCTCACATACCTGAACACCATGATGTCATATGTTTACTTTTAAAAAGCAAATGTGTACTGTTTACCTTGCATTCTTGATCTGTATGTTTTTGCCATTCAAATAGGATCACTGCACATTTGTGATGCACTCCCTTTGTGATGGCACAGATGGTCCTCTCCATTGAGAGCTTACAGTGCACGTGTCCATGACAAAAGCTATTTTCAGCTCAGCTGAGAATGCCTTGCTCTCATAGCTGATACTCTTCTTTGCCCTGTACTTCGTTATCCTCTGCCCACAAACTTTATATAATCATGTATACATGTAATGACAAACCACAATGTATGTCGATTATTCATGTAATTCGCTCAGCTTGTTTGTGGTCATAGAAAATTCGTTACCACTTTAGGTTTGCAAAAACGTATAGCCACATGCCTCCTGATCATCGCTGTAGTATGCTTCTATTCCAGTTCTGTCACCAAAGGCCACGTCGTCTGATTTAGTAACGCCCCTCTACTAAATACGTGCCGCGTGGCCTTATAAAACGGTATGCGCATGCAAGGCTATGTGGGGTGTCAATTGTGCGCATCGAGTGGACATGCCAGGAAAGGGGGTGCAGTGTGTTAGTTCGTTGTAATTTTCTAATTTGCTGGTTCTGCTGAGTCATGGTCAGCTGTTAAAACATGGATGTCTGTAATGAGGCATCATTTTAGAATGTTGTGTTAATACCGTAAATGATCTAATTGTAGACCTAGTTTCCAGCCGCATACAACCGTGCGCACGCGCACGCAAAGCACTCGCGTGTGCCGCACGCGCGCGCAAAGCACTCGCGTGTGCCGCACATTCTCCAACTTTGCTCAAGGAGCATTACTGGTCCCTCGCAAGTTGCATGTGCTCACGGCAAGGACTCAACACGCGAGTATTTTTTCAGCTTACTCATGTGCGGTACTGTACAAGAAATGAGACACTCCAGTCAATACAGAATCTGTTTCACCATTTAAGAGCTAGAGTATGCACCCATACAACATAACCACAGGTACACGTACCCGGGAGAAAAAAACGCGTTATCGCGCGTGAAAAACGGCCATAACAACGCCAAATTACGCGGTCTTCAAAACGCTGTATCTTCTTGATTGTGCAATATAGTGGAGCTGCATTTTGCACATTTACAAAGCGGTCCTGTGTCTGTAGAAGTCCAAAGATGGTTTAGTTTGCGATGCATCGTTCGGAAGATATTCACAATCAACTTAGAGCAAGATTTCGCGGGCTTCAAGTACAAAACCCCGCGAAATCAAGCCCTTTACTTGAATGTGAATATCTTCGGAACGATGCATCGCAAACTAAACCATCTTTGGACTTCTACAGACACAGGACCGCTTTGTAAATGTGCAAAATGCAGCTCCACTATATTGCACAATCAAGAAGATACAGCGTTTTGAAGACCGCGTAATTTGGCGTTGTTATGGCCGTTTTTCACGCGCGATAACGCGCGATAACGCCGTTTTTTTCTCCCGGGTTCGACTACTAAATCCCTTAAATGTACTGCATGCGCGCATCCAAACAATGTACATGCGCTTCACACTGCAAGCAATACACAAACGTACGCGCTGGGGTTCGCTTTTAGCCTGGGCTGGCTCCGCACTCGCCTCGTCGTCATCATCACCAAACAGACCCTTGCTATCGCTGCCTCCGAACATAGGTACAGCCCCAGCAGGACGCTTCTTTTGGCTCCCTGTAGTCCCTGATGGATCAATAGACAAAGATAAAAGGAACATAAAATAGTAAAACGTCTGAATTTGTTATCAGTACATGTATGCCAGTGCTTGTACATGCATCTCCATATCCTTGTGTAAATACTGGATCACTACAATGCAGCTGTGTGGTTCCCCAGTGGGTGCATTGTGTGTAAAGTCACCTGATCTCTCTCGCGTAACTGGTTCATCTTCCTGTTTCGGCGCAACAGTGGGAGCAGTGGGAGCAGCGGCTGCACTTTCAGTTTCTTCGTCATCATCAAATAAACCCCCTTTTTTGCTTGCACCAAATAGACCACTAGCTTCTGCTTCCTCTGGCTGACCAAACAGATCGTCACCAGCTGCTAATGAGAAATGGTAAATTAAAAAACTAGAACAATTGAGCACCTCGCCCATCTGATCTACAAGGTCAAGGTACAAACATTCACAACAAACATCTCGCCCTCTCCCTCCCCCCTCCACCCTCCTTGTACCAAGACACTTCCATGTTCTACATTAAGCTTACAAGATTCTCCCCCCAAG
>JABACO010000006.1:10610256-10620256 GCA_013339895.1 Ephydatia muelleri
ACATGCATGTATGGTATCTCTTAGTGTACATGGATGTATGGTATCTCTTAGTGTACATGCACGTATGGTATCTCTTAGTGTACATGCATGTATGGTATCTCTTAGTGCACATGCATGTATGGTATCTCTTAGTGCACATGCATGTATGGTATCTCTTAGTGCACATGCACATAGGGGTATCTCTTAGTGTACATGCATGTATGGTATCTCTTAGTGTACATGCACATAGGGGTTAGTGTACATGCACATATGGTTAGGGTGCATCTCTTGGAACACATACCTTCAGTGTCGGAGGCGTAGTCCACCAGGCCAACATCATCCTGGCCTAGGAACTCTGCAGTGCCAATCCTCAGAGGTAGAGGGCGTAGGCTGTAGGGGTCTTTGGCTTCCAGAATGGCGTCTGGAAAAGCCACACTGACGCTTTCCTCCACCTCATCGTCCGAGTCCCCTGTATACACGAGGGAGTGGGAAGGGGGACCAGAAACGTAAGAGTGGGAAGGGGACCATAACACAAGGGAGTGGGAAGGGGGACCAGAAAACGTAAGAGTGGGAAGGGGACCATAACACAAGGGAGTGGGAAGGGGGACCAGAAAACGTAAGAGTGAGAAGGGGATCATAACACAAGGGAGTGGGAAGGGGGACCAGAAAACGTAAGAGTGGGAAGAGGGACCAAAACACGAGAGAGTGGAAAGAGAACCAGAACATGTTGTAGGTCCCGACAATCTGTTATCACTCCACCTTCTTTCCCCCCCTAAAGTACTACCTGTATGAACTGTGCCTCCCGCTCCCTGGTTAGCCCGTACCTCCTCCTCCAGCGGCTGCTCCTTCTCTTGTACTCGGTGCCTCTAATCGCTCAAATGCCTCCTCCAGGACCTTCAAACCACAGTTCACTGCCTCCCTGATCCGATTGGTCACTGCAGCTTGCTTTGCCTCAGGCGTCTCCTGCTGAAGTGGTAACACTTCGCATCACACACATGAAACACAGCTGTGAAACAATGGCTCCTGTGTGGTACAGTACGTGACCATGCTGCTTAAACACATAACGAGTTGAGACAAGAAATGAGTTGAGACAAGAAATGAGTTGAGACAAGAGACGAGTTGAGACAAGAGACCGACAGCTGTACACAGTGCACAGGACAATGAAGGGTGTGGTTCAAGGTGAATTACATAGTGGAACAAAAATAATCTCTATTGTGAAGTTTGGTGCAAAAACAACCACAAAAATAAACTTACTGTATGAAGTGTGTGCTACTGTACATGTAGTACCATTGAATTGCACGTTTAGAGGAAAAGCATTGCATTTCTATATGCATACGTGTAGTTCTCTTATTCTAAATTCAGAATTGTTTTTATGGGTTTTCTAATTGATTCCCTAAACTCTGAAGAGAATTGTACAGTGTACTCGTGCACTGATGGATCATTCAAAATCACAACATCTATTCTAGCTGATAATTTGAAATCATGTCACAATTACTGGCCATGAAAATGCACATGTACATACACGTGTGCAAGCAGATGTATTGTTAGCAAGATATTCACGTGACTCAATCCATGAACCATGTAGGATTGGGATGCACACACCTACTAATTATGTTGCTAACTCTCCCACCCATACAAATGACTGACCACTTTCTTAGTCTGTGCTTCAGCTTCTTTCTTGGCTTCCTTCTCTTCGTCATTTTCTTCATAAACACGCTACAATACAAGTACAGCGATCACTAAACCACACAACCGAGATGGGAGTGTGTGGAGGTGGGAGGGTGATGTGGGAGTGTGTGGAGGTGAGAGGGTGATGTGGGAGTGTGTGAAGGTGAAGTGGCAGTGGGCGTGTGGGCATGTGTGGAGGTGGGAGTATGTGAAGGTGGAGGTGGGCATGTGTGAAAGTGGGAGCTTGTGGCGTTGGGAGTGTGTGGAGATGGGCGTGCGTAGAGGTGGAAGTATGGGAGTGGAGTGTATGATGCCATGGGCATGGAGTAGTGATGGACACAAGTAGAGAAGAAAGGCTATGTACATGTGTACATTGGATGTGGGGTGCCGAGACACGAGGGGAGGGGAGGGGAGGGGAGGGGAGGGGAGGGGAGGGGAGGGGAGGGGAGGGGAGGGGAGGGGAGGGGAGGGGAGGGGAGGGGAGGGGAGGGGAGGGGAGGGGAGGGGAGGGGAGGGGAGGGGAGGGGAGGGGAGGGGAGGGGAGGGGAGGGGAGGGGAGGGGAGGGGAGGGGAGGGAGGGGAGGGGAGGGGAGGGGAGGGGAGGGGAGGGGAGGGGAGGGGAGGGGAGGGGAGGATGCTGCTCAACTTACATTTTCCACGAACTGGATATTGGCTAGCATAAGGAAATCATTGAAAACATTGTTCACCCTGGTGTCTGTACCCTAGGGACGGCAGTTAGAAGATGACAAGTGTACAGTGTACATGTAGGTAATGACAGATGTTTGATGTGCATACTACAACTACAGCTGTGTAGTCTAAATGACTACTTGCAAGTGGTCCTATGGAGAATTCCACTGAATATAGGTACATGTTCACTGTAGAAGAATATTGGAAGACAAAACACATCCCTTATGTAGACGCTGGTGTACACTCTGCCATCCTAAGTGATTAACTCTCGCACTACTGAATAGCTGGTATGTAATAAGTACATGTACTGTCAGTCAAATTCCACTACAAGGCGTCCAAGTTGTTCTATTTAACACCCATGGAGATAAAACATGAGAAGACATTGAGAAGCTTTTCTAGAAAAGGCAACTACATGTACATTGTTTGTGGGCTCAAAAGTCCAACATCCCACCTTCAATGACTCATTAAATATCGTTTTACCCCATGCAATAATAAATGTAAGATGTACCGGGTTTAACAAGTTATACACAACAACAAATGTGTGCATGTACCATGTGCAGTGTGCGGGTGCATGTATATACAGTGCATGTGTGCGTGTGTGTGTGTGTGTGTGTGTGAAGATGTGTGCATTGCATTTGTGTACGCAGGTGAAGGTGTGTGAATGTGTGGACACATATGCAGCACAATTCTAGGTACAGGTATCTTCCCAAAATACCGTATACATGTACATAAACATACAATGCACACATGTACATGTACATACTACACACAGTGTATCCTACATATGCTGCCTCATACATTCATCTTCTGTGCTACAATCTCTGCAACTCCAGGAGCACACACACACACACACAAACACATACACAGACACATACAAGTATAGACACAAACAAGTACACACACATACATGTACACACACACATACATACACACATACATACACACGTACATACACACATACATACACACACATACACGTACACATACACAAACACACACGTACACACACACAAACACGTACACACACACATACAAGTACAGACACACATACATGTACTACACATACATGTACACATACACACACACACATAGAGGACACTGCAAGTACAGTGCCCACTGACATATTCAGTCCACATGGACATCCACGTACATGTGCAACATGACCAAGGACCCTTGCCATACCTTCATCTCCCTCACAAGTGTGTCCAGCTGCTTCTCCAACTCGTGAGTACGAGAAACCATTTTCTGTGAAAAGTCCTTCAAATGGTTCAACATCTGGGGATGGGCGTGGCATCATAACACGCACGTACCATGTGGGTACAAATACGCTTCCAGCAAAACCCCAACTGCCTCAACTCTTTTTCATTGCTACCAATCTCCCTTGGACCCAATCAAATTAACACAAATAATTCATTACTGTATCAACATGAGATATGCACGTACATGTATACACACTCACAACAACCCATACACAGACACTCTTACAAGTAGTATACGTGTACACTGTGTATGTACACTACATTTATAAGTAAATACACGTACGTGTATATGTACACATCATATACATGTAATACATGCACACAATAGAAACACATCCGCGCACACATGCACAATACACACACATACAACACATGCACATACACAATACACACACACACACACAACACAGCACATGCACACACACAACACACAGCACACACACACACACACACACACACACACACACACACACAGCTCATTTGAAGCTGACACGAAATCTACAGTATCCATACAGTTCTGTACAAACTGCTCAGATGTGGTGCTTGCAGTTAGACTAAACAGCAAATGCAAAACACATGGCACGTCCCTCTGGTCCTTTACCACATGCCATCACTGGACCATTGCAACACCCAACCAGCCCTACCTGTGGACCATTGCAACACCCAACCAGCCCTACCTGTGGACCATTGCAACACCCAACCAGCACTACCAGTGGACCATTGCAACACCCAACCAGCACTACCAGTGGACCATTGCAACACCCAACCAGCCCTACCTGTGGACCATTGCAACACCCAACCAGCCCCACCAGTGGAGTATTGCAACACCCAACCAGCCCTACCACTGGACCATTCAATGTATTGCAACACCCAACCAGCACTACCACTGAACCATTCAATGTACCACCTGGCTATACAACAACACTTGCAAGCACAGGACCAACCAATGCTTCAAAGCACTATTGCAACATGGTCTGCAAACATAACCACTGGACCATCCAAAATACCCCTACAGGGTCAAGCCACATCAGGACAATCAAAATTTTACATGACTTGCACAATCTTTTCCAAAATTAATTGACATGCACTTATGATTGATAAGAGCTAAAATGCAAATTTGGGAGTCTCCAGCACTTAGCACTTTCAAATTAGCCCTTGTTAAACACATGACCTTTTGGGCTGCACTGTGTAAACAGAGGGGGTGTTTCTAGTTATAAATCCCAGTGTAATTTGTATTTGGGTGAGTACAGTATGCCAAATCATAGTGTGCCATGTGATCTTAATTGTTGCCTGCTAGTTTTTAATAACCATTAATGAACTGTTTTTCAAGCATCATTTGAAGTGTATCATGTTCATTTGGGAAATTGTAAAAAGTGTAAGAAGATCAAATCAAATACTTTATATCCACATCACCCTTGATCCTTGAGCTAGCTGAATCAGCAACAAACACTTAGGGACCTCTAAGGGTTTTGGAGATATGATGTTCTAAAAGGGAAGGATCCAAATGTTGTGATCCTTCACCATTGTTTACTTCCTTATAAGGCAATTGGTAGCACTTCTGTGGGCAATGGTTTACATAGTGGTTTCACACACTTAAAACCAATGATAGGCTATGAATCAATCTATCGTTGATTTGTCTAGGAGATAGAGCCTTCCCTTTTGTTCGTCAACCTTTTCACACAGCCGCGTCTTTGTGCGCTTGTGAAGTTGGCCGCTTCCTTATTGCGTCTCTATGTGCGCGTTTTTGTGTGAATGTCGCCGTCTTTTTATCCTATAACTTCGCGCCGCTTCGTTTTTAAGCTTATAAATTAGGTCAATTGTAGTAGCACCTTGCGCATTTGTGCTTTGGAGATGGCTGTTCGTTGTAGTTGCTCGCTTGGTGAGATTCTATCGGGAAAATGTGATGCTGAAACTGTTCAAGAGGTTACAAATGATGAAAAGAGGCTGTTGCATTTGAGAACTGGACACAATGTAGCAGACATTTGTACTTTACACAGGAAAGTGTACCTACAGCATTACTCATGGACCCAAAAAAAGTGCTGTGATCCTCTGGGTCATCATCCAACAAAGGCGGTAACTCGTAGTCTCCGAGTCATAACAGACAAGATGGCAGAGAGGTGGAGTACAGATGAAGTCACATTAGTTCCAGGAAATAAGTTATGTACCCTCTGTAGGAAAAGCGTGTGCCATCCATCTGAACGGGAAGATGCTGGCTCGACAACACTTATAGTCAAGGCTTAATGGATGATGATCAGCTTTTCAGCCTTATTAGTCAACATAGGAGAGTCACCTATTGACAAAAGGAAGATAGGACATGGAAAAAGATATTCGGAAGATACATGTACACCCCTGTAAAATAAATGATAAATAAAAGACGATATTTTGTTCATGTTCTCAACAGATATTTTGATGAAGGCAACCCAAACACACCCACTGGTCGAGTTTACCACTTGACATGTGCCGAAGCTGCAGAAGCATCACGCCTACTTCGATTAAAGTGTTTTTAGGTTTCTACTTATTTATTGTGTATTAGTTAGTATCATAACTGTTTAACCACTACACTATTGTATATAGGATGTACATATTTGGTGACTTGTCTAGCAAGTTCACTATTTAATATACAGCCACCTTCATGCAGGCTACTGCCTTGTATTTTAAGCATGGTTTTACAGCTCAATATATTGACAGAACGGTTAATCTAAACTTCATGAACAATATGTAGTGGTTAAACAATGAATAAGTAGAAACCTAAAAACACTTTAATCGAAGTAGGCGTGATGCTTCTGCAGCTTCGGCACATGTCAAGTGGTAAACTCGACCAGTGGGTGTGTTTGGGTTGCCTTCATCAAAATATCTGTTGAGAACATGAACAAAATATCGTCTTTTATTTATCATTTATTTTACAGGGGTGTACATGTATCTTCCGAATATCTTTTTCCATGTCCTATCTTCCTTTTGTCAATAGGTGACTCTCCTATGTTGACTAATAAGGCTGAAAAGCTGATCATCATCCATTAAGCCTTGACTATAAGTGTTGTCGAGCCAGCATCTTCCCGTTCAGATGGATGGCACACGCTTTTCCTACAGAGGGTACATAACTTATTTCCTGGAACTAATGTGACTTCATCTGTACTCCACCTCTCTGCCATCTTGTCTGTTATGACTCGGAGACTACGAGTTACCGCCTTTGTTGGATGATGACCCAGAGGATCACAGCACTTTTTTGGGGTCCATGAGTAATGCTGTAGGTACACTTTCCTGTGTAAAGTACAAATGTCTGCTACATTGTGTCCAGTTCTCAAATGCAACAGCCTCTTTTCATCATTTGTAACCTCTTGAACAGTTTCAGCATCACATTTTCCCGATAGAATCTCACCAAGCGAGCAACTACAACGAACAGCCATCTCCAAAGCACAAATGCGCAAGGTGCTACTACAATTGACCTAATTTATAAGCTTAAAAACGAAGCGGCGCGAAGTTATAGGATAAAAAGACGGCGACATTCACACAAAAACGCGCACATAGAGACGCAATAAGGAAGCGGCCAACTTCACAAGCGCACAAAGACGCGGCTGTGTGAAAAGGTTGACGAACAAAAGGGAAGGCTCTATCTCCTAGACAAATCAACGATAGATTGATTCATAGCCTATCATTGGTTTTAAGTGTGTGAAACCACTATGTAAACCATTGCCCACAGAAGTGCTACCAATTGCCTTACAAGGAAGTAAACAATGGTGAAGGATCACAACATTTGGATCCTTCCCTTTTAGAACATCATATCTCCAAAACCCTTAGAGGTCCCTAAGTGTTTGTTGCTGATTCAGCTAGCTCAAGGATCAAGGGTGATGTGGATATAAAGTATTTGATTTGATCTTCTTACACTTTTTACAATTTCCCAAATGAACATGATACACTTCAAATGATGCTTGAAAAACAGTTCATTAATGGTTATTAAAAACTAGCAGGCAACAATTAAGATCACATGGCACACTATGATTTGGCATACTGTACTCACCCAAATACAAATTACACTGGGATTTATAACTAGAAACACCCCCTCTGTTTACACAGTGCAGCCCAAAAGGTCATGTGTTTAACAAGGGCTAATTTGAAAGTGCTAAGTGCTGGAGACTCCCAAATTTGCACTTTAGCTCTTATCAATCATAAGTGCATGTCAATTAATTTTGGAAAAGATTGTGCAAGTCATGTAAAATTTTGATTGTCCTGATGTGGCTTGACCCTACAAGCTAACCACTGGACTACCAAGAGGCCACCCAAATTACCCCTATAAGCTACAAGCACAACCACTGGACCACCAAGAGGCCACCCTATAAGCTACAAGCACAACCACTGGACCATTCAAATTACCCTACTGTTTCAACATCTGCAGGTACCACCCTTCTGCTCCACCCCTCCCCTCCCACCCCCCACCCTCCCAATCGCCACTCACCCCTGCATCAGCAGCCAGGTTCCAGCCCTCCTTGCTTCCCTCCCTCAGCTCCACTATGCTCCACGGACGTTCCCACTTCTTCTTGCCCGAAGCGTCCACAGACTGAGGCGCAGGTTGTCCTGTCGCAGCTTGCCCTCCCCCTGCCCCCTCAGTGGGGACTGAGGGGGAAGCTCCTCCGGGTGGTGGGGGAGGAGGGGGAGGTGGAGGTGGGGGAGGTGGGGGACCCATCATAGGTGGGGGTGGAGGAGGAGGGGGAGGGGACATGGGCAGGGGAGAAGCACTCCCGCTGGGTGAAAGGGCGGGTGGAGGAGGAGGGGGTGGAGGAGGGGGAGGCGGTGGGGGAGGCGGGGGCCCGGACATGACTCCTTTAAAAAAAGTCTTTCAGTCAATTTTCAAAACGAAGCGCCTAGAACCGCAGGAGGAAAAAAAAACGTTGTGATGGCAATACCCCAGCTACAAAACCCTCGGATTTCGTTCCTATTCGAACCCACAGTATCGCCCGTGTAAAGCACGCTCGCAAAACGCCTGCCGCCCATTAATCTAGACATAGGTATAGCGTTCTCCGTAACATCTATCACAACAATACGCATTATGGCAAACTCACTCGCAGAGATGGACTGGATGGACGCTTATGTTATGAGAGGCGAAACGGTCACGTGAATTAATCTATTTAGACCACACCAGTTAGAGGTGGGGCTGATAGAGACATTCATTCGTAGTTGTGGTTGCAGACGGGAATTCCCTCTTGTTTTGATCTAGCCCCCAAATTTTATGGACCTCCATAGCTCTGAAACGCTAGCTTTGTTGCGACCGCCAAAGACCGTAGATCGCTAGAGGGAATCCTTTATAGCACAACAACTTGGCAATTGTTTTGGCCTTACACTGCATGGGTTCAAGGCGACGATTTAACCACATCAGGATTCAACTTGGTGACAGGGCGGCCGTAGCCTCCAGCCCGGTTCTACGGTTTTAACCGGACCACTTTTTCCCCGAAAAAAATTAATAAATCAGCTCCTAAATGTCTCCTGTCCAATAAAGCGTAATTCAACTAAATTGTTAGGGCCCGAGGCCAACTCTAATAGCTCAACGATTTAACCGTTGATGGCATACTGGTAATGTAAATCAATGCTGTAATGCATTGGAAGGGGGGGGGGGGGGGGGGAATTCTCGAGGATTTGGTACGAACCCGACCCAAAATGTGCTCTCTGTATTATGTGCGCATAATGCAAATAAGCTGCGCCGATTCCGCGCTTCGCGCGGGAGGGGCACATCCCCCTCCCGCACCCACCCCCTGCTGATTATTTCCTACCGGGCTTAATTGCAACCGGACCACTTACTATAGTGTGGCTACGAACATCTCTTGAAGCACCTAAGCCTCGGAATGCAACAGCTCACACCACTCCTAACAATAGAGAACCTGCTGGGCATTCGTGGCACACTGGAGTATTTTATTTTTGTTGTAGCCCCGATTTATCACGAAGCCATATACCATATCCAAAGCACCTTCTCAATTAATATTCACTTTTATAATCAGCCGCAGATCTGCCGCTGTGCATCCTGGACGATTCGAAACTTCCTGTTCGCAGGCTGACCAATTCTGAGTATTAAAAAAAATAGTGGAATCGATCGACCCTGCGGAACACGTGCATGATAATATCACACCTTTCACCCTTTGAAAGTCAATTGCAACAGATACACACCCAATGTCTCAATCACAACTTTGCATGCAACATTTAAAAAATGCGTACATACATATACATACATACAAGCTTGGTGTTTATGGAAGGATTAAAATTTATATCAAATAAATTGCTGATGCTCTGATGAGCCTACGAATGAGCTAAACTGGAGTGGACGGGTTCAAAGAGTCAGAGTCCTGCTGTGTAGAAAGTCTATACACAATACATGAGAAGTGAAACAACATGCAGTTTACAAGTTGCAGTGGTTTAAAAAATGG
>JABACO010000006.1:10622756-10660256 GCA_013339895.1 Ephydatia muelleri
ACATAATATGAATAGACCTCTTGACAATGTTTCATGTAGGTGACCCGTAACTTTTAAAATGATATGGCTACTTCCTCCTTCATAAGGTCATCATATCACAGACACACATACACACACATACACACACATGCACACACACATGCACACACACACACACACACACACACACCTGTCCCCATCCTTATCCTCTGTCCTATAAGTGCTTGGAAGACTCTTATGGGACACGAATTGGACCGTACCCCCAGGAGGTGGGGGCGGGGCCATATCCTCGGCCGTGATCGTACGCGGGTGCCATGACAACACTTTGCCACTCTTGTCCATCACTGTGAGCTTGCTCGGTCCAATTTCCTCTGTCCTCGGAGGAACGGAGGGAATGGGTCCAGAGATTCTGCGAGTGAGTGAAGAGAGGGGTCAGGTATACTATGACCTGATCCGTGGTCTTGAGCCAACCAATGGTCACAGTCACATCGTGCAGTGAAATCCTGATGTGTACTGCACAAAGTATGACTTACTCGATGCGGCCTTTCTTTTTCCCAGATTTGAAATCTTTTACTCCGTTTCCTGCACCGTGTTCAGCGATGCCAGCAAGGTCCCTTGTTGGAGAGAAGCCAGGATTAAGGTGTACATGACATAATCACACACACATACATCATGCCCACACATACATCACACACACACACACTAGCACAGAGTCAACACACACACTCACACACATAGTGCACACACACACACACCACAACACACTAACACATACATAGTACAAACACATCACCTACACATCACACAGTACACATCACCTACACATCATCACGCACATGGTACACATCCACGTCACACACACATCACACACATACATCGCACACATCACACACACATCACATAGTACACAAAACACACACATCACACAGTACACAAAACACACACATCACACAGTACACAAAACACACACAAACACGTGCACAACTCACACAAAACATACATGTGTGCATACACATGTACACAAGGACACACAGATGTACATACAACATGCACATGCAAGCCCCCACAAATGAACACACACACACACACATACACATAAACACACACACAGACACACACACACACACACATACACATAAACACACACACAGACACACACACACAAAAAACACATAGAAACGCACAAAAATGCATGCATATGATGTACGAAATGGTTTACTTGCGCTTCTTCTTGCTCCACATATCTCCAGCCTCTGAGCCTGTTCCCTTTTCTTCTTCCAGAGTAGAGTGGTGCCCAGACCTCCGTACTTTTTTACGGTAGTATGAGCAGATGCAGCTGAAGCCAATGAGGAGCAGCGCAATGATAAACACCCCACCAGGTATGGTGGTAAAAAGTATGAGGGTCAATGGCAGAGCTACAGCAGTGAAAGGAGAGAGAGAGAGAGGGAGAGATGGGGAGAGAGAGGGAGAGATGGGGAGAGAGAGGGAGAGAGAGAGAAAGAGTGAGGGAGTGAGAGAGAGGGAGAGAGATAGATAAGATATAGATAGAGAGAGAGACAATGAAGACAAATGGATGAAATGTTGCACACATAGGACAACACTGCAATAACAACCTCAGTATATGCCAGTATATGCCAGTATATGCCAGTAAACAAGTATAAACGTAGAGCAAAACAAAATGCAGTAACCAATTACTTTAAACAGAATAAATGAAATGACCCACTTGCACCTTATCCATAGCAAGGAAGGGGAGGAGAGGGAGTGGCTCACCTTCAATGGTTTCTGCAGTCAAGGCAGTGCTGTTGGGACCACTGCCAATTTCGGTGGCGGCACTGATCTTGACACTGTATGAGCTTCCACCTTTCAGGGATGTGATGAGGTGATGGTAGGTAGTGGTGTCAGCAACAGCTGGGATTTGAATGACTTGAGTGTCAAAGGACGCTGCTTGTGCGAAGGTTGTTGGAAGCAGCCGATAGTAGATATTGTACTGAATTATGACTCCATTTTGATACTTAAAAGGCGGAGGCTGAAAGAAATTGGCATTATTTGTCAGAAAATCCTCTATTTGGATAAGATTGATCTAATAATCTTGTAGCCAAATAAATTACAATTAGTCGAAATTAGCAGCCCTAAAATGCAATTAAACAAAATACAATGTTAAAAACTAATCAGCAATCATTTGGAAACAAATATTGATGGAATTCGTGTAGTTAAAATTACAGCAGTGCCCTCTGGCTAGTACCTCCCAAGAAATGGAGAGAGCTTCGACTTCCGGGGTTACTGTTACTGACTGAGGAGGTGAGGATGGGACTGTGTGGTAGGAGAGATGAAGTGGGCTTTAAACAGAGAAAGCTTGTAAAAAATAATAACACAACCCCCCCTCACACACACACACAAGACACCAAAATCCAACCAAAAAAGGTTTTCTCACCTTCCTCCAATGTCGTAAACTGTAACTGGACTCTGACCCCTTGTACAGCATTTTCATACATCCCTTGCACAGATATCGTGTACACTGTGCCTGGCTCAAGTCCAGATATGTTGAAACTCGATGTATTTGCAGACAACGTGTAAATTGTTGGTTGCATTGCGGACCCAAGAGCCTTGTAATAGAATTCATAGTACAACAGATCGTTTGCATAGGCTGGCTGTCCCCAGGAAATGGTAGTAAATCTGGAGGTTAAGGCACTTGCGGATACGTTGGTGGGTGGTGCCCCTGAGTCATGAAAATAGATATGCAATTAGCAATTGAATGGATTAAAGATGGTGTAAAGAATTAAGGTGTAGAAATGGCGTTCTTGGAGTGTATACATGCATATACTTTTATTATCAACTGACTGGAAGCTGTCGTTCCAATACACGTTTACTGATGGAAGTGCTATTGAATATGCCACTAGGTACAGTATTCTCACCACCAGAGATATACAAATCCATACCACAGCTGCTAAAAAATATAGCCTGGAAGAGATTTGAAGTTATAGTAACCAAGAATGTAAATCCCATGAACTAAATGTCGTACTTTTCATGAACAGTGCGGTTTAAATGTTTCGTACTGGTTAGAAAAAAAAGTCTTGATGACTAAGTTTATAGAACTATTTCAAAGAAGGCAGTTCCAATAAATACAGCACTTAGCAAACATAGCAGTATTCACCCTAACTCATGCCCATCATCGAGAGAAGTAATCAAGCTAATCTGCTCTGTCACACGTCGTTTACGCGAAAAGGGACCTAACACATGTTTTTTTCAAGATTTCAAATTTTTAGAAGTCTGAAATGTCCTCTATACACATTGCTTCTTACGCACTGAGAATCAGAGTATCTTTCATGGAGTTGTAAGGCTCTGAATAAATTACAACACAAACGTTACATTTCTATTGCACATACTGGAAATTTTATAAAGTATGCGTTAGATCCCTTTTCGCGGAAATGATTCCATATGTTTCTTTTTACTATTAATTGAAAATAAAATAGTTTTAATAAAATAGTTTTATGTAGTAATATGAGGGGAAAGGTCCTACGAAAGACATGCAGCGTTATGCTGTTGCAGGCATAGAAAAGAAAATGGACCAAAAATGGCATACTATGGACTGATTTTTTCCAAACACATCACATTGAAGTCTTCATTTAACTTGGTTAATTGTACTGTTTTATGTCGGTACCAAGAAATGTGTTCCATCACAAGCATTTGATCACACTATACCTAACTACACATCAGACTAGCTACACTTCCTACTTCTCTCTCCATGTACCCACCTCGAACAGTGACTGCGACCTGGCCCACAGCTGAGGACACTACATTGGAAGCACTGCACGTGTAAACGATGCCATCATCCATGTGCGTGACACTGCGTATGAACAAAGACAGGTCTGGGCTGGATCCTGAGACCTCGATGTGGTCAGGAGAGAAACTGGATGCATTGCTAACTATCCATTGTACGGAGGGAAGGGGTTTGCCCGACCCTACACACAAGAGCTGCGCGTCCGAGTCCAGGATGATGATGGCAGGAGAGGTGGGGAGAGTGAGGGTGGGAGGGACTGGAGAGGGGGAGCAGAGAGGAGCATGTGAGTTAGATCTTGATTCTTGGGGTGAGGAGGACATGATGATCACAGGATGAGGTGAGGAGGACACGATGGTCACAGGATGGGGTGAGGAGGACACGATGATCACAGGATGAGGTGAGGAGGACATGATGATCACAGGATGAGGTGAGGAGGACACGATGATCACAGGATGGGGTGAGGAGGACATGATGATCACAGGATGAGGTGAGGAGGACACGATGATCACAGGATGGGGTGAGGAGGACATGATGATCACAGGATGAGGTGAGGAGGACATGATGGTCACAGGATGAGGTGAGGAGGACATGATGATCACAGGATGAGGTGAGGAGGACATGATGATCACAGGATGAGGTGAGGAGTACATGATGATCACAGAGTCAGAATGAGCACACAATGTCTACCAATTGTTTTTCAATAAGAGAACTACTCAGCAGTATGGAATGAATTTAGTTCAACATCAAACAGCCTGAGCTACATGTACTTGTATTAAGCTTAAATTTCTATGCCTAGTTCAGAAGCACTGAAATGTTAAAGGCTTCAACATTTACGAGTACACGTCCTTATTTTGGTCATGCAAACAACAGTTAACTAATCACTGTTACTAAACTCGCATGGATTCAGTGCTTATAGTAATCCTTCCCCAATTGCAAGCAAGTTAGCACTCAACATCACATTCATTCGATGCACATCATTGACACTGGATGAAGCACAGTGCACGTTGCCCCTTAAATACAAGAGAAAACCCCCAGGGAATGTCGTGTTAAATAGTTACTAACCTAACACTGTGATGAATTGGTCAAAAGTAGAACTGTCATAGGTGTTAGTGGCATTGCATCGATAGTAGCCCTCATCGGAGGGCACAACGGGAGATATGGTCAAGGTTGTCCCGTTTGCAGTGCTCCGGTCTGCAGGGATGGCCACACCATTGCTGCGAGTCCACCAAACACGAGCCTGGGGATAGTTGTACGCCACTGCACATGTGAGGGTGTAGGTGTGGGTGGCAATGATGGTGGTAGGAGTGATACTGAGGACCAGGGGAGCACCTATAGGAGTAAAGAGAGGTGAGAGGTTGTCCCCTTGTTGGTCGCTTGGAAGCGATGACGTCAGGATAAATCATCAGTGCTGATGTTGTAACTTGTAAATAAGAATATCGAAATTGCTTTGTACTTTCCACAATTAGAACATTCATAAGCTCATTCTCATGCAACTGAATTTGATCAGTATTTCTCCCAATATAGATGCAGCTATGTCCTCAGTTGTGGCAAGGAACAATGTAGTCTGTATAAGGGAGCAATTAGGATGCTCTGTCAATGTAGTGTGTATAAGGGAGCAATTAGGATGCTCTGTCAATGTAGTGTGTATAAGGGAGCAATTAGGATGCTCTGTCAATGTAGTGTGTATAAGGGAGCAATTAGGATGCTCTGTCAATGTAGTCTGTATAAGGGAGCAATTAGGATGCTCTGTCAATGTAGTGTGTATAAGGGAGCAATTAGGATGCTCTGTCAATGTAGGGTTTGTGGGCAGGACATGCTAACCTGCATTCACTAGCCCAGATCAACACTTTTGTTAATTTGTTTTTATTTTTAATTAGCACATAATCTAGAGTTGCATAAGACTGAAAACAAAAATTAACATACAAAGATTGTGTGTTTACTCCTAGACACTTTTTGCATGTGATTGCATTGCACGTGAATACAAATGGTCCCTATATCATCCCGTACCTGCGCCCCCCTTACGTACCTGCGCCCCCCTTACGTACCTGCGCCCTTACATACCTGCCCCCTTACTTGCCCCCTCCCCCATTACCTGCCACATGTAGTCTGGAGTTGCACTGGGCTCTGCCAAAAACGTTCTCGATCCAGCCTGCATACCATCCCGAGTCCTCACGCACAACACTTGTGAAAAGGAGCCCTTCGCTGTTCACTCTGAAGGTTGCCCCAACCAGAGGAAGGACTTGGGTCTGTCCCAGCTCTGTCAGCTTGGTCCACTGCACACTTGGTGTTGGACTGCCAGTGAAATTGCATGGCAGCACCGTGCTTCTTCCCGGCTGGATGTTGATGTTTGTGGGCGGAGTCAGGACAGTGGGAGGAACTGCAACCACAAATGTGGGAGATAGTCATTTAAGGTGTAGAGGTGGGGAGGGTGGGAGAGGGTGGAGGAGGGGAGGGGGAGGGAGGGGAGGGCTGGGAGAGGGTGGGGGAGGGGAGGGGGAGGGTTGGGGACGGCGAGAGGGAGAGGGAGGGGGAGCGGAGTCCGGGAGGCGTGGGGGAGGGGGAGGGGGAGGGAGGGCGTGAGGGAGGCGGGGCAGGGGGGAGCGGAGGGGGACGGGTGGGGGAGGGTGACGGGAGGTGGGGCGAGGGGAGGGGGAGGGGCGGGGAGGGGAGCGGGAGGGGGCGGGGAGGTGGGGCGCAGGGGAAGGGAGGGGAGAGCGGGGGGAGGGGAGGGGGAGGGTGGGGGAGGGAGGGGGAGGGGGGGGAGGGGAGGGGGAGGGGGGGGGAGGGGAGGGGGGGGTGGGGGAGGGGGGGGGAGGGGGGGGAGGGGGGGGGAGGGGGGGGGAGGAGGGGGAGGGGGAGGGGGGGGGAGGGGGGGGGAGGGGAGGGGGAGGGGGGGGAGGGGGGGGAGGGTGGGGGAGGGGAGGGGAGGGGGGGGGGGAGGGGAGGGGGAGGGGGGGGAGGGGAGGGGGAGGGGGGGAGGGGGAGGGGGGGGAGGGGAGGGGAGGGGGGGAGGGGGGGGAGGGTGGGGGAGGGGAGGGGAGGGTGGGGGAGGGGAGGGGGAGGGTGGGGGAGGGGAGGGGGGGGAGGGGGGGGAGGGGAGGGGGAGGGGGAGGGGGGGGAGGGGAGGGGGAGGGTGGGGGAGGGGGGGAGGGTGGGAGAGGGTGGGGGAGGGGAGGGGGAGGGGAGGGGGGTGGGGGGGAGGGGAGGGTGGGTGGGGTGGGTGGGGAGGGTGGAGTGGTGGGTGGGTGGGGGAGGGGAGGGTGGGTGGGTGGGTGGGGAGGGTGGATGGGTGGGGAGGGTGGGAGGGTGGGTGGGTGGGTGGGTGGGTGGGGAGGGTGGGTGGGTGGGTGGGGAGGGTGAGTGGAGTATGTAGGAGGGTGAGGAGGGTGGGTGGGGAGGGGGAGGGTGGGATGGAGGATGGAATGGAGAACAGAACTAACCTCCAACAATCACTTGCCCACTTCCTTCGAACGTCAGTTCGCCCACACTGAAAGCGCAGGTGTAGATGCCGTTGTGAATGATCTTGGCATTTGGGATGGTGAGGCTGCCATTGGACAAAGCAACTGCGGATGGATCGAGCGTGGCGATGGGCACACCACTGACAGTCCAACTGATGCTGCTGCCTGGCAACGGCAGTGTCCTACACACCAGAGTGAAAGGCTGGCCAAGCTGGACAGCGGTGAGTACTGGAAGGACTGTGATGACTGGTGCAGCTGTGTGTGTGTGTGGGGGGAGGGGTTGAGAGGTGTGAGGGTGAGATAGGGGAGAAAGAGATGAGGGTAGGAGGAGAAAAAGAGGGAGAGAGATGTGACAGGTGGTAATCAGAGGGAGAAGACACTTGAACATCACACACACACATGCACACACACACGCACACACACACGTGCACACACATGCACACACGTGCACCCACACAACACACACACACACAAACACACACACACCAGCTGCACACAGACAATGCATACCTGGTAATACGGTGAGAGACACAAATGCTGTCTGACTGCCGTAGTTATTAGTTGCAGTGCAACTGTACTGGCCACTTGCACTAGAGGCAACAGAGGGCAGGAAGAGCTCTGAATCGTTGCTCGCCCGGATGATACTGAATCTGTCCATCCAAGTGACCAGGGTCACTGGAGGGCTGCCCGATGCAATGCAGGTGAAGATCACATCTGTTCCTTGAAGAACAGCAAGAGACGGAGGACTGATAGTGACCTGAGGAGCATCTGGTGTGTGTGTATGTGTGTGTGTGTGTGTGTGTGTGTGTGTGTGTGTGTGTGTGTGTGTGTGTGTGTGTGCATGTGTGTGCGTGTGCGTGTGTGCGTGTGTGTGCGTGTGCGTGTGTGCGTGTGTGTGTGTGTGTGTGTGTGCGTGTGTGTTTGTGAATGTGTGTGTAAGTGTGTGTGTGTGTGTGTGTGTGCAATGTGAATGTGTGCAGATAACTTCTAATCCATGTGAAAGGTTTGTAACTCCATTGGGGTTATATTTTGTGCTACAGCTACTACAGTGATTAATTGCCCTATCTTCTGTCATCTGCACATGTACTGCATATAGAGGTCATGATCTGCCATTCCTTACCTCTGGTCTTTATGACCTGTGCTTTTGAATCATCTTTAATTATAAACATGTATCTAGAGACACACTTCTTCCGTTTTAATCTCACTTGGAATCATTCTTCCAGCAGAGTGGATGTTGCATAAAATGATACTAAATTATTTATTCATATCTAACTGAAAGCAAGATCAGGAACTTGGCATTGGTTTGTTATCAGTTTTCAAGATAAATGTACTGATTTATTCTGATTGCATTGTTTACCTTTATTCTGCTTATTTTACCAAGTTAGGCGCACGAAAACACAACAAGGATGAATACTGCGAGAAACAGTGAGACATTTGCATATGCACACTGTAGCTACGAGCACTGAAGGGAACACAAGCAGCACAGAAAAACTCACGCAAAAAAAAAAAAGAGGTCACAAACACATACTACAAACCACGCAAAAAAAACTCTCTCAGCATGCTTGCAACCCACACAGCAACACACACTCCACCCACCGAGGACAGTTACGCTGACTCCAGCAGTGCTAATGCCAACAGCATTGGTTGCCACGCAAGTGTACACTCCACTGTCTCTTCCAGAGAGGGGTCCCAGCACTGGAGACCCACCACTCACCCCCAAGACCTGTCCGCTGGGGCTCCACCAGGCAATGGTAGGGGGACCGGGATTGCTGGTGGCCTGGCACTGCATGTTCTGGAGGATGGTCGATGAGTTGATTGTACGACTTGCCGGGATGGTAGTGAAGTAGGGAGCATCTGTGAGCCCGAGGGGGGGGAGGGGGGGGGGGAGGAAGCTGTTACTATAGAAACGTGATGAGGGGTGTGGTAGCTGAAGAGGACATGCCGCAAGATCGAGAGCAGAAAATCAACGCATCCCAGTGAGCCCACAGATGTTATATGCACACAATGTTGGATTTGACTTAGTGACATAATAAAGGTACTTGTATTGTGCATGACAACACATGCAATGATTGGGCTTCTGTAAAAAATAAAATAAAATAATGTGTTGTTCCTGGCGTTGTCATGGGAACAAACTGTACATGCGTGTAGTTCCAGCACTACTTGCTGCATACCTAACAGAAGACATAGCCACACCCACCATGGTAGTAGGTTAGGAGGAAGGTGTGTAGCAAGTAGTGCCGTGGTGCTGGAACTATTCACACACATGCATGCACTGGTTGTTCCATGACAACGCCAAGATCACTTGTGTACTTTAACATGATGGGGAAAAAACACACACACACACATACACACATGCACACACACACACACACACACACTTACACACACACACCCACACTTACACACTCACACACACACTTACACACACACACACACGCACACACACACACACACACACACACACACACACACACACACACACTTACACTGCACATCAATCATTATGCTAGCCTGGGTCACACCGCCCTGCTGGTTTTGGGCAGAGCACACGTACAACCCAGCATCACTCCGACTGACTGCGCCCAGCGTGTAGGAAATCCCACCGGGTACCACGGTCAGGTGGGAGGTGAGCGCAGCAAGGTCCTTGGTCCACGCCGCTCCAAACAGGTTGCTCTCTGGTGAGTAGCTGCACAGGAGGGTGAGTTGGTCGCCTTCTTTGAGGAGGTAGTTAGTCGCAGCTGTCCTGTTCAATCCCACTTGAATTCGGACCATGGAGTCCGCCGATGGGCCTGTGCGAGCATGGATATAATACTTAAACAGAATATTTTTTTATGGTGCGCGATTGTTCTGCAACATCACAATTGTACCCAGGCAGTGACTCTCTGCAGAAGGGCAACGCCACTTCATAGAGACCGCCAGTTCTTGCTTTATACACCGCCATGCAAACAGAAAAACTCTTACCTATTGCGAGGCTGCCGTACGCGTTGGTTGTGCCGTAGCTGTTGGCGACCGTGTATTTGTAGATGCCGGCGTCCGTGGCCTGAACGCTGCTAATGGTCAGCGCAGAGGATGTTGTCGTCACTCTCCCGCTCCTCTGAACGGCCGCTGTCCCGTTGTACCACGCGGTGCTGCTGTACGGAGGATTACTGATGACAGACGGAGCGGTAAAGATCGCGTATCCGCCGAGAGGTACAACCAGATCGAATAAGGTGGACAGAAGGAGTGGTGGACCTTCAAAATAATAGTAATATAACGAGTGAAAAACGGCCTTGCACTTGGTAAAGCGTATAATGCATGCGTCTGTATAGCTCGGACCTTGCTAAACCAAACGTACCAACGACGGTGAGGAACCCAATGGAGCTGATGGCGAGGGTGTTCCCTTGTGCATCGAAGGCTACGCACTGGTACGCTCCTGCATCAGAGTAGGTTACACCTCCGGATATGGTGTAAGCGCTTTGCCCCGTGGTCTGATTGTATCTCGTGGAGGTCCTTCCGCTCGAGTCTACGTAGGCGTCGTTGTGTTTCCAAGATATGAGGAAAGGAGGAGCCGGTGCTGTCGCGGAGCAGTGGAGGGTCGTGCCTGCGGCGAGCGTGGAGAGAACTGTGCTGTTTGCGGGAGAATCTCTGAACGTCAGCGTGGAGATTGTCCTAGCTGCGGACATGAAATTAAAATGACACAGGGTTCGTATGCAAAGATGAAGCTTTCAGAAAATAGGAAAGATCACCTATACCTTGAACAAGAAGGACACAGAACAATAGCAGCCTTGTGGCCATGGTCTTCCAGCCACACCTACTAGTCAAAGTATTCATTTGTGTTTACTGCATCCGCCCCTCTTTTGGTTGGCGGGCTTTAGGTGTTTGCATTATAAGGGTACTGTCATTGTTTGCAACTTCTAGGACAGCACCCTATTAAACCCCACTGTCCCAAGACTGTCCTTTGTTTCCTTGCTTTGCACAACCCAATCTCCTATCTCTGCCTCCAGCCAAAAGGTCTCTCAAAGAGTCTGCAAAGTCCTCCACAAATTTAATCAAATGTGAACCTTCTCTCTGGGATTTATAAGATGCTGGATATTTAATCAGGTTTTATTTACTTGTCCTCAGCAAAGCCTAAAGTCTTGATCACTCAATAGGCCTGTTTATAGTCTAAGTAAATCAGTTATTCATATAACATGCAGCTGCTATAGCGGCAGAACAGGCAGTATGTTGAGCTATAGGAGGAAATTCTGTAAAGGAGCTCGCGAGTCACAAATTCGGCAGGCCAAACGCAAGCGCGACAATGGCGTCTGAACTACGTGCCGTCCTATTCTAAAAAAAATGCACAACACACATAAAGGATTTTAAATTCCTCTGTAAAATCATTGTATGATTGATCATTAAAATCAGACACGCTTGATTTTTACTGTTCAATCATGTAATGATTCCATTTGATGATGACGTCCACCACTGTTTCATGGACTGCATGCATAGGTTTCGAAACTTCAGATGAGGCATGGTGTCAGGCCCAACTTGGTCGTAACAGTGATGGTCTAGGGTTTCGCTCTCTGTCCCTTCACTCCAGCTCAGCATTTATTGCTTCCTTCTGTTCCTCTGGTGTTTATGATACAGATGACATACACCTTACAAATGCCTTGGACCACTTCAATTCTCATGTTTCTCCAATTGAGAAACTTTCTGTCAATTGTGTGGTCTCACCTGTCAGTCAGAAGCTTTTGTCTTCAAAAGTAAATGACTTTTGCTTTCAAGACCTTTTTGATCAATCCTCTCCTGCTAACAAAGGCTAGGCTCCTATCAGTTTCAGCCCCCCACGCGACATCTTGGTTATCAGTTATTCCCTCGACATCCCTATATAGCTCTACATCTTGACCCAATTGAATTCAGGGTAGCAGTCAAGTGGTGGCTGGGCCTAGATACCTCCCAGGGTTCTCAGTGTGCTTTCTGCCCTGCCCACAGTCTGGACCCTCTTGGACACCATGCATTAACATGCAAATGTGGAGGTGATGTTATCTCATGCCATAATGCTCTCAAGGACACTTCCTTCACCGTGCGCATGCTTCAATCGAAGTTGAAGCTGGTGCTGCATGGGCTCTTTCCTGACCATTCACAGTCACGACCTGCTGATATTGCATTGGAACCATGGAAGGCCCGTTGCCCTGGACATCTCTGTTGTCTCACCGCTAAATCCTTCAACTTTA
This sequence comes from Ephydatia muelleri, assembly GCA_013339895.1. Classification (NCBI taxonomy): domain Eukaryota; kingdom Metazoa; phylum Porifera; class Demospongiae; order Spongillida; family Spongillidae; genus Ephydatia; species Ephydatia muelleri. The sequence goes on from JABACO010000006.1 coordinate 10,635,164, forward strand.
GCTGAAGCGGGAGCAATGATTGGTGCAGTCCTTGAGGCAACGGAGAGCAGAAAACACCAGGCCAATGATGAGAAATGCTTAGCATTAGGGTGAGTCTCAACCCCTCTAGCAGTTGACTCCTATGGGGCTTGGGGTAGAGAAGCATCAAATTTTCTGGCGCAGGTCATAGCTAGGCTGGCGATACACAATTCACTGCCAAAGTCACCGGCATCTTTTGAACTGTTCTCAAACTTGAGCATTTGTTTAATAAGAGCCAATGCCAGAGCCGTCCTCCGTAGAGTGAAGAGCTGAACTTGTATGATGTAACATGTTACGCACATGTACAACACCTATAAGCACCTCAGTTGTAACATATACCTGAGTGAGTTTGATTCAGGGCAAGCATTTCCTCAGTGCTCAGGTACTCGCGCCCAGGTTTACGTAAATTATTGCGAGAATAAAGAATGGAGACATTCAGTACCTCAACCACTAAAAGTGACTCAGGAACCTTGAGAAATAGGGCAAAGAGTGTTCTACCGCATCAGACACCTGCCTTGATGATCTGGCTAAGTGCGCATTTACCACAATTATCACATATCCTGAGAAAAATGTACAAAGGTCTTGAAAAAACCCTAGTTTTTATCAAATTTGTACAGATGTCTATGGGTGTGTTGCTTTAGAGGCATGGAACCGACAGATAGACCCTGGAATTTTTGTTTCATGAATAAAGCTAGTTTATGAGTGTCCTTCCGTAACTTCTTGTTGATTTCTGTCATTTCCTGATTTTTGCTAAACAGAAATAGACATTTTTTCATACATTTCCATGGGCGCGTGAACGGTGAAATAACGGATGTGCGCGGTATCGGGTCAGCAATGCGTCATCAATGTCCGAAATTTCTGGCAATGCAATTTTGTGTCTGGAAGCTTTTGTTGCGAGTGGAAAAAGGTCTTTCCGCTACTTTGCGATCGTAAACAAAAAACAAAACAAAAAAAAATTTGTTTCATTAGCAGGTCCACGTTATAATCACATGAAATGCAACAGACTACTATTATAAAACAGCGATGGTGTTAGGTTTTGTTCTCAGTAATTACCTCGGACCAATGTTGACCAAAGTGCTGCTATTCTGCATTGCGGGAGCTCTAATGCTGGGGGCCAGCACCTCTGCAACGCCCATTTGTAAGACCACTGATCCTCAGGTCCTCATCCTCGGCGGAGGCATGTCAGGCGTGGCTGCGGCAAGAAGGTTGTACGATGCGGGCGTGACTGACTTCGTCATTTTGGAAGCCAGAGACAAGAGTGGAGGAAGGTTTATTGCAGAAGATTTTTTCGGTGAGAAAGACAAAATCAGAGCCGCCGTTATCAGAGGTGTCGACCTGGATAATACTGGAAAGTTTAAAACGAATCCCTTGTGGACTCTAGCGCTGGATTGCGGCATACACACCACTGTGATTTCGACCTCCTACGACTTCTACGATGCCTCAGGCACAATTGTGGCCTCCAGCTTAGATCCGGCATTTATCAACTTGACTAACAGATTCTACGAAGCTTTGACAAAGGCCAAAATTCTGCTCGAGAAACTCAGTCCTGAAGATTACAAAGACATATCTATTCGAGCTGCACTGAATATGAGCGGATGGTTTCCAGTGACTCAATTGGAAAAATTTGTGGATTGGTACAACCTTGAATATTCTAGCTTACTACCCCCCGAACAGGTGTCTGCGTTTGGCATATTTCATGACCACACCTTTGCTGACTTCGGACCCTACAAGTTACTTATCAACGACACACGAGGGGCCGCGTACTTAATTCAATGTATTGGAGAGCCGTTTTTAAAATCTCAATCCGTTCACCTCAACACTCTCGTCAACTCTGTTGAGCACGGTACTGAATGCGTCTGTGCCGACGTTATGGAAAATGGCAATCAAGCTAGTTATTGTGGCAAGTTCGCGATTGTCACGTTTAGCGCAGGAGTTTTCCAGTCCGGCAGTGTCTTGTACAATCCTCCGCTACCTCAATGGAAGTTGGACGCGTACAACAGTTTTTCGTATGCTGAAAAATTCATCACCTACATCCATTTCGATCAAGTATTTTGGGATCCTTCCACCACCTCCGTGTTCCCTCGATCCAATTATTCGGCGGAAGTGACATTTGCCCCTGGCCCAGGCTATAGTAATTTTATGGCGATGAGCATCTTTGGTCCTAACGAAACTGTTATAGCGAGCGAGTATCCTGAGGATATCAAGCGATTTGCGTATGAATGGCTCAGAAAAGTGTACGGGGCTAACTTTACGGCAAACATTACGAACATTGACATACCAAATACTTTCAAGTTCCAAGAACTAGGAGTACTAGTGGCTCTACCGGGTACTACCCAGGGCACCTTTTATAATGTCACCATTCCACTCGGAAACTTGTACTTTGCCGGAGATATATGCAGTGAGTATTATTATCGCTTTGCTCACGGCGCCTACTTGTCGGGAAATGCAACGGCCAATGCACTACTGGATCGCATGTCTGGTGGTGGTGCAATGAGTAACTCTAACGAGCGAGCATACGTTATTTCCTTTCTTGCTGTATTGTTTTGTGCGAGCTTATGAGCGCTACGCGTGGTGTAGGATTGATAGGTGTGCAGGCTAGCTTTGGACAATTAGCAAATGCTGCATAGTAGTGAAAGATTATGTAGTTATGATTACATGTAATAGTGAACCCCCCAATTGAGTTGCTGCGCATGCTTGTACATGTTGGCAGTGAAAGGTTTGATGAAAATAAACAAACTGTAACAAACACTAAAAGATTAATAAATATAATAATACTGACATTAAAGCCCATGAAAAGTATGAGATATGTATGTGGCTACTGCATGGATAAACACTCTGTAGTGAGTACTGTTGCAAGGAAGAACGATTGTCCTGTGTGTGATTGAAAACATTGTACGAACCACTAGTTCAATCTTTAATGAATGTAGCCCAAGAAACCCCCCGTGCAATAAATCTGTTCGTTTATCTATTATACCAAGATGCATAAGTGCAATGCTCCAAATCTACAATGAATTTTCAGAATCATTTGTTCCGACTATTCAACCTGTTTAAAGAAAAGGAGTGTCATACCGTCGAACAATCGGATAATTATATTGCATCCGGTCAGAACACAGGAACAATAACCGGCCCGTTAATTTGGCACGATCATCCTGATGGGTCGTCCTGTTAATGAACCGGATACCCCATTTAATGATCAACCAGTATTGCGCATGCTCGATGAAGTGTGAAAACATCATGCAACCGTCTAGTTAATCAACCGGATACCCAGTCGATTAACTGGATGATCAACAAATCAACCGGATTAACGCATGCTCGATAAAGTGTGAAAACGTCGATTATGGATAAGAGCGCCAGCTGCAAGAGCTTTCAATGATATGTTGATTCCTTGTTTCCTATTGGGACCATTGAATTGAACCCAAACAGCAGTCCTTCAGCACGGTGAAAGGTCTCCGTGAAATAGCACAAAGAAAGTACTGTATGATCATTGGTGATAACAGGAACAGGAGCTCTCCCATTCTCAGGATGTTTTACCACAAGTACGTACATAATAACATCCTGATGTGTTTTATTACCACCCTGGTTTGGGACTAACTCAACGGTCCCAGTTGCAAAAACAGAGGGCAATACTTAGCCATTTTATGATACTAGCAACTGCTCCACCACACTACTCACCACCAGATGTGCCACTTGCAACAAGAGCCAACCCAACTATCATGGACCAGCTGCAGTGCCTGATCTGTTGAATGATCCTCTGCCAGCCCTTGAGTCCCCACCACGCACTTGCACTTCCAGTGCAATGGTTCATTTTATATAATAAAGGTAAAACATGTTTGCTCCTCTTAGTTTGCAGAATGCATAGCAAAAATATTGCTCTTGGAATAAGTCATTGGTGCATTGCCAGTCACTGTAAATTCTCCTGGACTGACAACATTTTAAATCGCTCCTTGCTGGCAGTATACGGCTGTTAACATACAATTGATTACATGAAGCTGATGGCCTCTTTGAGCAAGGAATGAAATGGGAAGAAGCAGTCCAGTTATTATGTGGAAAAGCTATGCACTGAAAGCTATTTGTATTTTTGTAATAAAACTGATAACAAAATGGGTGAATATTACAGACATGACAATTACAGTGTATCCATTATGCAACATAGCTACAAATGTTTTAAAGATATCATTATTTTATAGCTAGAAGTCTGAAATGTCCTCTACCCAGCCATTCTTATACAGTAAGAATCGGACTATCTGTCACGAAGTTATAAGGTACTGAATTTTTAATTCACCCTGCATTTCAACGCAACCAATATGCATTAGGTCCCTTTTTGTGGCAAACGATCCAAATAACTACTCCTTGTTGCATTGGCAACTTAAATTACACCTATAATGATTCTACTCGAAATCTATGAGCAAATTTCATGACGCTGTCATGATTGCACATATTCACACGTGCACACACACACAGAGATAACATTTACACACACACACACACACACACACACACACACACACACACACACACACCAAATGTATGTGTACTATTTGCTGCTTCGTTTTATTGTTATTTATTTTAGGGCTCTCTATAACTACTTTAGTTTCCCATCCACCCTACCTCGAAAACAGGGTGCAGGCAGGTGTTGTATTTGTATTATGTATTATCATGAATATAATTACAATTGAATGCACTCATCACAACTTTGATTTCGATAAACACAAAAAAATGTCGTTTCCTTAGCTTGATCGCTCCAAGCAGGGACTGCCTTTTTGCTAATGCACGTGATGATTTATGATGTCATTGACACTTAATACAAACTTTAGGCGGTCTCCTACGAGCAGCGGAAGGGAAACTAAAGTCTATCTTGGAGTGGCCTTATTGATAGTTATTCCAAGGTAGGATAAATAATTTATCTGAGAAGATAAACAATTTATTTATGGTGTTTCGGCCTAACACATTAATACTAAACGTGACTGGCTCTGTTAAAATGTTTAAAAACTATTTTGTGTATTATACAGTAAGTCATGGCCAGCAATTGAGGACATGAATTATTTGAATTCCGTAATACGCGTAATAAAATTATTGTACATGGAGTCTATGGGTAATTTCTATCAATCGCGCACAGTTTAGTACCAAAGACTTGTAGTCAAGTTTATAAACCTAAGTATGATACAGGGACTAATAACACATTGTTTGTATATCTTCTGTTCTGTAAAAATTTGCCCCCATCAATTTCAAAACGGGGTTTTGTTTTACTGCATACATTTAATGGCTGGCATACTGTTGATCACTATTTTCCCTTTCCTATTTTACCGCGTGAACGATGTATTGAAGATTATAAAGTGGATTCTGAAGCCAAAGCTATTTGCATATTTGTATGTGCAAATAGCATATCTACCCCATGCGCACGTCTATTTCTAGATTCAAGTATGTGAATTCTAGTACCCCGTTCAAGCCATAAATTAATTAAACGTCATAACGTTGTCCAAGCACTCCTCAAAGCCTTGCTTCTTGTACGATACTACTATACCACTACCCGGCCAACTCTCAGACATGGCAGCATACATGCACGACCCCGGTCGTGTGTCCGTGGAGTATGTTGGAAAGATGTTTCCTAGCTTGGTACGTTTTGTTACGATAAGCTATATTGCTATAATATGAGTTAACACTCAGCAACAGCCATCACCAAACAGCGAGACTAGGTTTTTTTTTGACAGTATTTACGCATGGTATAGGTTATACGTTATAACTGAAAGCTATATGCAGCCTTCTCTGTGATCACGCGTACGTAGGATTTTGATCGAAACACGAAGTGTGCAAGCAACTTCCCACCGCATGTACGATCCATATGAATAGGGAAACCCTAGCTGCTAGAACGCCACAGTGCACCACACGCATCAACGCATAATTCCCACAAATGCGAAATACAAGGCAACTTATGCGCGATCGCGTGTCATAGGTTGTGCCTTCAAATATGTACCACAATATCTCAGCGAAGAGTCTGAGATACGCTTGTTTATATGCGAGTCGATGGTGCATGGTTTCCTTCTCAGCACATACAACTCACTGCCCGGTGGTGGAGTCACCATGATTACTGATATTATATACTTATGGTACAGCACGCCACCATTAATTCGTTGCTGATGCCTTAATTGAGCTGGAGTACCGACTCGAAATAGAGATGGTTATTCCGTATTACTACCAGTTCTTACTTCGGCGGGTGAGTATTATAGTTAATCCGACCTCTGTTGTTAGTACCTAAACCCTGCCAGGGGCCGCACCCTAGCTATGCCATTGCTATCACAAGTCGAGACAACCAAAATCATCGGACAATGGAAAGGAGGGATTACGACGTAACCAAGGAAACCCATAATTTGGCTCGTTCCATTGTGTCTCCCTACTAGGCAGTACTCAGGATCTGACTACTCTGATACAAGTAATTCATTACTATCGATTAGAACGCTACTTATATTCGTGTGCTAGCATAGTTAATTGGCCATTCACTGTCTTTTCAAATTTGCAACAAATGGAGTCATCGGATCACCATGCGGAACCAGTTCTCGAGAAGCGCTTCAAAAGAAGAAGAAGAATTAATGTGGAAGTCTGACACAAATACTTCGTGTCATGAGTGGACATCCTTAACTGGTGAAAGTAAAAGGAAAGTTCTTAAGGTGCAAATACACTTGACATTAGTAACATTCATCATACATGTACATTGTGTATACCAGCTGCTTCCTTCATAGATGAAAGACATCCCTCTGCCTAGTGCCCTGCACACAACAGTAGTGAAGCTATGGGAGGTACTATGTGCAGTGAGTCAAATCACTTGTCACCATATGACTTCTTTTTGTTGTTGACATACGGAATCCTAAGGATTTTGAAGATTTATACAGCATACTGTTGAATCACCATCACCCATGCATGCAGAATGCTTCAAATCAATTCCACCAAAAGGTAAGTTTAGCTAGTGTGCAGATATAATAAGGATGAAATGCTACTCTATTCTGTCTATACAGGCCAAACAATGGGTTCAACTCTTCTTAAGCATCAAAGAAGAGGGTCACCAAAAGAAATAAATAACTTCTTACATGCATGCAATGGTATACCATGTCCCAAACATTATACGCCAATACGGAAATTTGAAACAATTTTCATGTCAAGGTTGATAATGCACTGTACTTCTTTCTTGATAGTTATTTATGCACTTCAGGTGTTGAGAAACACAACGATGATGCAAAAAGAAACTACTTCTCTAGCAATCGATGGGATGCACCAGCTGACATTATGATGACAGAGTACAGGCTGAAGATGCTGCAGGAATAGTAGAGAAAAGAGGGCATATACTAAGTGGGACTCTGCTCACTGGCATGAAGGTGGAATTGAGGCCCTCCGAGCTAAACATAGAGAAGCAGTACAAAGGCCAGCAATCCCTGAAGGTTAATTATATGTGACACAGTGCTGTAACAATTCATGAACCATTTCTAGATATTTAACCACTTTTTGACTAGCTCTTGCTTTAAAGAGCAATGTAAGCAAAACAAAATGCATGCCTTTTTCCGGCCTAGCTGTATCTGAATTCCACCCCTTTAGGAACATGTTTCCTATTCATTACAAGTTGTGGAAGACCATGACCTTTACTAAAGAATACCAGCTGATGTGGTCAGGACAAGATAACAGAGGTTCTAAAGGAGACCACCTGCAGGATCTTATACAAAGGATTCGCCAATAGATGATGCAGGAACAATGATAACTGACATATGTGCAGCAGGGCTCATCACATAAACCATATAAGTTCATCCCTGCATAGTACACAGAATCAGATGCATAGAAAACATATATGGTTTGCATATTTCCTACAGGTAATATATGAGAGGGGAGGCCAGGAAGGATGTGGGGTGGGAAGCATTCTGATCTCTATTTGAGAAGTGATGTCTTTGTTCAAAATATTACCATGCACTATAAATGTCTGCTGCTATTTTTATACTGCTGATTATGTGTAGGCAGAAGTATGGGGATGGAGTGGGAGGGCTAATGGCTTTTAGCAGGCTTTTAGTATTCTGATAACTTTGTGAGAAATGACAATGACAAGAGTAACTAATTCATAATTTATTTGATGAGCATGACAAGGAAATGTAAGTTGGAAGTACTTATTATATATTATACTCAAGATAGGTGGAGTCTTGCCCAGGGTACAGACCACACCCAGACAACACAACTAACTAGCAGCTAGAGATATTTAACCCATTCTTGCCCAGGGTACTGGCCACACCCGGGCAACAGAAGTAGATAGATTTAACCCAATCTTGCTCAGGGTACAGACCACACCCAGACAACACAACTAACCAGCAGCTACACAGCCAACAGTTTACAGTATGGTAACAATATTGATAAGCCAATCAACCTGTATCAAGCCAGATGTGAATATTGTATCATGATGATAGCGCTGACAACATTGTACCAGGATCGAAATAAAAAATTGTTACCAGATGTTATCAATCAGTATCTAGCTTGTTATCTTGTCGTATGTCTATTGATAACAGCTTGTACCAGTATTGATACGATGGTACCGTATATAAATAAATGGTATATAGCACAAAAAAATAAGAATAAAAAATTGTGTAAATGAAGGATGGATCTCTCAAATCACTGACTACCAGACTCCAGGTTGTAAGGTGGGGTGCATGACGACGTATACTAAATTTATACACTTAGTTGAAGGCAGTTGGCTGCTAGAGAACGCTGCTGATGTACTAAGCTCGCCGGCCATCGCGTGGTCAAATATATCGGCTTCGAAGCACGTGTCAGAAAAAAATTGAAATGGCGCGTTTGCTTCGAGGTGAGAGCAAAAGGCTTTAAGTGACCGTCTCTCCTATGTTACAAAGGATTCTTTATCTAGGATTTGAAGGCGAATTTTATTGCAAAGAATGCAATGAGGGTTTTCATTACAAGAGTCGACTTGAACGACATATTCAGAGTTCATCACATAAGGCTTTTGTGGATGCAATGGAGCGGCAACGCCGCAACGGACATCAATGATCGAGGTAAATAACGCGGTACTGATGCATGCGATGTATTGTATTAACTGACTTTAGCCCCACCAAGAACCGCGTACATCAACATCGCAGATGATGAATACGCTGAACAGGATTTCGGTGTAGAAGATGCCGCGGATAATGATGAGTATGCTGATAAGGACTTTGAGAACCTTGTGAAACAGTTTAGGGTGGATGAGAAAATGTGCTACTTCCATTCCCAAGTAAGATATTTGCTCTCCTTTACATTCTCATACATGGTCCACATCCCATCGTATGTACTGATGTACTTCTATCTACTGGGTACCACTATTTCCTTTACAACAGGGTAGCGCAGCTCTTATGTTTATTTGGTTCATACTCAAAGAATGTGGTATTAACGTGCCTAGCCTGAGAGCATTCATAGTACTTGGAGTTGATATGCCACAGAGGGTTAGTTAATCATTGCTTCAATTTCATCAGCATATAAAGTGGATCTTCTTAGCACTTGTCCACAGATGGAAATCCATATTACAGCCTCTCATTGACATCCATCATATGCAACTGCTTACAAACCCTGAGATATCCAGCTGCTTGGCTCGTTTTCCTGTTCGTACAGAGGGTGATTACACGTATGTTAATGTGTCATTCATTATTGTTTTTTAAAATACGCATTTGGTGTAACACAGTAAAATTTATCCTAGAAAGCGTTGGAATGAAAATCCCAGGTTTGCTACACTAATGGTGTCACTACCTCATGGAGAGGAAATATTTGTACGCAATTGGGTTTATTTTCACCACAATGACATTGGTATGACAAAAGGAGTCATTCTGTCATTTTTCAAGCAGGTACACTGGTTACGCGTACTGTAACACATTTATAATACGTGCGTAACGTATGTAGATTTCAAATCACCAGTTAATTACTTACTTTCATTTATCCAGGGTTCTTCAAATGAGTTGCATGTTGAAATAGAACCTGTTATTGACAAGGACGCATTCATACACATAACTTCGTACCCTGAAGATGTATACTTTCCAGAAGATTGTGGCATCATTCTAAACAAACTCACCATCCGTTTGACTCAAGTATCCCACCTTGCTCAGCCTTCATCATCTCTTCTAAAATGGGATGGAAGTAAATTTGAAAGGCTAAGCTCACAGGTAATGTTTTTTGGGCATAGCTTATCGTTACTTTATTATTTTGGACATTGACAAGTATCTCACACCTCATCCGCTTAAGGAAAAGGCTAGTGGTACCACAAATTTTATTCTGTGATGATACAAGTGGCAATCATAGCATAAAGTGGCACAAATTTGACTGTTGGTACCTTTTGCTAGCAGCCTTCCTCGCCACGAGAATAGCACAGTATCAAATATTCATTTTGTGTGTTGTTCAGACAACGGGACACCTTTTGTTTCTGAGCTACTGTGAATGTGTTAGAAACAACTGGTATTGAGGTGTAGGGTGCTAGCACTTGCACTACTGCTCTAGTGATTGCACCTCTTTTATCTGTGACAACCCACGTGCAGATAAGAGCTGTTAGGCCATCTTGGGAGCACAGCACTGAAGTATTGCCGCATTTGCATGGTATGTTAATTATACATGTAGGTAAGAACTAGGAAGGTGGTGTGATTTTGTTTGCACAGGCTGATAAGAATGATTCCCCGACGAATAATTTACGCGTTATAACGCGTTACATAGCTCATTAATTTGGGCGTTATACCGCGTGGTTAACGCGTTGATAACGCCCCATTTTCGCGCGGTATAACGCGTTCCATACGCGTTATTACGCGTTGCGTCTACTCTATATGATTAATTAATTTTGCTAATTACAAGTGAAAGTGTCAAATTTTTTTAACTTTGCAGGTACAATACTGAGAGCTGCAAGGACAAGCACCACATGAAGCACACTAGCTGCCTAGTACAACGTCACATTAGTTGGCACAGGAGCCAAGTAGACCTCCATCTGCCTCATCTCCAGAGGAGTCGACGTCCCCATCAGTGTGGCCATGTACTCCAACGTCCCCATCAGTGCGGCAATGTACTCCACGATCAGCCTGTACACCAGCTTTTGTCACTGACTCCTGCAACATAAGAGTTTGTAATGTTTATATCACTTGTAGTACATAACTCACTTCACATTGCTTTCTTTTTTCTTCGTTTCTCAGGCTTCTGCACTTGGAATTCATGTTTACATGCAGTATTTTTTGCCATTGTTGTTCATTAGTCTGAGGAAACTTGTACTTGATGTGCCCTGATATTACAATAGTAAGAAGATTAATGTTTTAATAGTAAACTTCGATTACCAAATCACTGCTTTCATTGGATATCAATGTTGCTGATTCATCCTACATGTGTATGTATGAATAGAGCATAAAATATAGAAATACAACAGAATCTTTAAGTTAATCACTCGTTCTGAAAGGTGTTGTAAAAGCTGTGCACTTTTTTTCAGCATTTCTTCTGATTGCGACCTTTTGCGTTTGGCATCCTATTACAAAAATACTATCCAGATGATTGCACGACTCACATATTAATGATTACAACTTACTAGCCTACGTTGAGTCGGACAGTTTGCTGTCTGACTGACTAAATGAAAGAAATTACAATTACACTCCTGAACAGTACACATTGTTAAAGAGCAATAGTTACCAAAGAAAAGTTATTGTATCCAACGCGTTGTTATATTTATTTTGCTCACGTGGTACAAATATACACAAATAATGTACATTCATAGGACCACACGTACTGACATCAATTACGTAACAAAACATAAAGACACGTGACGTGATTTGATACCTTTGCTAGTACTGGCCACGGCTGACGATTCCTTTTGCTTTACTTCAGATCCTCCAGAGCGCTGATCCTCCTTTTCAGTGTCTTCAGAATCAACTTCTGTACGTTCGTATACGTTAGCTATGATCGCACATGTTTGTGGCTTACCTTCTGCCATTTCCGCCAGTTTGGCTTCCATCTTTTCGCGCCCACCTGTAAAAACAGTCTTTTCAAATCGAAAGAGATACACAGCCTGCTAGATGCCTTACCAAGCGCTACGATCGTTGCTCTGTAACCTTTCCCGTCGGTCCACTTCACTTCGCATGCGTCGTTTACGTTCAGGTTGCTTTGGTCCACAATTTTTTGGGTTGGTACTACGCTAGGGCTTCCATCTTCAAACGTAATGCAAGCGTGGGTAGGTGCTGATTGAAGAAGACAAGTGACAACGATGAGTGACATTACCACGTACGAGAATTACTTACGACCCCAATTCGCACTCAGAAGCCGGAGTGACATGTCGCAACACGCGGTGATATTCCGAATACTATTGGTTACATCCGATTTGCAATAATCACGTGCTATAATAGTCTCAAGCAAAAATGAAACGATGAGATTGTTGCATTCCAAAGCGAACTAAAACACTCTACAGAAAGATAATGTGTGGGGGAAACTACGATACAATAAATGATACTAGAGCTGCAAGTGAGAGTGCGGCGAATTCACTTCAACACTCTGCTATTAGACGCGCAAAAGGTGAAATGATTGCGTGTTGCAACCCCTCCTGTAGTGAAGAGGAAGATAGCTACTTAAAGAAAAGACAAGAACAGCCGCATGCGTGCGGGCGCGTATAGGCCTATTAAAAACGGTCTCTCGTCGATCGTGTCGAGTTACATGTATACCGTCGATCGGTATGTAGCTATCAAGTGTAGCGCTATCATAGCCCGAATGTGAAATAATACACTGTTGTCTTCGCACCGTACATATATATCTCATTTGTACAGTGCTACAACACAGCTGAGGAGTCGATCTAAAATCATCCACGACAGGTCCCCAGACCATTTAACGACGTTATAACGCGTTGTAACGCCAAAAATTCCACCCGGGAAATCATCCACGACAGGTCCCCAGACCATTTAACGTTTATCAATGCATAAACACGCATAAATACACGTTATAACGCGTTGTAACGCCAAAAATTTCACCCGGGTCTCTAAACATCATCTGTGAACAACGGAACTTAATGCAAGCTCAATGCAGACTCTGCAAATTGAACTTGAAGTGAATATGCAAAAAGTGAGGTGCGAAAGAGATTTGGACTGCGTGAAATCACCAACAACCCATGGTTTCATTTCCTTGGAGACATATTCTTGTAAGTGTTAAGTGCATGCAGTCAAACTAATACCTTCGTATAATATATGGGAAAGTGTCTAGCAAAGTATCCCTTCTGTGTAGTTTTTCAATTTTGATTTTCTTGATTTTCAAAGAGGTTGATCCATAAAGTTAAAAAGCACTATTAGGCATACATTTCAATACGAGCATTACTTTTCTCTTGCTTCTCCTGAAATTATTTTAAGGGCATTGGACACTCATATATACATAATTATACATATATTTAAGTTAGATAATTTTTTAGATCTTTACCAATTGAAGTTCTGCACACAATACTACTTGGCCCGTGAAAGTATATCTTGAAAAAAATTATTCCTAAATTATCTGCAAAGCAGAAAGAAGAAATTCTTGCAAGGATACGTGCTTTTAACACCTCTGGGTTCCAGGTCAAAATGTATGGAAATATTTCCAGTCAGTTCGTGGCCGGGACGTTAAAGCGTGGTCTCAAATGGCCATGTTCATTTTGTCACCCACTTGACTGAAGGAGTGAAATTGGTACTTCTGTAATATACCAAGGTATTTCAACCATACAAGTTTCATGGCATTTTTAAATAACTGGCTCATGTTTTGTGTATGTAGGTTTTTGAAATGACATATTGCATGCAGCTATTTTTCACCATATCGGGCTGCAGAATGGAACAGCATTTGCGACATGTTTGTTCAAGCTGTTGAAATCCATATGCCAGAAATGCTACAAAAGCATAAAGTACATCCATTTCTCCATATCATTCCGTGTATACTCCAGTTTGGACCTACATCAGCATTCTGTGCAGAAAGGTAAAATGATCTTGCATTGCTTACAAACATGACTAGTACCTTTAACCATATAGGTGTGAGTCGTTCAATGCTTCTGTAAGAGGACAGAATGTTTATGGGAACCACAAGTCACCTAGCCGGGACATTGCAATTAACTTTGCACATTTGCAACTGTGGCACAAATGGAGAGTAAGTGTTGTCATACATGTTTTAAAATAATAATAATGTGTTTCATTTTTCAGTGGTAATTCTACTCTGTTTAAACTTCCACAAATCCAACACTATATTAATGGTACGTCCATCAGGGAGCTCTACGACTGAAATCTATCGACCTGGAACACTGCGTTTTGTGAGTGTTTTGTCATGCATTTGTACTGTGGTGATTGTATCTTGTTTAATAGGTATGTTGCAACTCCCAAGCAATGCAATTGCAGAATATAGTTGTTTGACTTCATGGCAGTGAACCCTGCCATCTCTCTACCCTCACTCCATCCTATGAACTATTACAACCTGAGTGATGTAGTCAGAGGCACTGTGTCTTGGGCAAAACAGATTGTCTGTTGTGGTGAATATGACAGCATCAGTCAGGTAAAACATATAACAGTTGTTAGTGCTGTTATGATTCAAACTCAATGACCCATGCAGAATGTCAAGTTTGGAGTTTTACTTGTAGCCTGCAAACCAAAATACAGAAGGAACTGCATTCTGTTTAATTCAGGCTTTTCAACCTCTCACTACTAGCTGTGAGGAAGCTGTACAATGACCCTGTTTGAGCTTTCAAACAAAGTCATAGCAACTGCAGCAATGAACATCAGAAGAGCGGTTTCCTTTGTACACCAATGCTCAGCAACATGCCACTTTGAAGAGGGGCCAATGCCTGTACATATTGAAAGAGCGCAGATGTCTCAAACAAAGCTGCATTTTATACATGACTTTAGTAACAAAATGTATTGCTACAACAGGTACTGTATATTGCCTACATCCCTAAGCAGATTTAATTAAAGTCATTTACTTCCGCCTTATCAATACTGATACAAGGTTATCAATACTGGTACAGGGTTGAGTAATAACAGCTTGGTACAATATTGATGAATAATCGGTATTGTTACAGTATTGATACATGAAAGATACAAGTTGATATCAATGCTGTTACTAGACTGCTGCATCGGGATTGTATCAACTTTGCCCGAAGTCATTGTAAACAGGATTGTACACTACCCTGTATCAATGATGATAACATCTTGTAACAGTACCGTATCAATGTCGCTACAATAATAGATTATTGGCTGTGTAGAGATATTTAACCCATTCTTGCCCTGAGTACAGCATCAGCTAAAGTGATTCTTCCTAATGTGCACCCCAGCAAAAAGAGCTGGGAGTATGTGGCGCGCGCGCGCGCGCGCGTGGTGTGTCATTGCGCATATCGGGATGAGGTATCAAGATGTAGGAACGGACCGTTAGCCGTAGAAAATAGGTAGATACACGCCGAGCGCACGTTCACGCCGATGAAAGAAATATTCAAATGTATTGAACCAAGGGCACATTACTAGCAACGACACGCTCCTCCCACTTACACTGGCACCAATTTGCACTAAAAGGGCGCGCCCACCATTTGATGTTATTAAACATTATTGACTTCTAAATAACGTAATAGCAAAAAGTAATTAATTTTGTTGTTGATTCTCCTGCTCGCAAAATGAAAGCGAAAAATAAAAGAATGCATTATTTATATTAATCCAACTGCGGTAATGTTTAAAAACAATCAAATACTTTACATGCGTTTTCAATGCACAGACGTGTATGGATGTCCGAAATTGCTGGACATAAGTTGTTCTAAAGCTGCAGCATGCTAAATCATGGATGTAGCCTGCTGGTTAAATATGTCATCTCGTGGCACTTAACTGGATAAATACATCAATAATGTAATGCGTCACAAAAATTAATGGTTAGTTTTATTAATAGCGCGGGGAGTTATTAACGATTCCGCTCCTATTAACCCTATCAAAAGTTTTAACCGCTGTAATAGAATAGATACTCCTCCTTCGGTAGTCTCCTCCCTCCCCTCCTGCACACTCACAAGGCAAAACAAGACTTCCTAAAATAACTCACCCAAAGCCATTAATAGGGCCATACTTGAGCAATTGCTTGGTGGAAATAATACTCATCTCCTATTACGTGACAGATCCAGCAAATATTGGCAGACCTTTGGTGCCTATCACAAGAGCGTGTCCCAAATCAGATAAACCATAGATATTGTACTGGTATTTAAAGGAATTGAAATCCGATCACGTGAGCCATAGACACATCATTATGCGGGCACTCGTGGAGTTGACTACCACGCACGTCACTTGGTTAGTTAGGAAATTTAATATGGCGCCGAAGGCGCCCTCGTCCACTGGTCGTTGACGGCCAAAACATTGCTAAAAAAAAATTGGTGCTAGACGGGTGGTTTTTGACACTGGATTCGGATTCCGGGTGCAAATTGACCTGGTCCCTCGCGCCTTCGGCGCGGCCCTAAACCCTAAACCCTTAACCCCAATACATATCCTAACAGCGTACAATGCCGCGTCTTAAACTATCGGAGTACGAAACTGTTATTTTATTGTATTTGCTCCAAACAGCTAACGATCGTAGTTGTCGCAAGAAGCATTTCAGTCAGAGTCCGACATGGACTCTATTTGATTTGTATTGCGCGCTCACACTCACAGGCGAAGTCGGTGGAAAATTTTTATTTATCACCCCATGCGGAGAACTTCACAGTTGCTATTTCTTTGTATGGAATTCATACGACTAAGAGTTACATCCATCTTTTTATTGATATGCGTTACTTTGGCGCTAATTTTCTTTACTAATACGTCACGCGACACTTGGCCACACAGGCTGAAGGTTCACAGCTTCAAGACACTTTTGACTAACACAGGATCGCTGCAATAGGGTAGCGTTTATAAGAATTCCGTTGAAATCTGGAAGAGAGAATCGACGCTAAGGTGACACCAAAGACATGGGGGGCGGAGCTGGAACTACAGTGCTCTGCTGGACACTGGTAGCTATGCTGCTTCGCGCATCTCCCGCGGCATCGCAAGCAGGTAAGCCGAATCGGATGCTTGGCGCTTGAAAGAGAACACGAAAAGCGACATATGAATATACGCCCCCTTCCCATCCCGCTCCTTGTGCCCCTCCCCCTTTTATTCCTTTCTCGTCTCTCCCTCTCCCACGCACACACACTCGTCTCCTGCTACCCTGCTCCACGCTTAGGGACATTCGTTACCGCCCCCAGCAACATTATTGTAGCTCAAGGCTCTACGGCGCGGTTCGATTGCGTCTACCTAGCTTCGTTCCCGATCTCCATAAGCTGGCAAAAGAGTGGTATGACCATTGCAAACCCCAGATACTCGGTGCAAGTGAACGGGAGTCTAGTTATCTCTTCCACGCAAGCCACGGACGCAGCGACGTACACTTGTGTCGTCCTTAACGTGCTGACCGGCGCAACAGCGCAGAGCAGTGCTGTGCTCCAATTGGCATGTGAGTTATCGAGATAGTATCGTCCCCTCCAATCGCCTCTGCTGAATTCATAGTCGAGTAGTTTATTACCCGACTTCCTTGCTTCAGGCAATGCATGTGTGACGGGATTGTCTTTTTAGTTAAAAGTTTTCACCTCCAATTAAAGAACGCATTATCATTTCTTCTCTCCCCCTCCTCTTCACACTCCATAAACATCCATTCCTGGTAGTCATTGACAACGTCTTCCTGGTGTCACCGAGTTCCCAGACCCTGACTGAAGGGGACACACTTGGCCTCTTCTGTGTCCAGGGAGGGAGCCTCCCCCAGGCCTCTGTGCAGTGGACCCTCAATGGTGCGCTCCTGGCTTCATCATCGCGGGTGACAGTCCAGTTCTCCGTGCTCTACGGGACCAGTCCACAGCAGGTCTCTAGCTCGTTGTTTGTGGAACCCTCCCAGAAGAACGACAGTGGAGTGTACAGGTGTGTGGCTACAAATCCACTGCTTCCGAGCTCTCCTGTGACCAGCGATGGAGCTGTTATTACTGTCCAAGGTACAGTCCGTGGTTATCAAGAGGAGTAAAGTAAGGCGAGCGTGCACAGTTGTACACGAAAAAAAAGTAAATACATTGGGAAGTCTTTGAAAGATGGTGTTCCTATTTCAAACAGAATGGAGAAACATATTTTACTGCACTGTAATTTCTCTGTCTTTTCCAAATCAGGTGTTCCACAAGCACCCAATGTTACTTCTCCACCCCAAAGTGTGGTGGTTGTGACAGGACAGCAGGCTACGTTTGCCTGCATGTCTACGGGAGTGCCTGCCCCAACCCTGTCTTGGCTGTTTGCCGGCAGCACCCTTACGCTGGCGGGAAGGGTCGCTTTCACGCAGCCACTGGACGGCTCCTCTGTGCTTACAATCTCCAATGTGCAGGCTTCAGATGCGGGAATGTACCAGTGTGTGGCAGCCAACAGTGTGGGCCAAGCCATCAGTTCCCCCGCAACGCTTCAAATAGCTGGTGAGTTTTACGAATTGATTGCATGGTGTTTGAGGACATGTGAACCTTAGAGGCAGCCTTTATTACTCATGTGGACACTGTCGATCATGGCTGAAGCGTCCTCATTAAGATATGTCCTTACTTCAGATAATGTGCACACTAAAATGTAACTCTCGCCACAGCTACCTATTGACCCATTAGTACACTTGATTCTATCCTAGGGCGTCCATTATATCTTCTCCTACCGTCTTTTTTAAAATCACTTTCTCTATGCCTTCTAGGAATTGGCACAACTTTCCAATTAATGCCCTCCACTACTGCTGCTGTGCAAGGTAGCACGGCCATTCTAAACTGCGCCTCTCCTGTCAGTATTCCTCCTGCAATCATCAGCTGGACAATGAACTTTGTACCAGTCACCATCTCCAGGGCTCAGGTGCTCTCCAACGGGTCCCTGGCCATCACCAACACGCAGACCACTGACGAAGGCACTTACAATTGCATAGCCTTCAATCCGCTCCTTAACGTAACCAGATCAAGCGCAGGGGCACAGCTTTACACACTTGGTGCGTTGCGATCTGTTTCGGCACACTTGAGCGAATGTATTTCCTTCGTGAGCCCTGAATCATTAATGAAACATGCTCACCCTGAATCATTAATGTCACCCTGCATCAAAATGTACATATTTAGCTTTGACGCATCCATTTCTCTCATTCTTATAGTACCACCAACAGTATCTCCATCCTCGTTATCGATTGCAATAGGAAGCACTGTTACCTTCTCATGCAGTGCTGCAAGTCCAGTCTCTCAGCTCTACTGGTACAACTTCAACAACTCTCTGGTTGCCAACAACTCGCACACTTCTTCCGTTGGAGGGCTGCTGACCATTGTGAATGCCAGCCTGGAAGACGAGGGTTACTACACCTGCACTGCTGTGAACTACAAGGGAGCCGTCAGTACCACTGCTCTCCTGGACATCCAAGGTAGGGAACCAATGAAAGTGAAGTTCCCCATATGTTGGAGAGTTTACATTATTATTGAGACTGCTCTGAGTAAAAATATACGTTATCTTCACTTTAGTGGAATTATGTTTTTATTACAGAAATGGATACCTTCATACACAGAGTGTATACACTTGACAGAATACGCACAAACACACAAGTGCCTACCTATGGCATATATAATTGCACTAGCATTATTAAAATTATTGCTACCATTACATCACTACTTGCTACCGGAGCTTGCTACTGTAAATTATTGTGTTGTCATCTGTTTCCTATCTAGCTCCTCCCATGCTATACACAAACAACATCTCCTTGACGACGGTTGCTGGGTCCTCCATCACTCTCCCTTGCAATGTCCGGCCGGAATTGAATCTCACCTTCGCATGGTATTTTCAGGGGTCAAAGGTCAGCACAGGGATCTTGCAGAATGGAGCGCTCTCCATTCCCAGTGTGTCAGTGAGTCAAGATGGCACCTACACCTGCCTGGTCAGCAACCAACTTGGATATGCACAGGAATTTGTCACACTGACAGTGCAAGGTAGGTATTCATTGAAGAGGGGAAGGAGGAAGAGGAGGTGTGGAGTGGAGGAGGAGGAGGAAGGGGTGGATGTGGAGGTGAAAGGGGTGGGGAGGAGGGGGCAGTGTTGAAAGAAGAGGGAATGGAGAGGGCAAAGAGATGCATTGAGGGTGTCAGGCACATGTGCAGGATTTTAGAAAGGGGGGGGGGGGGGTTCAATTAATAAAGGGGATGTCGGTCACCAACATAAGAGCAAAGGACATGGAAGCTTTGATTATTGCTAAATATTTAAACATTAAAACTATTCAAAGTTGCATCGTAGCTTGCATGCGTATGTGCTGGAACGAAATGTAGGTGACATGTGCACATGCACGTATCTGATTCTCTTACGTAATGCTCTCGAAGCCTTTATTAAAGTTATCATTATTCTTGTGAAATTAAAATTATGTTCAATTAAAATTAAAACAGTTGGCGTGGCTTAGCTGGAGGTGGAGGATGGGCGGGGCCGGCTGAGGGGTTCAAGGGGTTCAATTGAACCCCTCGGAAACTCCCCCCCGGTATAGGCCTGGGGTGTGCATGAGAAAATGGTGTAGTGGTATAGCTGGGAATGGCAGTTTTATGGCTACATGTGCAAAGGTTAACATGTGAGTGACACCATATTATTAAAATGCCAGTACACTAAAATGTCACAGGCAGTTGAAAACATGAAATAAAGCTTGTCATGTGTTGTTGTTTTGTTGTTGTTTTTTTAAATCACACCTTAATTATTTCGTGGATAGAATACAGCAATAGGCAGCAATAAGAGTTAACATTGCCATTAATATGTCTTCCCTGCACCACACCCACAGTCCCTCCCACCGCTGTGCTCTCTCCACCACTGGTGAACGCCATTGCGGGACAGCAGGTGTCTCTGAACTGCTCCACGACCGGGAAGCCGACGCCCACCATAGCGTGGTCCAGCAATGGCATCAGTGTGCCAAACCCAAACACGCCGAGCTACCAGCTGGCGTTTGGAGGACAGGTTCTCGTCATACCTGCGGTTACCACGGGAGACAGAGGAATTGTTGGCTGCACTGTAACTAATGCCGCTGGTAGTGCCCAGTCCAACACTACAGTCCTGGTCACAGGTGAGCTGGAATTAATGCACACCGTATGTATCATGCGATAATATTTATACACGGTATCCTGAAACTCTAAAATAATAAGCTGCAAGTATTGAGTGAAGTAGATGAAATAAATTCAATGAACTAAATAAAGGCATGTCAAATTATTTTTTAAAACTCACAATACCTAACACAATGTTTTAATACCAAAACTTGCTGTTTGAGTGTTGTATGTTATCAATAAAGATTAGCAGTGGTATTAATAACCTGAAATGTCTGTGTCGTGTAATCATGATATATCAATTTGAATATTATTTTTTTAAACAAATTTGAATAAAATAGTACATTCTAAACAATAGTGTGAAATAATTTTAGCTAGAAAAATGGCTGGTTTATTCAAGAATTATTAATCGGTTCAGCATAATTTTATTTGTTAATGTATTTCTAATAGACAACCCTCCTTCCCTTCACTTCCCTCCCCTCCCCCTCCCCCTCCCTTCCCTTCACTTCCCTCCCCCTCCTCCTCTCCCTCCCCCTCCCTCTCCCTCCCTCCCCTTCCCTCCTCTCCCTCCCCCTGCTCATATTTTTCATTGAACAATGCTAGTACTTTGTAACCACAATCTGATGTGTTCATGGCCAAAAAGAACAATCCTCTGTGATTTTGAGGCACCCCTGTAAGGCCTTACACATTCATGATGCAGAGATTAGCTTCATTACCATTATCACATGTGTACATATCACATGTGTACATATCACACGTGTGCATATCACACGTGTGCATATCACATGTGTACATGGCACATGTGTACATGGCACATGTGTACATATCACATGTGTACATATCACATGTGTGTGCATATCACATGTGTGCATATCACATGTGTGCATATCACATGTGTGCATGGCACCAACTTCTATTTCTCCTTCTGCAGTTTTACCTCAGGTGACTGCCAGTCCCCAGGCCATTACTCTGCTAGCTGGAGCCACGGCATACTTGTCCTGCGTTGCCACGGGAGACCCGAGTCCACTGATCACATGGTCCACTTACTCCGCAGCCAACATCCTCTCCCTGGGAGACTCGAGGATTCAGGTCAGCCCAATCATACGACACGTGCACTGTGAAGGAATCACCTCATCTCAGCGAATATGGAATAATTCACTCGGTTGTTGTAAGGGCACGGGGAAAAAAAGCATAGTGCATTTGTAGACCAAGCTTACACCTCCCAGCGCACGCACACACACACACACACACACACACACACACACATTGTACACAATGACATGACATGAGGACTGAAAGCAGGGAGAGAGGGAAGGGAGATGCTGCAATGAGAGCGGAAATTAAAGTATTTTCATTTACTAAATATGATTGAAGGAAAGACAGTCTCCAATGAAAGCTTGATATGTTCCCCCTACGACCACTCCCCTCACCAGGTCCTCTCCAATGGCACGCTGATCATAAGGAACACTGTCATCACTGACCAGATGCTGTACACTTGCATGGCTTCCAATGTGGGTGGAGTCACATCGGCGACAGTATCCCTCGCTGTGCTCTGTACGTTACGCTAGCTGAAAGAAAAACAGAACTAGTACATCCACTAACACATGTGCTCACTCGCTTCTTATCTCCCAACCCCACCCCCACCAGTGTTTCCATCGGTTACCCTCGTCCCCACCTACACAATCCTATCCGGCAGAAACGCGTCTCTCGATTGCGGCGCTCTGGGCAACCCGCCTCCGTTCGTGCGCTGGTTTCAGAACGCAGCGCCGCTCTCCAGTGGTGGGCGCTTCGTGATCGCCAGCAACGGCAGCCTGCTGGTCGTGGGTGTGGCGCTGAGGGACGCCGGGAACTACACGTGCATGGCCACCAACACCCTCGGATCAGCGAGCGCCACGACTGCCTTGGTCGTGTTGCGTAAGTCCTCAAGTCCTCCGGTCCCATTGGGGTAGCCCTGGTGTTTGGGGGGAGGGGTTTGAAGGATGCATAATAAATATTGTAATTCCAATGTGAATGGTCAACTAAAAGTATCCAAAATCATGTCCTAAATAAACTGCAGGGTTTCTTTTTTTTTGTGCATATATCTTAGAGAATAATCATTAATCCTACTACATGTAAAAGTATATAGAACCTCCCGTGCTACCACAAACAGGTATACCTAATAAAGAACTCAACTACACAGATAAGCAGGTATAGCCAAGTACATACGCTTACTAAATGTGTGCCATGTGCAATAGAGCCAGCATAGAGTCAAACACGACTTTTGAATGGAACCCTCAGCCCACCTCTCATCTCTAACCTCCACTTCATAAACTCCACCCCCATGCCCCCACCCACTCACACATTTCTCCCCCACACACACACACTGTCACCACAGAGGCACCAGTCATCGTGCAGTCGTCAGGCACCATCGATGTCACGGCCGGGTTCAAGGCGATATTGGACTGTACCGCCTACGGTAGCCCTGCCCCCATCGTAACATGGCTTCAGGGAGGCCTCCTACTACCTGATCCATCCCTCCCGAGGATATCCATAGCAACGAACAACAGCCTCATCATCTCCACTGTGCAGACAACGGATGCTTTGACCTACTTCTGTTTGGCGAGCAACACTGTGGGACAGACCACTGGCACATACCAATTGAGAGTCAATGGTAAGCATCTATCCATATTTACTCAAACAGTTGAATAAGAGAACACGTTAACAATACAGATCTGGTGAGACGGATAAGAATTGAATTGATTAAACCTCTGAGCCCTACTAGCATGTATAGTGGAACAAAAGTTATGTACATTCTAGCTATAGCTTCTCTCCCTCCTCTCTCCCTACATCTCACCCTCCTCACTCTCCCCTCCCTACTGCTCTCCCCCTCCCTACACCCTCCCCCTCCTACACCACTCTCCCCTCCCTACACCTTCTCCTCTCCCTACACCACTCTTCCCCACTCTTCCCTCCCTACACCCACCCTCCCCCTCCCTACACCCACCCTCCCTAGTCCTGCCAACAGTCCAAGCCCTTCAGCTCTCAGTCACCATCACCGAGGGCAACCGAGCCGACCTGCAGTGCACGGGGAGTGGCAGCCCTGCCCCCTCCATCACCTGGAAGAGGGGCGTGTACTCCGTACCCAATGCCACCACGCCCACCTACAGTGTCTCCACCAATGGCTCCACCCTCTCCCTGGTGCCTGCCAGGAAGGCTGACGAGGGAGCCTTTACCTGTGTGGCCAGCAACTTGGCAGGGACAGCCCAAACCACAGTGAACCTTCGTGTGCTTGGTAGGTGATCCACCCAGATTATGTTACCTTAGGTCTTCGTGTTGGGGGGAGGGAGGGGGGGGGGGGAAGGGGAGGGCATGGAAGCGACAGGTCACATGTAGGTCACATGCAGGTCACATACAAGTCACATGTAGGTCACAGGTAGGCTGCATGTAGTGCTTGCAGGTGCAGATCGCATGTAGGTCACATGCAAGTCTCATGTACTTCAGAAGGCCAGTACAGTACAGTGCATGCATTAGAACAGATTTGTTCTGTATCGCAACGGGAATAGTTGCAAGTGTGTGTGTGTGTGGGGGGGGGGGTGGGAGGAGTTTGTAAAACTATTCCCATACCTAGAGTGCAGTGATGGCCATTTGAAATGTATACTAGTAGTACGGACATATTACACAACTGTACAAAATACTCATGTCCCACATGACACCTGATTCACACCTTACCTTCCACACCTAGTCCCTCCCACCTTCACCGTGACTCCACCCAATGTCACCATCGTGGAGGGTGCAGCTCTCAACCTCACGTGCTCTGTGTACGGAGACCCGCCTCCAACGGTCCAATGGCTGCGTGGGGATGTGGTCCTAACCCCCCAGGGGGTTTACAGCATCGCCACGGTGTCAAGGAGCGACAGTGGAGTGTACACGTGCACTGCATTCAATCCTGTTGGCTTGGTCAGCGCAGATATCACCCTGAATGTGCTGTGTAAGTGTTCTGCCATCACCCTGGGGTTGGGCCTGCTATGCTTTGAAAAGTGAAGGTGACAGAGCTGA
>JABACO010000006.1:10665256-10724021 GCA_013339895.1 Ephydatia muelleri
TATCGTGTCTCTGCGGTTCCTGCTTCCCACTCTGTTGCAAACTACTCGGTCTTGGTGTCCAAAGCGTCAACCACAGTTACCATATATGGACTGGCTAACTACACTACCTACACGGTCTCTGTAGCAGCTTACAATCAGGCCGGAGTAGGGCCCTCAGCATTCTCCAGCATCACCACTCCTGAGACAGGTACCTATTGTACCAGTAAAAGGAGATGTTGACTTTGTTTGGATGGGCCTTAATTGGAAACAAACTCACAAATGAGTTGTCATTCAACCATGCAACGTGTCGATGCATGCATTTTGCATGCAGCTTAGAAGTCTAGCTTCTGTGAGCCCAGTGTCTACAGATAAAAGGTTCATGATCATCACTTTACTGTTCACCAAATTTTAGTGTCATTGTTCGCAGACCATCCTACGTCATTAAGCTCCAGTATCTAGTACCAACTTTAGACATGTGTGTAATCTGTTGGAGGCAGGGGTTTACTGGAAGCAGGGGTTTACTGGAGCAGGGGTTTACTGGAGGCAGGGGTTTACTGGAGGGAGGGGTTTACTGGAGGCAGGGGTTTACTGGAGGGAGGGGTTTACTGGAGGGAGGGGTTTACTGGAGGGAGGGGTTTACTGGAGGGAGGGGTTTACTGGAGGGAGGGGTTTACTGGAGGGAGGGGTTTACTGGAGGGAGGGGTTACTGGAGGGAGGGGTTTACTGGAGGGAGGGGGTTACTGGAGGGAGGGGTTTACTGGAGGGAGGGGTTTACTGGAGGGAGGGGGTTACTGGAGGGAGGGGTTTACTGGAGGGAGGGGTTTACTGGAGGGAGGGGTTTACTGGAGGGAGGGGGTTACTGGAGGGAGGGGTTTACTGCATACATCACAATTATAGTGAATGAGGCATTTTAAAAACTATTACTTCATGTAAATAATAACCGTGTAAACAAATAAGAACACCATGACAAAAGACCAAGAATTTAGTGTTTTAATAATGTGGCTTAATAATGTTGAACATAAAATGGTGGTTTGGGTAAAATGATAAAATATTCCTGCAAATTATTAGACTTGCTTCTCGATGAAATTTAAACCAAATGATTGAAATTCCAGAACTACAATTTTAAACTTTATATCACTCACAATTAAAACCAGCAATCATTTTACTTAATTAATGCTTTTAAGAATGAATAGCTACTGTTTACTAAAATTTGTTATAAACACTAGCACATCATTAATAATTTGTCACGATTCTGATTTATTTTATATGGTATTGCTGTACTTACAAATGATATCAAATAATTATAATACTGATCAAGTTAGTTGTTATTTAGAAGTGTTACACTCATTTTAACACTGCACTCAGTGATTACACTCACTGCAGACCATGAAATCACAAATATTGCACACACGCTATCTTTTTTCTGCACACTACGCATGCACACACATGCTCGCACACATACATATACACTCACAAAACACACGCATACACACACAACACACACAACATGCACACACACACACACACACACACACACACACACACAGTTCCTGGCCCACCCAAAGCGGTGACAGCTGAGGTCCAATCCCAAACCAGCATACAGATCTCATGGAGTGCCCCAGACCAGCCAAACGGAAAGCTCCAAAGCTATGACGTAGAAGTGAGGGACCTTAACACCAGCACACTCTACCTCTCTGACACAGTAGACGCCTCCACCACCTCCCTGCTCGTCTCCGCCAAGGCTGGTAGGCTGTATGAAGTGGGCGTGGCAGCTGTCAATGGCGCAGGGCAGGGTCCATTTTCGAAAAAAGTCGTTGTATTTATACCAGTACCAGGTGAGATAACATTTCAAACCTGTTTGATTACCATTGTGGGGTGGGAAGGGGAGGGGGTGGAGGATTTGATGTAGAGGATCAAGTATGCATCATTACCAGCCCTGAATCAGCTAATTACTTGACTATGGAAGGTCCATTGCATTCATAACTGGAGCCTGTCCTCTCCATGCACCACTGGGGTGCCCCTGTCCTCTCCATGCACCACTGGGGTGCTTATCCTGTTGCCCACATGGTTAGTGACAAGCCTCAATAGCTTTAATACCAGTCCATAGTGATATGCCCAAATTTCCACACATCAAGTATGCTTCCATCAGCTATGTATGCATAAAGCTATACAGATTTCGCATACTTCGGTTCATATCTCTACTCGATGTCATGACAACGCACAGCGGCTTGTTCTGTGCATCAGTTACACATTGTATTTGAATAATTGAGTGACTTTTGTTTAGCCTCACCCTTCCCTTCCCACCCCCAAACCCCTCCCAACCCCCTCTCACGCCCCTCATACCCTCCCACCTCCTCACGCAAGCCCATCATCACCTTTGTCTCCTCCTCCCTAGTGACAGCGATCAACCATTCAATTAACCTGGCAGCGGCAGTGGCTACACCGGTGGTGATAGTGAGTGTTGTGATTATCATAGTCATTGCAGTACTTCTTGTCGCGTGTGCTCTAACTCGGAAAGACCTAAAGTCAAGGAAACGTCGAGACCTCTACAATGGTGAGAGCAATCCCCACCACAGCATAAGTGTGTTGTGTGTGTGTATGTGTGTGTGTGTGTGTGACAGGGTGGGGGATGTGTGTGTGTGGGTGTGTGTTGTGTGACAGGGTGGGGGATGTGTGTGTGTGTGTGACAGGGTGGGGGATGTGTAGAGGAACTAGTGTGACAATACTTTAACAACCTTCCTTCCTCCAGTGTACCAGGAGGAGAATCAGCTGACAACACAGTAAGTGATGTACCGTAACACTCTTCACTCACACAGTGTGTGACACAAAACATCCCACGGGTCTGATTGAATAGAATTTTTATTTATTATTTTTTTTTGTTGAAAATGTTTGACACATGCTCTCTCTCCTTCCTCCCCTCTCATCTTCGCATCATAGCGACCAGCTCGACGACCATGTGATACAGGCTCTTGGATCAAACTTCAGCAAGAAGAACACTGCACCACTGGACACTAACTCCATGGGTTCCCACGAGAGCATTGAAGTCCCTATGCACCTCATTGGTAAGGCATCCATGCTTTAAAAATAAATAAACATTTTTGACACGCAGTTTTGTTCCGTTGCTATTTAATTGTCGTTGATGTCCCAGATCCTCACTTTAATGTGGACTTGGGAATGCCCATTGGACGTGACGCCATGCGAGAATCAACGGAGGACATCCACACTCACTCGGATGCAGCCATGCAACAGAGCAGCCGGGCAGGAGCGGCCAATGGGACGACAGTCGGGAGGAAGAGCGGAGACACCGCACCAGCGAGCCAAGAGAGCACGCCCTCGATGACCAAGAGGGAGAGGGCAGCCAGCAGAGAACAGATAACCGACCCAGCCACGAGGGGACCCTGGGGAGAGAGTGGCTACCAACCAGCCCACAACCAGAATAATCCACTAGCGTCGAAAGATAGTAAGGCTGAAGGGAAGAGAACCAGGGGAATGGACCCCAGAGACCAAGGGGCCAACAACCTGGAGAGTCCACTCGGGTCGGCCAAAGAGAGCAGGACAGATGTGAGGGGGACGAAGGTAGATGGTCGCAACGGCATGTCCAGCACGAGCAGCACACTGGAGTGGGTGGACGGAGCTCCGTCTGATGGACTCCCGCTCATCGGTCCCATCATGGACACAAAGATTTGATGAGAAAAACAGCCATCAAAAAATTAAACTTTTTAAACTAACGGCATTAGTGCTTTGCTGTAGTCACAATGTACAGCTAACGATAATATTCTTATTTTTATCTCTGACAATATGAAGTCATATTCTGCCCTTTCGAGTGTCATTTATACATAAAACAGATCTCATAAGATGGGACGCGACTGCAACAGTCAGGTACAGACACACACACATCTGTAGTAAGGGTAGTATGCCACACCAAACCTCAGCACGCAGTGTGCGTTGAAGATTGGACAGTTACATTTCATCTCTGCATGATTGAGACACATCAACACACAGGCAAACACGTGACAATGCAAACCCTCCAGCTATTGTGTCTGGTGCGTTAGTCTTAGTATGGCGATGATGAAGGTAACCAAGGTAACCCGTGATGAATTCAGATAGGTGTGCACCTCAGGTCTAGGTTGCTAGCTCTGAATAGCACGTAACTAGATGGGAAAAAACAGTAGGGTGTGCATTAAAAAAGGACACTAATGAGTTAGGATCACTGACCTCCTCGAGCTTGCTCTTCTTCTGCCTCTCGAGTTCTCCCAGGAACACTTCAAACCTCTCCTACACAGAGATCAATGTCAACTCTTATCCTCCACATAAACATGCATTGTCTTGACTGTGCCATTAAGGAGGTCCAACAAGACACAGATCCATGCCTCAATGGAAGACAAAGACGAATATCAACAGCCAATCTAATTTGTACCCTGCTATGTGAATGCTAATAAATTCTGTTCGCCCTATGGGTTAGCAACATGCTACAAAATAGGTCTTACTAATGGTACTCTCCTCTCCTTGTTCCCAACTTATCCAAGCCTCCTTCAGCAGGAATTTCTAGCACTGGTTGTGATTGGATCAATCAGGCAATGATTCTGTGTCAGTTACATACATGATGACGTTTGCAAACGATTGAACTTTATACTAAAATAAGTGCTTCTAACTTAGTAACTGTTACCCACTTTCACATTCAGACCAGTCATAAAAGCAAACAAATGAAATGACTTTTACATATCCTTTGAGGTTGATTATGGAGTTGATGGTGGCCTTAATCTAACCATACAAGTTTCCATACTACTGTCATCCTTATGTTGTTAATCATGGCTGTAGTTATACATGTATCTGTATCTCATAGAGCTTACTGTACATTTGTTACATGATGTCACATTTAAAAATGACTTTAGTCCTACATGTATGTTTTAATCTTTTAAAAACTATGCACTCGATTACACCTGCTCATGTATGTGGTGTTCCACACCTGCTCATGTATGTGGTGTTCCACACCTGCTCATGTATGTGGTGTTCTGTTAAGACTGGTTTATACTAACTGAACATTGCGGTGTTGCATTTTGTCAGTGATGTTACATGACGCTGGAACAGACTTGAGTTCAATTCCAGCGTTGGCTGCTCAGCGTCTGACCAATCAGATCATGCATATCATGTTGCAAATAATTGCTTGAACCTCTAGTGTATGCAATGCTGATCAGACATAGTAAACCATGCAGGCAATGCACAGTACATACATCCTGAATGTTACCATTTGAACATGCAAGCATTTTGTACTAGTTGCACGCTCTGAGAGGGTTTGACATGTAGATCCACACATAATGCACACACATGTGCACACACACACACACACACACACACACACACACACACACACATACACACACACACACACACACACATCTCTGTCATGTTACCCTAAGAAGATGATTTGAAGTAGTTTGGATCTTGTGTTTCTGCTCTTCTATCTGGGACTCCAGGTCTTGAATGGCTGACAATATAGCAGCACTGGGACTGTTGGGACCTAAGCAAGTGAAACACACACCATGTCACATCAATGTGGGGACACAACAAAGGATAACTCCCACAACAAAGGATAACTCCTTATGATCTGTGCATTTTGTCATGTGACATAGCCAAGTTCACTATCATAAAAGTCTCCTTTGACCAATAATGACCTGGCCATGCTCACTGTCATGACACTGGACACCACAGGGATAACCCCTTATGACCTGCATTGTCACATGACCTGGCCATGCTCACTGTCATAACATTGGACACTACTGGGATAACCCCCTATGACCTGGCCATGCTCACTGTCATAACATTGGACACTACTGGGATAACCCCTTATGACCTGCACTGTCACATGACCTGGCCATCATAACATTGGACACTACTGCGATAACCCCTTATGACCTGCACTGTCACATGACCTGGCCATCATAACACCAGACACTACTGGGATAACCCCTTATGACCTGCACTGTCCATGGTCACTGTCATACCAACAATCACACCATCATCTGAGTGCACATGTTCACTGTCACAACACTGTCTGGCTAGCCACCACAAGCCTTTACCAGGAACAAAAACAAAAGTGCAACCACAGGCCCTTACCAAAACCAGCCTTTACCAGAACAAAGCAAAGATCTGTTGGTCAGTTAATTCCAACATGAAGGAAGTTCAACCAATGCAACCTCATGGGGGTTGTAGCAACAAGGGGCCATGGGGAGGGATGAGGTCTATTGAAATGTGATTGTGCAGATGAATCTAACTCCACAACTAAGACTGCTACACTAAAATAATAATAATTGTAAAAATGACTTGTTAGTTTCAGATCAACCTCTGTGGGCAATGGCACAGCTATTTTAATATTAAGACACATACAAAATCCTGCTGATGCTGACACATGCCAAACAAAGGAGTTGTCAATGTGTAACAACAAAACTAACATCATCCACGTAACATGCCTTTCAATCATCCTCATCCACGTAACATGCCTTTCAATCATCCATCATCCACGTAACATGCCTTTCAATGTACAGAAATACACACACAATACAGTTGGAATGTTACTTTTCCCCTTTACATGCCCAACTTCATAGACAAGCCTAGTGCACATATGGATGCACGTGATGGGGTTTCAAGTATCAACAACCCTAACTCAATAGCATTTGCTAATGTACAACAAACTGTGCACAAAACATGCAAAGCAGTGTGGCCTTGAGTTTGCGGTGTGTATTCCACAGGGCTGCACTATAAAGCATATGCACCATTTAATACATGTAAGAGGCTCACATGGATCTTTTTCTTAAAAGTGACACACCCTAGCAAATGGATATCTCGGTTTCAGCATGGAGTGCATGTACAGAAATGGTTTCCGAGTGAGCTTTCAGATTTATTGCATCAAATGTTTAGTTTACAGCACGGCAAATGTGATGGTTACTGAGGATGCCCTGGTAACACACATGACTACCACACTGCGGCAACAAGACCAACTCACCGTGATTCTCGTTATCACTGTCCTCATGAGCTGATAGAACGGAGAGAAGGGAGTGAAGAGTGGGGACAGAAGGGAAGAAGGCAGGCATGGGTGTGGTGAGGGCAGAGCATGATGGACAACAATGGCTTCTCTTTACATGTACACATGTGACATGGGGTCATCACCACAAACAGCTTCTATAACCTCATGCTTAAAAGGAAACTGTTAAACCACTCTCACATGCACCACTTCACTCCCTCCAGCACACACCTACTCACCCACACAAACTCCACAACACACCTCTGTATCCACACAATGTATACACAGACAGCAACACACACATTCAATCCCCACAGCTCTGTTCCTCACCTACTTGCAACTCTTCCTCCTCAGAGTCACCTTCTCCATCGTCATCGCTACTCGAGCTCACCTCGTCCAACACCTTGAGCAGCTCGCTGCGGTCATCCCCGTGGGGGGCCCCCCGGGGGCTGGACATCATGGAGTCCTCGTCGTGGGCTACGTAGGGAGTCACCGTGCGAGATGAGGCCATCGTGTCCCCTTCAGATACGAAGCTGTGTGTGTTGTGTGGGTATGTGTGTGTTAGTGTGGTGTGTGTTAGTGTGGTGTGTGTTAGTGTGGTGTGTGTTAGTGTGGTGTGTGTTAGTGTGGTGTGTGTTAGTGTGGTGTGTTAGTGTGGTGTGTGTGTGTGTGTGTGTGTGTGTGTGTGTGTGTGTGTGTGTGTGTGAGTCACAGAGGTACACTTCAGGTTCAGTTCGCTAGGGTCCAGTACGAATATAACTAGTCAACCTCTACCACTGCTCTGAACAGATGATGCAGACAAATAGTCCAACTGCACTAATTCAAGGTGCGTACGCTGGCTTTTCGTTACACTGGCTTCAGATTAGGTATTAAGAGCTTCTGAAGTGTAGCTGTGGACTATACAGTGTGCTTACATTTCTCAGATCTTCTCTATTTGACATCTCCAGCAGTTTGGCCAAATGATAGTGGCTCTTAATTAACCTCCACACTACAGGTTAACGTTCTACTTCACATCGTACATGCACCTTGCATATTGAGCTATGTTGTGCATACATATATATGCTACATCAGGGATAGACCAAACTATTGTTAACAATTTGTCTTGAGAACCCAATAGGTCTTCTTAGTAGATCATAACAACCATTTAAGGGATGAACAGAATGCAGTACAGGTGCTTGTGGTGTCACACTGATTTACTGAAGGGCAAGAGCATACAACCACCGATTTCTGTAATATACTGTACTTGAGGTTGCATGGTGCAAAAATCAATTCATTTTATAACATTCACAAGGAACACTGACATTTTCTGCTGATCTCCCTGTTGTCCAAACATTGAGCTCATCCCAGCATGTGCAATCCCCCCCCGGCCCCCCCCCCCCCCCCCCCCCCCCCCCCCCCCCCCAAAAGCTGGATGATCTGTCATCTTAATCCTTGATCCCATATATAATGCCCTGTGCCAGCTAAACCCACCTGCGGGCATCGTCTGCTTTCTCTTCTTCCTTTTCTTCCTCCATCACAACTCGGTAGCCAGTTGGATAAAGTCAAGGTGAAGGTACAAATCTGTTGAACATTACCCCATGTCCCCTTGTATACACCGCACCTGCCATATGCACGTATCTGTACATTGCACACACATGCATACACACACACACACACACACACACACACACACACACACACACACACACACACACACACACACATGCACACACACACACACATGTACACACATGCACACACACACACACACACACACATGTACACATACATGTACACATATGCAAACACACATATGCATGTGTACTTTCATGAATGCAATCTGTGCAAGCACTTGTAAGTAACATGCAGATGTACATCCAAGTAAGGAGCAAGTGTGTATTTTATCTTGGATGTGCACAGAATGTTATCAGATGTGGATGTGTGTACATAGCATACATGTCCTTATGTGGATTTGGTACATGCGTGTTGCTATGGGGATACGTACACACTGTACATGTCAATGGGTTGTATCTTAACTTATGGGATAAATGACTTTTCCTGCTTTCTCTTGTGCTCACAGATCAGCGAAAAGGATACTGACTTTGACTGCGAGGAGGTCTTCCCTCAAGAGCCTGTGAACCTCTTTCTCTGTCTCAGGGGAGTCGATGAACTGCGTGCAGACAAAGGAAACTTGTGAGTACCAAGTACCAAGGAAGTGAGTACCAAGTACCAAGGATCAAACGACTGGAGGAGGCACCAAGCTTGACTTGATCAGAAAGCGAGAGGTACACGATACATCATCCCAACGCCACACTTTATTAAGCTCAGCCCATAATAAGCTCACTGATCCTCTAAAACCCAAGGGTCACAGATGTTGGTGTGAAAGTAAATCATAGCATCCAGAACATGAGGGGGGGGGGGGGGGGGGGGGGGGGGGTGACCACCCTACTGAGGCAGGGTTAGAGTGTACACACATGTACCGGGTATGTATAACCCACTGTCCATTCTGAAGCAAGGCCCAATCGAGTCTTATCTCTCAAATAGCGTTGTAGGTACTGTATCAATGAATGTTTCTGATAGGCACCAATTAGTCAGATACATGTAGCAAACAACTTTGTCCTATTGTGTTCCTACACCATCAATCACTAAAGCATGAGGCCTGCAAGGGGCCTGTATGAGGCCTGCATGGGCCTGTATGAAGCCTGCATGAAGCCTGCATGAAGCCTGCATGAGGCCTGCATGAGGCCTTGCATGGGGCATACATGGTGCCATGCATGGGCAGCCCATGTGAGCATTGTGCTGGTTGGGGGTGTGGTATACCTTTTTATTTGCAGTCTTCCTAAACCTTCTCTTCCGTACATTCTTCAGAGGAATGCTTACTGAAAAAAAAAAAAGGAAGTGGGGGGAAGGGGGGGAGAGAAGGGTTGGTAATGTGGAATAGTAACAGAGATGAGACAATGAAGCACAAGATCTCTTACAAACATAAATGTACACAAACTTCCCAAAATCAATGCAGCAACTGTTGTTTTCTTTACTTTAAAATACAAAGAATTAATCAGACTGCACGGTACATGTACAGTAGCTTCCTAGGTTTCTATGGCACAAGACAAGACAATGATGTTCAGCTATCGGCAACACTCCATTCTACAAACATGCGTGTTACTAAGCAGAACTACTGTGCATATGAAGCCTACATCATGCATGTACCTACCTAACTCTACCTTTGCCCCACTGAGTTACATTCCTGCAGTGCAGCTCCCTACATAGTGAGTGCATGTGTGAGTGTGTGTGTGTGTATGTGTGTGTGTGTATGTGTGTGTGTGTATGTGTGTGTGTGTGTGTATGTGTGTGTGCATCACTTACTGCCATGGTTCCATACGTATCGCTTGAGGAGCTCTTTCCTCCTGGCCAATGGCAGCTCTTCAATGTTCTCAACAGGTTCTTCAATCGGTTCAGTTGTGCAAACCAGCATCTACAGTAAAACAATACAAGACGATACTGAAGCGCTTCCCCGCTCAGTGCTCCCTTCTGGCCCCTGCAGTAATTAAATGTGTGCAACTTGACTTCTGTGTAGCCACTTGACTTCTGTACAGCACGCACACCTCCATCCCCTTCCCCAGCACACTGCGCATATATATATATATATCTCTCCCTGCACAGTTCACTACACACAGTGTGCACCTCCCTGTCGTACAATGGACGCTGCTCACCTGCGATATGTCTCCTGCTTTGTACAGAGTCTTTCTGTCCAGCGTCTTGTGACTCTCAATGATGCACGGAAGATCCACAAGCTAGAAGGTTTGAAGAGGCCATTTTTGAAATCACGGAATGACATCATTAGTGAGGCGACATGACTTCAGTTGCAATTGACACAAGATGCAAATGTAACAGAAATGCTTTTTTTTTTTTTGTTTTTTTGGAATGAATACACACAAATGCAGATTGCACAGTACTTCTGTCGGTACTCTCTATATATATGGGATCATTTCCGCGAAATGCATGTTGTTTCAAGATTTCAATTTTTTTTTAATTCTAGAAGTCCGAAAGGTCCTCTACACATTGCTTCTTACGCACTGAGAATCAGAGTATCCATCATGGAGTTGTAAGGCTCTGAATTTTAAATTACCATACATTTCAACGCAAGTGTTACATTTCACTGGAAATTTTATACCGTATGCACTAGGTTCCTTTCTATGCACACTACAAAATAGTTAAATTATCCATTTCATTCTCATTTTACCCATGACAGAGCCATCTTTTGGTGAGAACTTGAAAACCAGTAAACCATAAGACACAAGTCTGGCCCAGAGGTGAACAACGACCATATAAGAGTAGTACAAACATTGCGTTGTCACTATAG
Organism: Ephydatia muelleri; assembly: GCA_013339895.1. Taxonomy (NCBI): domain Eukaryota; kingdom Metazoa; phylum Porifera; class Demospongiae; order Spongillida; family Spongillidae; genus Ephydatia; species Ephydatia muelleri. The sequence goes on from JABACO010000006.1 coordinate 10,676,593, forward strand.
ATCTGGTGTTTTCCTTGGACTGGATTGAATTATGATGAAGAGTACATAAGTTGTTACGAACTGCGTAGTGTTCACAGATTTTTACCTTATATTAATGCTAACAGTTTTGACGCATTAGATAAATGCTGATTTGAACACTACAGTAAATTGCTATTATGAAGTCGCAGATCTCAACAGTTTTTTTTTTTACTTCTGCAAAGCGCAACAGTCATGGGGACTGGTGTTGGCGTGGTGGGCGAGCTCCTTACCGGTGAGGACCACCATCCTATGCTTACTATATCGGAAAGTACCGATGTATTGCTGTGCTGCACCAGTTATATGCTGAAGTCACGCCACCACCGCACGTTAGATGCATATGAATCCCGACTAATGCCATTCAGCTGGTACGCACCTTTCCATTCAGAATCTCTTCGTCAAACTTGACGTGGGCGTGCCTCAGATCGTCTCCTAAAATAGGTCATCCTAATTAAAGAGCATCCAAAACGTAACCCACCGTAAAACTCCAGTTGCACCCTTTCTCCAAGGGAGTCGGACGTTATTGCTTCACGCACTCTCTGTGCATGGTCCTAATATTTGAACGATATGCCAAGCTAACATCCCTCCCACACACAACAGGACAGGTGCATTTGCTCATTATTAATCTTGTACACTTACCACTGGGAGACGCAATATAAAGGCCGGCAATTTGTCTTCTGCACCACGAGACATATTTACAGAGAACAACGCTTTTCCGCAAACAGATGTTACCAGAGATAGTATAGACCTGTATTACGAATATACACGGCTGTGTATTCATGCAGTCGCTCACCGGATGTTAGTAATAATTATATGCACTGTGAAATTTATGTCATCTATTATATAATACGTTACGCACATCAGAACGGTAACATTGATTTTGATGCCAACTTGCTGCCATCACTTCACGATAACAAACCCTTTGAACTCAAGGTAGGACCGGGTGAGAAAAGTTAGGCCTATGTGTTTATCCCGCTCCTCGTGTTTCGCCCCCTAAGTATTGCTACGGCTCACCATGCTAGCAAGCAGCGTATAGCTCTTATGGGGTAAAAAAACTTTGTCTGAGGTGATTGATTGCATATTTACATGCGTCGGCGGGAAGCTAGTCTTTTCTTCCAGCAGTTTCCCTCAACCCATGATTTTGGTTAGGCTATTTAGATACATATGTACTACATGTAGGCCTAGTATAACTCTGAACCTCTTTAGGCTGCTGCCGCGATGTTGAAAACGTCTTTATGAATCTTTTGCTATCATTTTAGGTGCAATGGATGATATGAGCAGCTTAATCGTAGCTATCGTTGCGCTAAGCTTGTGTGTGGTCGTCACAGTGGCGTTTGGAGTACTCGCGGGCTTCCTCTGCTGCGCACTGCACATTCTGAGAGCCGAGGTGGCTTTGTTGAGTAAGTCATTACGGTTTTTGGGTCCATACGTAAGCTGTGTCCAACTTCACATCCATGCTGAACGTCTTCATACGTGTACTTGTATGGTTCTGGTTGGTGTCTGTACATATCACTGCCTGTGATTACACATGTGTTGCACAGACATACTGTATTGCTCTTGTTGGTGTCTGTATATTGTGTTGCAGTATTTTGTTGCACAGACTTCGTAGGCGGTGTGGTGTGTCTTTGCTGTATCGTTGATTTTCACCTGCTCTGACACATCTGTCTGTGCTCCATTGCAAAACCTTTGCATGCTGTACTCGTTGCTGTCCTTTTTATATTGTATGTAATCAGCCTCTTTGTCACGTTCCATGTAGAATCTACAATGAACGCATCAGCAGATGAGTTCAGCTTGAAAGAACTAAGGTATGTCCCCTTCAGTTTCCTGTTCCTACTGGGTTCATTTACCCTGTGTCTATGGCCTACATGGGAGCATGTCATGTCAGGGATAGTGTCATATAGTGCATGTTATAGTACTTTTTTTTTTCATCCACTGTCTGGATAATTGGAGCATTATTTGGTTTGTTATGGTACACTATGAGTGATCAAGATGTTGTGCAGAGACTTTTTATCAAATCTTTTGGCTGCAAACCAAAACTCCAACATTGTGCATTGTTTGTAGATCTATATACAACAGATTAGCGATTTGCTGCTTAGTTGTATTTAGGGTGATGCGTGCCATCTTGTCTAGGTTGTTCACACGTGTGTGCTCTGTACCACGCCCTCTGGTCCACAGCCACCTTCCCCTCATCCATTGTTCACTATCAGGGTGTGCTGCTTGCATACTCGACTGTGTGTGGGCATGCTTCAAAGTTAACTTCTTCCTATAATTAATTAATCACGCCTGAAACGCTTTAATTAATCTTGTCTGAAACGTATCCCCTGCTTGTGCGCGCCATACCTAAACAAAAGACCTCATTGTCAATACGATACAGCATTTACTTTGGTAGACCAAATGAGAATAGTCATGCTCTCCTTGCCAAAGTTGTTGCTACTGAACACGGTAATGGTTGGATGGTCCCTTACCTCACTTCTTCACTAGCAAATGGTGGGAGGAGTGCTAGCTTATGAGTAGCTGTTCACACCTGTGTGTGTGTGTGTGTGTGTGTGTGTGTGTGTGTGTGTGTGTGTGTGTGTGTGCACGCGTGTGTGTGTGTGTGTGCACGCACGTGTGTGTGTGTGTGTGTGTGTGTGTGTGTGTGTGTGTGTGAGTATGTGAGTGAGTGTGTGAGTATGTGTGTCTGGAGGCAACAGACAACTCCATTTTATGTAGACGAAACAGGATGGACTTTTTGTTTTAACAACAGCATGGCTTGAGTTGCCATATGCAATGGGTCTTGTTGAGATTGAGAGTGAAAGATCTGGGGCATATGCAATGGGTCTTGTTGAGAGTGAAAGATCTGGGGCATATGCATACACACTGCACTGGTACAATTGTACTTGTACATGGGTAAGTATACATGTGGTTGGTTATCATTATTTTGCATGGGTGGTGTGTGGGTGTGAGTGTGGGTGTGGTCCTCACATACTGCGACAAGGGAAATCCTAGCAAGTTAATGGACAGCCATAAAACCTGTTGTTGTTGATGCTGACACGAAGGCAAAAGGAAGTGACATCTCAGCTCATTACATGATACACAGCCTATTGTGCTTGTGAGTCAGACATGTCCTCCTTTTAAGGTGTCCTTCTTATAAGGTGTCCTCCTTATAAGGTGTCCTCCTTATAAGGTGTCCTCCTTATAAGGTGTCCTCTTTATAAGGTGTCCTCCTTATAAGGTGTCCTCTTTATAAGGCGTCCTCCTTATAAGGTGTCCTCCTTATAAGGTGTCCTCTTTATAAGGCGTCCTCCTTATAAGGTGTCCTCCTTATAAGATGTCCTCCAAATAAGATGTCCTCCATATAAGGTGTCCTCTATATAAGGTGTCTCAACCAACACTCTACCACATGCTGTTGCACTTGTACACACATACACTGTAGGTTCTCTTCTACAGAGGCACCACATTATCGTTAGGTCTTATGCTATGTTTGCTAGCTTCCATGCACAAAACAATATGAAGCGACTAAAACATACAGAATTAGGTGAGATAATTCTGTGCCCTCTGTCCACACCTTCAATGGCAGGACCCACCCGTGGGTATAATTCTATCCTTGGACTTACAGGACAAAAGATGTCTTATCTCTGTGCGTTGTTGGAGAGATCTGTGTCATGCCTGTGTGCACAGACAATTCTGGTTCCATTAGTACCCAACCTATTTGCTTGTCTGGCTCAGGAAGCACTATGCATGCACCAAACATGGTAATGGTGGATCACTGGACTGCAGCCGATACCATCAAAGTAACTCACCCAAGAACCGTGATTTTGATTTATAGCAACTTCTATTCAGCTCTTAATGTTTGGCCTTGAGAGTGTAGTGTCCTTATTTATGAGCTTCACCCCCTCCCCCTCCCTCCCCTCCTCCCTTTTAGACATGCATATATTACTGCACTGTTTTGATAAATAACACCTCTCGTTGAGGCCTTAGAAACCACTTATAACTAGGGCTGCACTGCATGCCACGAGAGTGATGTAGGAAAGAATCGTTTGCTCATGAGATGGCTTTTAGTATGAGGTCAGTGCATTCAGCATGACAATTAACACTGGGGAGGGGAAATGTGACAAGCACATGGCACACTGAACCTGCCTGGTCATGTTCACATCCGTCTGTTGCCTCTGTAATCCTGAGCGGGAGTGAGTCGTTGTTGTATGTGATTGTCAGTTTGGTGTGTGATCAAAGTCTGTATATTAAAAATATTAGATGTAATCTATAATTATAATAATGATGATCATAGTAGTAGCCAACAGGCACACACACACACCACACATACCCACACATACATGCACACATGCACACACACACACACACACACACACACACACACACACACACAAAATACAAGTGGTCCAACCAGTGGTAAACTCCGGTGGCTGTATAATTCAGTCAGCACCTTTAGATTTCAAGGCATTTCTGCAAATCGTTAGATGTAGCAGATGCATTGCTCCAATTCTGCACACTTGGAATCATTTTTCAAATGTGCTACCTTTGGGTCCAGCTGCCTGTGCAACACTCTGGTTCACATGCCCGCTTCCACAATAGAAGATGAATTAAAACTGTGATGTAATGGTGACATCATAGCCACTGAGATGCCAACTGTCCCAGTTGGTCACTGGATGTCTGTTGGATGGGGTTCATTGAATCATCCTGCTCCTAGCCACAGCCAGCAATAGTGGTCTCCCCACGTCCCCTCCCAGCCACACCTATCTCCCCTCCCAGCCACACCTATCTCCTCTCCCAGCCACACCTATCTCCCCTCCCAGCCACACCTATCTCCCCTCCCAGCCACACCTATCTCCTCTCCCAGCCACACCTATCTCCTCTCCCAGCCACACCTATCTCCCCTCCCAGCCACACCTATCTCCCCTCCCAGCCACACCTATCTCCTCTCCCAGCCACACCTATCTCCTCTCCCAGCCACACCTATCTCCCCTCCCAGCCACACCTATCTCCCCTCCCAGCCACACCTATCTCCCCTCCCAGCCACACCTATCTCCCCCCCCAGCCACACCTATCTCCTCTCCCAGCCACACCTATCTCCTCTCCAGTCACACCTATCTCCCCTCCCAGCCACACCTATCCTCCCAGCCACACCTATCTCCTCTCCCAGCCACACCTATCTCCTCTCCCAGCCACACCTATCTCTCCTCCCCTTCCAGCCACACCCATCTCCTTTCTCTTGCGTGACACAGATCCCATTGATCCCAGAGGGTCATGCACGCTACTAGGAGCGCTACTAGGTGACACTCCACATCCCAGAGGGTCATGTACGCTACTAGGAGACACTTCACAGGGTTTCCACAGCCACATACGGTTTGGCTCCTGGCCAACATTTAGGTCAAACTGCAGGGCTCTGTGAAAATTAAAATGAAAGCAAGTGGTTAAAATAATCAAACCTTTGTAAATGAAAGCAAGTGTCTAAATAATCAAAACTTTGAAAATGTAACAAGTGGCTAAAATAATCAAACCCTTGAAAATGAAAGCTGCCTTAGTGAGCTGATGTATATCAATTGCAAGTCACAAACTCACATACCAGGAACAAACAGAACACAAAAGGCACAAGGTGGACCAGCTATATACTAGACTAATTATTCATAAATGCAACACGTACGTGTTCATTACCATGTCAATTGATATCAATACATGAAGATAAATTATCAGTTAGCTAGTTACCAAAAAAGAGAGTACCTCCTTTGGCTGCAATGTTTACAGTGCAATGAAAATAGTTATGAGTGTTATGATCAAGGCTGGGAAAACCCTGTGCCTATGGAGTGAGCAACAGAGGTTAGTCAGCAGTCTTGTCATGGAGGTAATCACAATGGTGGCAGTCTTGTCACTGAGGTAATCACAATGGTGGCAGTCTTGTCACAGAGGTAATCACAATGGTGGCAGTCTTGTCATGGAGGTAATCACAATGGTGGCAGTCTTGTCACTGAGGTAATCACAGAGGTAATCACAATGGTGGCAGTCTTGTCACTGAGGTAATCACAATGGTGGCAGTCTTGTCACGGAGGTAATCACAATGGTGGCAGTCTTGTCACAGAGGTAATCACAATGGTGGCAGTCTTGTCACAGAGGTAATCACAATGGTGGCAGTCTTGTCACGGAGGTAATCACAATGGTGGCAGTCTTGTCACTGAGGTACATCACACTATGCAAAATTTACTTGGAATGGAGGAGATTGTTTTTTAAAATAATTATTTTAGTTGTGGCCGAGCTAAAAAATTTAATGATGAAATTGTGATGGAAAAAGTACATGATTATTGTGCAGTGAATTTGATAAAAATCGAACTAAGTGCAGTTGTAAAATTAATAATTTCGATGACACATCATTATAAAAGTTGTTATTATTGCAATAAACTTTCGCATTATGGTGTTGAAGTTCCTCCAGGCTATTAATTCAAACCACTGAATCAAGATTTACATGTACGTGATTTCACACTGATATAAACATAGGTCAAACCCACATTTTGCATATCATTAATGGTAGCAACATTGTACCATTAATGATAGCATAATTAATTTCATCACAAAATTTCATTCTCATGCTGGCAGGATTGGGTGCTCATTAAGGGAGACATGTTGGAGTTACACATACAAGTAGTATTATAAACGAGTATGTCGTGTTGTTACCTTTGTTGTGTGTATGTGTGTGTGTGTATTGTGTGTATGCTTGCGTGTGTTTAATTTGTTCACTTCTTATGCTATATTAAAATACGTGTACAATACTCATCAATTGGACATCAATGTGATTTCCTTAATTGCCCGAATGAGCTCTGTACAGTTTTGTGTCCAATCTTTACTCCACTCTGTATCTATACAATTCTATGCTCACCTGATATTGTATATACATGGTCACTTGATACTACTGGGCAAGTAAATAAAACATAGCGCTCAAAATTATTCTTTTAATCATTTTGATATGGTAGTCAATTATTTCACGCTGGGTATGATACACGTGGCCCAAGTCATTTCATAGAAAAATAATTTATTTGGTGGAATGACAATATTGCCCTAACTCGTGCACAACAGTTAGGGTGTGCAACAATGATGATGTAATCGTCCCATCTCCCAAATAGGTTTCTATTTTTGTTCCACATGCATTTGACCTTTTCATGTCACTGTCTTGAACGACTTTCTTTGCTTCAGGCATGACGGACGCAACACGCCATCAGGGTTCAAGGCGCCTGGCACAGAACACAGCAGTTTTGTCACGCTGGGGCCCGGAAGCAGAGATGCTACTACACCACCTGACCTTCCGTGCAAGCCTGCGGTGTTGAAACTAAAACCAAGGGCAGCCCCCGAAGAGCAGGAACACGCTGGGGAGATCAGTGGGCACAGGAAGGAGAAGGCGGGACTTCAGCTCTCCGCTTCGGACTACAATATTCCAGCCGATGCCGTTCCCGTTGGGCAACCCCATCTCGGCAAAAAAGGGGAATCCCCACAGGCCAGGAAGATATCATTCAATCTCAGCTCTTGTCCTGGAGAAGGGAACTACACAGACGTGTTCGACAGGATCCAAGGCGATCGCGTCCAGGTGGTCGGCTCACCGCTGCAACAACCGTCGGTCGTCTCCCGCCCTCCCGACCCAAAGCTTTCTTCAGACGCCGCCTGCCCTGCAATCCAGACTCGGAAAAACGGAACCATCGTCCTTGATGGGTCCAGGACGTTGCCCAGATCGTCCAACACCCCCTCTGGTGACGCCGACCTGACGGACCCCGACTCCGACAAGGCGGAGAGGCGAATGTCGCTCCCGCAGAGTCGTCTGCCGTCGTCAAAGGAACTCGTCGAGCTCGATCCACGAAAGCGGATCTTCCGATTGGAGAGCCAGAAGAGGAAGCGGGCGGGGGCAGCGGTGGAGGATCGGAGCGGCAGTGATGCGGCGAAAGGTAGCGGCGGCGATGCCGCGGCGAATGCGAGTGGCAGCGCTGCCGAATACTCTGTCGTAAACATGGTAGACAAATTAAAGTACAGGTCCGGCGAGAACTCGGCCAAAGTGGAGGGATCTGGAGCACCGGCGCACTACACTCCTGGTGCACCAGAACAATGCAAGGATGACGTTGGGGTCACAGCCTGAAAGGGGGGGGGCAGTTCTTCGTTGAGTGTGGCTGTGCAGCGGCTTTTAATATTTAGGGTGGTTTTTGTGCGTTTAATATTCTGTGTGACCACTGGTTGCTGTCAACATTTCTCCTTTCCCAGTGTTGCTTATTTATGCGTGCATTTGCTGACTTATGGTTTCATATCACCACACCGCACCCAGCTGTTATAGAAAGCTGATGTGTGAATATGATCACATGTGTGTGTGGACTAGGGTCCTGCGAAGAGGGTATACACAATCAGAAAACACTATCTACTCTCAATCATCATCCATGCACTCCCAACGCACAAACCACTTGACCTGCACTGAAGGGAGGAAAAAAACAGCACAACATGCACACAAAAAGTTAACAACACAGCTTTTATGATTGCAACAGGTGAAGTGCCAGTTCTTCGTCGTCTTCAAGTGCAGAGGGTCCCGACTCAGGTCGCTGTTCATGCTCCACCTCCTCCCCCTGGTCACTCTCCTCCCCGCCAGTAGCTTTCTCATCCTCTCCATCACTCGGGACAGCCAGAACCACACCACCTTCTGCTTCATTGTCACCTGGATGCTCTCTCAATTGTCGACGCTTTGCCCTTAGTTCTTTGTGCTTCATCCTAATCCTGTTCCTCTCGTGCAGACGATCAAGCTTGTCGCTCTTCTTGAGTGCTTTCTGAGCCTCTGTAAGATTAATGCCGCCCTCACCATCGTCACCTTCGTCGCTAAGGAGTGGGGCCGCTCCGCCTTCCACCATGACCACATCTGCCCCATCCTCGCCAAAGTGCACGTGTGTATTGGCCTTAATGCTCTTGTGCAGTAGCTTCTTGGCTTGAGTCACCTTGGACACAACCTTCTCCTTCCCCACTGCCCCAGCCGACACAACCGCTGTATCACCTGACATGTCGGGTATGCTGGAGGGCAAGATGGTCCGCCGAAATTTAATGACATCACCTTCATCCTCGTCGCCATTGTCGTCATCCGACCCCAACTTGGATTTGACAGGAGCATCTGATTTTTGCAGGTCCTGGCACATCACTGTGCCCTGTTGTTGTTGTTGTCTGCTGAGAAACCTGATCCGTGGGGGTTGAGGTAGACCAAGGGAGTACGCATACTCAGCTGTGGGGAGCTTGTGGACGTCAAACACGTCCTTGTTGGACTGGAGGTGGACGGAGCGGAGGTAGCAGATGAAGCTCCTCTGCGCCCAATGCTTCACCTCCGGATCCTGGATGCAGAAGGTCGCGAGCTTCTTCTGGACGGAGACAAGCTTCCTCGGGTTCACGGCGATGCGGGCGACGGGGATCTTCTTGGCCTGCAGCGCGGCAACCATCCCCGCCTCCTCCGAGGGCAGGAGGACCAGCAGGGCCTGACCGTCCTTCTCGTAGCGAGCCGTCCTCCCCACTCGGTGGATGTAAGTGTTGGCGTCCTCGGGGCAGTCCAGCTGCACCACCCAGTGCACGGCGGGGAAGTCCAGTCCCCGGGCTGCTATGTCTGTGCAGAAGAGGACCGCGGCCTGCTTGCGGCAGAACTCGGTGTAGATCCCGACCCTCTTCATCTGCTTCTGCTTCCCGTACAGAGCCATGAGCGGGACCCCGGGACGGAGGCGGCAAAACGCCTCGTACGTGAACTTGACCTGCTTGCAGCTGGACATGAAGACGATGACTTTGGAGGTGAGGTGGTTCCTCACGAAGGAGAAGAGAACGTCCATCTTTTGGTGGAGCTCGCACACCATGTAGCTCTGCGTCAGTCTCTGCGGCGTGCTCGTCACGGAGTTCTCGTGCACGGCCACGTACTCTGGGTCCTTGAGGCTCAGGCGGGCAAGATCTCGGACAGATTTGGTCTGCGTGGCCGAGAACAGGAGCGTCTGTCTCTCCCGGGGGAGGTTCTCCAGGATCGAGTTCATCGCCTCTTCGAAGCCCAGGTCCAGGATCCGGTCCGCTTCGTCCAGGACGAGGACCTGGAGCGAGAGGCAGTCGAAGTTTGGGGTTTCGTCCATGTGCTGGAGGAGCCTCCCCGGCGTGCAGACGACGATGTTGGTCTGCTGTATCCTCTCCTGCTCCGCCTTGAGGTCTTTCCCGCCGATCACGAGACCCGCGGAGAGATCGTGCTGCACACCGATTTTCTTGAGGACTTCGAACGTTTGGTAGGCCAGCTCACGCGTGGGAGAAATGACGACGGCGCCCAAGCCATCCATCGAGGTCCACCGCTTGGTCCACAGGGTCTCCAGCACAGGGATCAGGAAAGCTAACGTCTTTCCCGAGCCCGTTTTAGCAGCGCCCAAAACGTCCTTTCCTCGTAAAGCATGTGGGATGGCTTCTTTCTGGATCTCGGTGGGCACCTTGTAGCCAGCTTTCTCCAATCCGGCTCTAGTTCGCGCCGAGAGTGGGATGTCATCGAAGGTCGCTACGCTTTCGCTCGTCAGGGAAGGGTACAAGGTCGCAAGCGTCTCTATCTCGGCCAGTTCCAATTTCCATTTTGGTTCTCGCTTACGACGCTCCTTCACCACCGTGTCTCGCCGCTTTCTTTTCCTGTTACGTGGAACGGGATTGCCTGTGGGAATATGATCGGACATACTAGTACTCTAGTGCTTCAATAGAATTGCGTGTCACGTGGGAGAGCGACTTATGGAATTGGCTGTTTGTACTATCAAACTTTGAACTTTCATTGTTGCATGTGTATGATTTTCAGCTAAAGGCATGATGGCATCAGCGGGTAACGTGAAAGGAGTGGAACTTGGTTTTCTGGAAAAGCCGGACGCCAAAACCGATCTAACGAGCGCTCATTTCCCGAGCAAAGTTGGGGGCAAGCCGGCATGGCTCGAACTCCAACAACTGCCTTCCCCAGAACAGCTGGCATGCAACGTCTGCAAGAAGCCAATGGTGCTTCTCATCCAGCTGTACGCCCCAATGCGCAAGCGTCCGCCCTCGTACCACCGCTCAGTGTACGTGTTCATGTGTCGAGACCGGGCCTGCCACCAGCGAGGAGGCGGGAGGCTGGCATTCAAGGTACTTCGAAGCCAGTTGCCGCAAACGAACGAATTCTACGAGTTCTCGGCTTGCTCGGATAGCGACAGCGACCTGGACGCAAACTGTCCCGAACCGTTGGGTAGCCCTAGTCGCTCGCAGACCGGAGGCAGCGGGAGGCGCCGAGGGAGCAACGAGGACGTGTTGAAGGAGTTCAGGGAGCAGATGGCGTCTTCGTTTCCCTACGAGATGGAAGCGACCAGCATGAAGAAGCCGACGAGCGCGAGCGACGAAGACGATAGCTGCGGCTTTTTGAGCAGCTCCCTTGACGACAAAATGTTGGACTCCATGTCATCTCAAACGCTCCCGCAGCAAACGGGCGAGCGCCATCTCCCCACCCTGTGCACCGTGTGCGGTGCCAGGGGCCCCAAGAGATGCGGCAAGTGCAGGAAAGTGGCTTATTGCTCCCAGGAACACCAGAGGCACGACTGGAGGAGCGGCCACCAGCTGTTCTGCACGGACATAGCCGGTGGGAAGCGGACCGAGGCGGACGTCGATTATGTTCCGAGCAGGGGGGTGCTGCTGCTGGAGTTTGAAGTGGTGACGGAAGAGGAGCCTGAGGTAGTCGCGTCTCCCGCGGAGAAGAGCGAAGAGGAGAAAATGGAGGACTTCTATCGGTTTGCCAGGACCAGCAGCCTGCGGAAGACGGAGAAGAAGGCTGTGGAGCAGGCCAAGAGCGAGCACACCACAGACAAGCTGTTCAGAGCCTTCAAGAAGAGGATTGCCATCGAGCCGGAGCAGGTGAGTGGGGCACAAGAAAGGGAGAGATTGTGTGTGTTCAGGGAGCAGTGTTTGCCCTTACCTTGCTGATGTGGAGTGACCAGGCCACTGTGCTAGGCCCCTCCCCTCTTTCCCCTATCCATCCCTCCTCCCCATATCCCTCCTCTCCTCTCCGCCTGCAATAAAAAAATATTTGAGTAGCTTCTGTACGGACATCCACCCAACAATTACCTGCCATCAACATGTATGTCTTCCATAGGGTAGGTCACTGTATATCCTTGCTGTGCCACATGCAGACCGGAGGTCCTGTGTACGTGCGTGCCTACATATGCGTGGGTGGGTGTGGTCATGGAGGTGGGAGTGACTTTTGGAAAGCAAAACAGGACAGCTCTGTAGTGGATGGTGGATTGACGGTTGTGGCAGAGGATCAGCAAGGGAGTGGTGGGGCACATCAGAGATGGGTGGGCATGCATACATGTATGACTGGGGACTAGGAGAGGTGGTGTACCATTATGTATGTAAGAACAGTGTATGGGGGGGGGGGGGGACTGGGACAGGGTCCCCTAATCGTAGGCATAATGCAGATAAAGAATGCTAAATATATATTGGACACACCCTTGCCTGTTTACGTCCCTACACAAGCTTCAATGCACTTTTATACTGGTAGGTTGGAATGTTGAGCTGTACCCACAATGCTTCAGGTATAGTGGTGGTGGCATTTATTAGCAGGTAAGTACGGACTGTGGGTAAGGATGCCGGACATATCAATGGATACGTGCCGCCGGAGTAGCAAGGATAATTCGACCTGCCTATATGTTTCTTGTCAGTGGGAACAAGTAATACACACGCACACGTGGAGGATACGCTGCATAGTGGTTGGCGGTCAGCCAGTAGTAGTAGTTCAGTCACCAACCTGTGTCCCAGACTTCCTGGTTGTAAGGAAGGTCCTTATTTTCGCATCCAACTGATGTCCGAAAAGTAGAGAGTGGAACCCCGGGCATTCCGGGCATTGATACCGAGTATATGCGTACCCGCTACGTTGGCGCGTACCTCACTGGTTTGCGTATAAGCGCTACCTTTGTCAGCATGCTATTTGTGTTGTCGTTAACCCTCAAGAGACCCTCCTGAGAACACCATACGAGGGTGGAAGACTTGGTAGACATATTTACATTCTGACACTCCCAAAATGGCATCATGATGCGGTTGTACACCATTGAGTAAGACACAATCAGTTTGTATTTAATCTTTGTCCTGCAGGTACAAGTGTTAAACCTGTGGAAGGCAAACGGGGAGGGGGGGGGGTTTGAGCCCAGGCTTGGGGAACTTGGTGACCTTTCATTTGTTTGTTCTTTTGCCTTTGCTCGCATGGACAACTTTGCACCCAGTGTAAACACACTTTGTTCTGATTTGCATTGCTGTGTGGTGCGATCATATGATGTCGTGGAGCTTCACGTGCACACCTATCCACGCTGCCCAACCTATCATTATGTGCATTGCATTACATGACATTACAAGGGTCAAGGTATGACTCAGTCATGGTGTGGCTTCCTTGATCATTCGAACCTGTGTGTGTGTGTGTGTGTGTGTGTGTGTGTGTGTGTGTGTGTGTGTGTGTGTGTGATGTTACGTAGTTCAAATATTACTAGGGGGCTGTGGGTGGGCATCGCATTGTATGTATGTGTGTGGCCATGTATGCGCTCGTTAGAAGTTTAATGTGTGCGTATGTTTGAGAACACCAGTGTGGTCCTCCCTCCTTCCCCTTCCATGTGTTTGTGTGTGTGTGTTGTGGTGTTTGTTCTCATGCTGGTGGTAGGTCATGGTTTGTTGAAGGGGGGGGGGGGGGGGGGGGGGGGTCATGGTGGACAGCTCCACTCAGCATTTGTTGTAGCAGTCATCTTAATTTTTTGTGTGCAGGTTGTTCGATATCATCGATCAGGTGATCCTCTGCTTGTCTCTGAGGAAGGCATTCCTTCAGCCGGTGACATCCCGATATGCGAGTGTGGAGCTGCCAGAGTTTTCGAATTCCAGGTATTGTGTGTGTGTGTGTGTGTGTGTGTGTGTGTGTGTGTGTGTGTGTCTGTGTGTCTGTGTGTCTGTGTGTCTGTGTGTCTGTGTGTCTGTGTCTATGTGTGTCTGTGTGTGTGTATGTGGGTGGGTATGGGTGTGTGTTGGTTGGTTGGTTGGGTGTTGGTTATGGGTATGTATGCATGTATATAGAGTGGCTGGGTGTGAGGAGGGAGGATGTGAGTGTGTGCCTATGTGTTTTGGTGCCCTTGTATCACAGTAGGAACAAGTAATGTGGAGAAGTTAGAATAGTGAATGCATGTACTGTGCACAATGTGCATGTACTCCTGTCAAGGTGGCTATTATCAATTAAAATACAGAACAGTGTTTGAATCATGTGCTTTCCACTTGACCGGGAGCCCTTGTCTGTGTCTTGGCAATGAATGAAAATCCAGTATACCTGGGATGTCTCTGGAGCATTGCATGATGGGTGTGTGGCAGATTGCATACGGCAGCCGGGACGGTCCACGGACACTTGTACGGTACATCAGAGGATGTGCGTGCACGTAGGGGTACGCTGTGCTGCCAACGGAAGTCGGGTGCACAACTTGTCAAGTTTCGAGCATGACTTGGCACATGACGTGGTGCCCACGTGCCCTCATCCCCAGTCTCTACACACACATGCGCAGTTACACTATGCACATGGGCCAATAATTATCTGCTGACCTGTTGGTGTGTAGGAGTCTGCTCAAATGACAGATTTAGAAGGCTGTGTGGTTGGATCTCATTGTCTAGTGCATCATAGATCCATTTCCAGTACAAAGAAAAGTGCATTCTGTACTACAAGTTTTCATTTTCTGTGTGTAGGATATTGCTTGTTGATTGGGAATAACATGGCTGTTTTGCACCTTTGTTGAGTTTGAGTGGGTACTACCATATCCCATAACATGCTTATGGATGGATGAATATCCTGTATCCATGGTAACCAGTTACATACCTGGAGTTCCTGTATCATACCTGGAGTTTCTTACTGCTTTCTGCTACATTGCCAGATTTTGATTCCATAGTGATGTTGGTATGTGTGTGTTATCAGAAGATGGGAAGATGGTGAGGGCGTTAAGGTTGGCATACATGGGGCGACTTCCTGCCGACTTGGCGCATGCAACTCGAATGAATATAGGTAAAAGTTCCGTCATTGTTTAGTTTACTGATGGTTTGCGGAACATTTGTCCATATTCATTTGAGTTGCATGCGACAAATCGGCAGGAAGTCGCCCCGCGTATGCTGGCCTTAAGTATCATGTAACAATGGAGCTAATGAATGGTCTTTTGTCCCACTTTCTGTGAGTGCTGTGATTGTATTCATTGTAGTGGGGATGGTATTCACCAAGTGAGCAGATGTTGTAACTTTTAAATAGTTTGAACAGAGGGCAAAGGTTAAAGGACTATAGGGGAGACACTATTTACCTGTATTGGAGTGTTGAATGTGTAGCACATGAAAATCCACTTGAAAAACAGTGAGTAAAAAGGGTCGAGTTGAACAATGCTTTGTGTTTGGCACTGTACTTCTATTGCGCAACCCTGTGTTTGGTATTGTGTGTGCAGTTATGTGCGTCAGGCTTTGTTCCCTCTAAAACGTAGGTCATGCCCCAGCTACTTTATTTCTTGAAGCTGGACGCGGTCTCCTCGCCAAGCATTGACTGGGGCACGCTCCTGGTCTACACCTGCTCCAATAGCTGCAACATGAAGCCTGGCTACGTTGAGGAGTTCTTATGGAAACAGGATTTCAGTGACTCTTCACGGAAGTCAGCGAAGTGATGCAATAAGCTGCGTACACCTAACCCTGTTGGCGTAACGATTTCTTGTATTGTTAACTGCCCAATCTCCTCCCACCCCAGTCCCACTCCCTCCCCTTCACTCCAAAACCTAACAATGCGATTGCTAATTTCATCCACTGAGTGTACCCTCTCCTTTCTGAGGTGTGGTCGATATTCATTTGGTTACGGCATGTGTCTGCTGTATATATACCCCACGAGTTTTAATGCATGCGGATGAGAAACGGGGAGGGAGAAGCTCTATTTGTAGGATAATTGTGTAATATTTAATTGCATTCCTCACATGAGGCTTAGGAGTACGTCCAGGGCGCTCGGCGAATCCGGAAAGTTACAACTGATATGATATGGTCAACCTTTGTAGAAGTTGGAAATGTTCAGAATCACTCCTTCAACATGTTGGAACTATATATCGCTTAGTCACTTTGTACAGCTAGAATTATAAACAAAACTGCGACGCTTAGTTGCACTGTCTATCACAGAAGCGCGTGTCTAACGCAGCCGAACAAAGGTACTGTAGCTGGAAGTCGTATTTCATGTTTGAAACATGATGTAATTCAAGACTTGTTCGCATGACGCAGTGTAAATCCATGGACATCATATGTTTGACACGCAAAACATGTTACACGCGTGCGTTGCACTCGCGATCGCGAGTAACTGACATGCGAGGCTGAGTAGTATTATCTCTGGTAGTGTAATACTGGGTGTTGTTGTGGCCACACCCCAGGCGCTTTTTCGGCAAGTCTAAAATGCAGTGGCGGATACAAGATTTAAGAAAGGGAGAAGATAGCAAAGGGGGGGGAAGTTTTGGGGGATAACGAATATATGCATGCATGAGAAATGCAGGGATAATAAAATCTTCAAACGCGAAGGTAGGGGGCGAATAAATGGGAACCTGAGGATCGAAGCATGCTCTTTATTTTCGAAATATTGAATGGTATTGAGAATCATAGCACAGTGAGTTAGTCCAAAAACAATGAGGCCTGATACATTCTTCTTGGATTTGCTTGGATGAAATCTTGGCAGACTTCTTCTACTGGAATTCGTTCACAGTAGTGCTATTATTGCAAGATCACTGAAACGCTGCTCTGTCAGGATGGACCTTGTGCATGTCTTGATTCTCCTCATCAAGCTGAAGGAGCATTCAGCCTCAGCACTGAGATTGCAGTGTACATCCAATTAGAAGAAGACGATGTATATTAGGAAATGAGTCACTGTCACAGGCACCTAGAGCTTGGAGAAGATTATTTGGAATAGTCTGCTCTTTATTTCCATTGTTTTCCACAGTCCTTCCCATCGCCTAACTTCACTTGGAAGGGACTTTGGGAAGTAGATCAATTTCCCGTTTTAACATATACTGTCAGGGTGCATGTATGTGGTGACCAGTATTGATGGCACAAGGCTTCAAAGACAACGTGTGTGATGTGTTTCCCCTGGAAATCACTCCTCCATCTGTCCACAGAGATAGTCAATAAATGGAATGGCAACAGTTATTTTGTAATGTTCCATTGGACTGGTACTAGGTGTGTTGCTTTTATTCCTCTGCTGTGTGGTTAGTCGAGGAACAGATTCTGTTGCTCCTACTTCATTTGCCATTTTAAGGACCTCATCATACCATGATTCAAAGACTGTGTTGGTCATTGTTCTCGTTGATGCAAGGGACTCCATAACATCATCTATCATTGCATATGTCTTGATCGTGCTTCTGCAATTTGGCTGAAAGAACCTTTACTATGTCAGAAGTGTTCTTGGTAATAATATATTTTGAAATGTTGTTAGTGCAGCCATCATTCCTTGGGTCTTTGCTAATGTATCCCTATCCCAATCCCAAGTATCCATTTGTGCCCAACTGAGAATGCTGATGAGGGTGAAACATGGCATCCAAAAATGTTACAAACGCCACATACATTTCAAGAAAAACCTCGAAGCAAGTGTGACTTTCCACCCACCGTGTTTTGCACAGTCCCACTAGTTTAGTTCATGAACATGTGGGTAAATATACTTCTAGAATTTGTTCAAAATATCGCTGTCTTTTTGCACTGTTTGATAAGAAAATAAAAGCTTCATTTATTATGCCAATAAGATTGTGATTTCTTGAAGTTGGCAAGTGGAAGCAAGTGACATGCAGGTTTAAGCAGTGACAATAGCAGTGAGTATAAAAGCTAATGAGAAACCTCTTTTATCTTGGCTGGCACCCCAGTTTTTTCGGAGGACATTACTGCAGCCCCATCATAGGCTTGGCCTCGGATGTTGATGGATTGAGAGAGAGAAACATTGGTTAGGGGTTCCAAAAGCCTACTAGCTATTACTGTGGATGTGGCTTATTCGAGGTGAATGAAGTCAACAAGGCATTTATTTATGTGAGGATCGTTTGGTGTTGACAAGTTCACAAACCTCACACATACAGAGAGTATTTCCTGGTTTGAATGCATTCATTACCTATAATAGTGAAAGGTAAGTTCTGACTCCGAAGCTCTCCAGTTATTTTTCCTTTATTTTCATTGCATATACGTGAATGATTTCATTTTGTATGGTGTATTTGGAATTTCTTTTTGCACTGCTCAGATGTTTTTGAACACTATTCTCTTTTACCATTAGTTGCAGGGTTGCTATGAAATTTCCTCGGTTCATATCTTCATTATCAACTTTGTCATCCCTATGCCCTCTCAATGCTAATCCTTGCTTTGCAAGGAATTCAACTGCTATTACAATCTGCTGCAGAATCTGTGTATTTTTCTTTACTTGCTGGTCACTTTGTGCCATTAAACGTACATCATTTTGCGAGTCAGGATTTCTGACACTAAGTAGAAATAAATCTGCTTGGTTTGTGGCATGGCAATGCATTGTGCTTTTCTCATGGCAAACAAGTTAAGAATGCCATCCTTGCCAAGAGCCTTGTTGTGGGGACTCTGATACACTGCAAGAACACCTGGTATAGCACCTTGGCTACCTCCTCTCTTTGGTTGCTCTGGGAAAAGGATGCAAAGCTTACAGATTCCCCCTTCAAGGATGGTGCTGTATGAGAGCCATGGAAATTGGTCCATCCACGTGTGCTGAAATGTTACCTTCCATGTCTTTCCACCCTTGGTGACAGGGTGTGAATGGAGAGCAGCACCAGTGTCAGAGGCGGATCTAGGAAGTTGTGAACGGGGGGGGGGGGGGGGGGTGGGGGCGGTGCGCGGAGGACCAAAATCCAGCTAGGGGGTCTGGGGGAGCGCTGTAAGCTCCCCCAGCGGGTTCTGGGGCGGAGCCCCAGCCGCCAACCCATTTCCTGTAGTTTAGAAAAAATTGTGACCTTCGATGTGTGCATTGTGGAGTTTTGGTCCTCCGAACCGAGGCTTGTGGCCCGGGCATTGGCCGAACGGGGGGGGGGGGGGGGGAGGCGTGCGCCGCGTATGCCCCCCTTACATCCGCGCCTGAGTGGCAGGCTTAGTGTGACATGAAAGATATTGCATCTTTTGTGCATCTGACAGCTCACTTACTAAGCGTCTCAGTGTACCCTAACAACCTTGTCCTGCTCAGTTGCACCACTATTCCAAGGTCAACACTAGTTGCTGCAACAACCTGCAGACCATGAGATGGACCCGCTTGCTCTTCTTGGACAGAATGGCTTGAGAAGAACTGGTAGGGACAATCGCCACCCTGGCTCCGCTGTTTCTATGAGTCCTGCTCAGTTGCACCACTATTCCAAGGTCAACACTAGTTGCTGCAACAACCTGCAGACCATGAGATGGACCCGCTTGCTCTTCTTGGACAGAATGGCTTGAGAAGAACTGGTAGGGACAATCGCCACCCTGGCTCCGCTGTTTCTATGAACTCCAAAGGAGAAGGCACTACTAGTGGATCGATCACATCCAATTGGATTTCACCGTTGATTTGACACTGCATGGATTCAGTTGTAACCTTTTCTGTGATGGGGCCACGAATTTTCTTCGCAGGGGATGATCGGCATCCAGTTGCCCTAAAACGTTATTCATCTATGTAATTTATGGGCATGAAATCGTTACATTACAAACCACAGAAACCACAACTGCAAGCAGCGCTCGGCATAGCCACAATTGCCATCGCAACTGTGGTAGGCTATGTCTAATACTTTGGTAGCAACTAGCTATGGTAATCATTCTCACCTTTTGAACAAAGACGGTATTTTCATACAACCACTCGCAATTTCGTCTCTTTTCGCTGCCATCTTTGTACGTGGTTAAATCACATATATGTGTGTTTAATTAATGTGTTAATTATATAGAAACCTTATGTTCATGTATTGACTGCTATTCTAATACATGTTATCCTGTTTTTGTTGTTGGTGACTTTAACTTCCCTACTATTGATTGGAGAATTCCTACCTGCAGTGGTTGTTTGAATCATTCTAAATTCCTTACTTGCACATTATGTAATGGGTTCACTCAACTGGTCCACTCACCTACACATGGTAATAACTGTCTTGATCTTGTTTTTGCTTCTAAACCTCACCTTGTTGCTGATCTCTCTGTGGTGGATCCCTTCTCTATTAGTTGTGACCATTTATCTGTTGAATACTCTATCATATGTCAGCATTACTTTCCTGATGATCATATTCTGGTTAGAAATTTTTTCAGGGCTGATTATGACTCCATCATATCCTACCTAAATTCTGTTGATTGGTTTTTGCTACATGAGAAGTGTTATGGTGTTGATGACTTCTGGAATTCAATTAGCAGTATTCTTGATAGATGTATAACTGAGTTTGTCCCTCTTTGCCCTGTGAAGCCTAAACGTCATAAACTTCCCAAATACATAAGACTTCTACTAAAACAAAAACGAAGATGGTATCATGTTGATAAACATAAGTATCGTGAAATCTCTAGACAGTATGAAAATGCAGTTCAACAATTTCGATCGAACCATGAACACAAAATTGTCTGCAGTTAAAGCTTGTCAACGTTTTACTCTTATGCTAATTCAATGATCAGTGCTTCACACCGTATTCCACCTCTTCTGCAAAGTGATGGTTCTTTTGCTATATCAAATGTTGAAAAATGTGAATTGCTTAATACATATTTTGCATCAGTATTTACTAATGATGATGGCAGTTTACCATCTTTTGCTCCTCGAGTGAATGCAGATGTTCTAATGGCACCTATTACGTTTTCTTCTGATATTGTTCAAGATGCATTACTTCACCTTCCTTCTAAATGTTCCAAATCCCCTGATGGATTCCCTGCTTTGTTTTTCAAATCAATTGCTTCTGCTATTGCCTTTCCGCTTTCCTTACTTTTTAATGATTCTATTGATAGTGGTATCATTCCTAAAGCATGGAAGGTTGCCTTTGTATGCCCTGTCTATAAAAAAAGCCTTCATTCTTTGCCATCAAACTATCGTCCAATATCATTAACTTGTATATCTTGCAAAGTTATGGAATCCATTGTATCTCAATCTATTATATCTCATCTCAGATCACATCAGCTAATATCTGCTGACCAGTTTGGGTTTCTTTCTAGACGCTCTACTTGCACACAATTACTAACTACTCTGAATGATTGGACAATATCTATTGATAATCACCTTAAAGTTGATGCAGTCTATATTGACTTTGCAAAAGCTTTTGATACTGTTTGTCATCCTAAATTGATACTCAAACTTAAAGCATATGGTATGGCACCCCAGATCTTGAAATGGTTATCATCATTCTTAAATAGTCGTTCACAGTGTGTATATATTGGGAATTGTTTGTCTAAGCTGTTGCCTGTTGTTAGCGGTGTACCACAGGGGTCAGTTCTAGGCCCACTACTGTTCTTGTTATATGTTAATGATCTTCCAGATGCTATTCCCCACCCTGTTCAAATCAAGATGTTTGCTGATGATACTAAATTTTATCATGCTCATCCAAACCATGATAATACTGCAATTGCTAAGTGCTTATCTCTTTTTTCTTCATGGTCTGATATATGGCAATTGTCAGTTGCATCACAGAAATGTGTATCCATTTCATTTGGAAATCCGAATATTCCTTCTCTGCAATGTTCAATAGGCAGTGTACCTTTACAGTCAGTCACTTCAATTTGTGATCTTGGTGTCCATCTCAGCTCTGATCTTAAACCTCATATTCATTGTTCTTATGTTGCTGCAAAGGCTTTTGGTCGTTGTTCAGTGTTACTAAAGGGATTTATTTCTAATGATCCTCATCTCTTGGTTCTGGCCTATAAGATCTATGTAAGGCCTATACTAGAATATAACTCACCTATATGGAGTCCTTGGTTAATCTCTGATATAAAGTGTATTGAGCGTGTTCAACGTTTCTTCACTAGGACTATATGTAAACGTACTGGTATTTCAGAACTTAGTTATTCTGATAGGCTTCATAACCTTGGCCTCCAATCACTTGAATATCGCAGAATATTTTCTGACTTAGTCTTGTGTTACAAGATTGTGTATCAGACTGTTGACCTCAAACGTGATGACTTTTTTTATATTCCCCTGCTTTCTACTACACGTGGTCACTCA
This sequence comes from Ephydatia muelleri, assembly GCA_013339895.1. Classification (NCBI taxonomy): domain Eukaryota; kingdom Metazoa; phylum Porifera; class Demospongiae; order Spongillida; family Spongillidae; genus Ephydatia; species Ephydatia muelleri. The sequence goes on from JABACO010000006.1 coordinate 10,698,773, forward strand.
TGTAAAATCCAGCACAAGTGTATACCCCATCGTTCATGCAGGTACCATTTCTTCAGCAACAGAGTAATTCATATGTGGAATTCACTACCTCAGCACATTGTTACAGCCAAAGATGTTCAAGTCTTCAAATCATTATTATCTAAACATGACCTTTCCAACCTTTGTAAACTTTTCCCATATAGATAGGCAGTTTATAAGAGCATTTGTATGCCATTACTTGCCTCATTATTATTATTATTATTATTCCGCGTGTTATGTAGTAGACCCAAAGGGGGGGTTGCAACCCTTCCCTCCCCCCCCCCCCCCCCCCCCCCCTCCACCCCTGCCAGTGAAATGTACTCTACACATTGCTTCTTACACACTGAGAATCGGTGTATCTGTCATGGAATCGTAATGCGCTGAATTCTTTTATTAGCCATACACATTTCTATTGCTTGCACTGGAAATTTATGCACCTAACGCATGATTTTTTTCAAGATTTCAAATTGTTTGATAATCTAGAAGTCTGAAATGTCCTCTACACATTGCTTCCTACGTACTAGGAATCGGAGTATCTGTCATGGAGTTATAAGGCTCTGAAGTTTTAATTAGCCATACATTTCAACGCAAGCGCTATTGCGCGTACTGGGTTAGTTCCTTTCGCGGAAACGATCCCAATTATTGTTTTATAACTCTTTCGCGGTGTTGCGGGTGTAAACAACCCCGCGAATTTGACAAGTTCCTCTGAACAATGTGTAGTTGTCTACAAACGTTAGATAAACAATTGGCCTTTTATAGCAGCTGCGGCGCAATATTGCGCTGTTGCTCGCGAAACAGTTAAATACAAATCTCATCATGATTGGCTTACTAACATAATTTGATTTGGAAAAATAAGCACGACTTCGACTATTCATTGCTTAGAGCGTTTTAATGGAGCTTACACTGGGCGCACTTCGTTGCGATTTAATGAACTGAAAATAAAATTATATTATAAATAATAATTAAATGAAGCATGTATGATACATATATTATACACTGACATTGTTCACTCTATAAATATTACTAAAATAATTATTGTAATCAATTAGTCGTTGCAGCTGTCAGACCGCCATCACAACCATCATCATCTATTCTCGTGCAGCCTTTGCTTCCACGCCCTTCACTTGTCTGGTGTGTCCCTCTCTCAAAGCCAATACATCATGGTCTACGGGTTTCATCTCTGGCCGGAAAGGTTATGTTGCCTGAAAGGAAGAAAACAGTGCTCTGTTCCTGGGTGTCCAGAGCTAGTTTCACACACCATGTGGCATCACCACATGGATAGCCTCTTGAAAGGAGTTCTCTCTGGTGCAGTCCCTGATGCTTGGCTCGTGGAGGAGGGTCTTTTTGTGTGCCACTCCTGTACTAAGCTAGTTTCAACCTCCCATTTTCATTCCCATCAGCAGAAGTGTTGTTCTGCTTCTTCTATCCCCAGGGTCACCCCCCCCCCCCCCCCCCCCCCCCATCAGATGTCCTGCCAGGCCTGTCCTCGTCTAGTTTGCACTCCTTAGATGAGGTGTGCAGCCTCAGTTGCCCAACAATTCGTTTTGTGCCCAAAAAAGCTTGGCCAGCTTTCGTCCAGGTGTTCTCAGGTGCTCACACGTCTCTGTTATATGTGAAAACTTGTTGACAGCTTGTCTCCCTGGTGCAAAACATGGTGGGTATCACAATAAGCCTGTCCCCATTGAAACTCTCTGTGGAATGTGAGCAGAGGGTAAGCTAAGTGATCTGTGGCACTTGGCAGAAGCATACACTTCACTACCTCAAGCGACACAGCCATAAAGAGGGTGGGCTAAGCAGTATCATTTGCTCGAGATGGTCTCTGTGGCAAGGCATGCCAAGTACTTGTATCACCTGGGGTAGCATCTAAATAATGTTGAAACTTGGAGACTTCTAGTGGCCAAACATCCTGATTGTGTTTGTCCTTCTGTTTCCACCTTGTCATCAGTGGATACTGCTATCACACTTGATCTTAATCTGATGGTGATTCTTATAGGTCCTTCTTGAAGCTAAAAGCATTACCCAACGAGGCACGCGTTCTCAAGTGCCAAGAGGCATGGCACTTTATTACTTGTGGGAGGAACACTTTTACAAACTCTTCAACCGTACAAGTTAGAACAATGATATGCCCGCAATTAAATGGCACAAGCATGCTGAATGGTGCTCTATAAAAACTGCAACACATGCGGTAAGATATTACACATGAATTTGGAACAAGTCTTGACAAGACTTGGCAAAAAATATTTCTTAGGGCTGTCATCAATCTTCTTGCAGCTGGAAGAGTTCCACCTGACACATCTACTTTCCTTGCTGGCAAGAGTTTGATTGCCCTTAACCAGTCAAAAGCCTGGCAGCCCCATGGATGTTTGTGCTTACGCTGTGTGACAGGCAAATGTCTTTGTGCTGCAGTGAAGGTGAAGGAAGCAGAGTTCTTCAAGCCATATCAACTTGATGTTGCATGTTCAAATGGGGCAGTGAAAATTGCCCATGGTTTGAGAGTGTGCATTGAGAAGCACTGGCATTATGATGACTTTATTGCTCTGAAGGTGGACATGAAGAGCACATTCAACATGGTCTCTTGTCAGGCTCCCCTCTCTGAGTGTAGCACAGAACTGCTCCCTTGGGCCAGTTGGTGTTGATTTAGTATTATACACAAAGCTGCTCGGCTATTTAATCGAACATATATGGTAAACACATAAGAGCTGTCGTATATCAGTTTGATATGAACTCTCACAAGGGCTTCAAAAGCCTTTTTCTTAGCCATTGTACTACAACCAAACACGGTGTGCTGGTATATTTCAATCCCATTTAGCACCTAGGCCAAGCTAGAAATGAGCATTCCACTCGCAAGTCCCAGTTCCATTTCAATCAGCAGACTCAAAGCAGATTGGCATGGCAGTCACCTGTTCTCTGGCTTCACAACTTTATGAATATGCTACGCTAGTTAACACATACCACTAGTTTGAGGTAACGTACATGTAGCCTCACATGACTTAAGTACATGTGGACCCCAGCTCCTCATCTACCCAACCTGCATGCTTTACTGATTCAACTATAGCTGGTTAAAACAATATGCACAACTGATAAACCATGTCTTGAAATACTGGTTAAATAACAAAGATTCATTATAACTAACTATCGTTCATTGGTGTTGTGCAGATCCACTAAAACACAATTGCAGCCAAAAGCATCACGAGGGCTGGGACAAATGACAGCCCGTGTGCATAGCCACTGTTCACTATGCTGTCAGCTGTCTCCATCCCACTCAGATAGGCTCCGTGGACAGAACCCTGGTAATCCATACTGGTGGCCTCTCCACTAAAATACAGACTTTGAACGGGGCTAGCTAGTTTTGTAAACGTATCGGCTGTTATGCCAACCCTTGCAGTGCTGTACGATCCATAGTAGAGGGAATTACTTGCCCAATCGGGCACCAATATGTCAACAACAGTGGCTCTGAAGTTGCCGTACACGCTCCGAAGGGCATTGAGCAACTCCTGCCTCGTGACGCTCACGTTCTGGCTTGCGACCCTGTATGCTGCGTTGCCAGTCACTATGAACAGCAGGATGCTGGGATTGTTGGGAAGGAGCTGTCCGATCGGCACAACCAAAGTGTAAGCAAAGCTGTCGGGGTCGTTCACCGCTCGACCAATGAAATTAAAGCCTGCATCGGCGCTCCAGAATGTTTCGTTGAAGGCTATGAACACTTTCAGGTACAAGGGAAGTAAAAATTTGCTTATAGCGTCGATTTTCCACTGGGGGAGGGGGGGAGAGAAAGTCACGGCTTTGGATTGAAGTACCCCTATGCTGAACGTGACCACGCCCTGCCTGCCACAGTACGTCTTCATTTGACCTCGCTCCACGACGTCAGCACACACGCATCCGTCCGAGTACGTGACTGAAGTGACCGTGGTGTTGAGGTGGAGGGCGTTGGTGTTGAGGAACGACTGGCCGACGAACTGCACGAGGTATTCGTAGCCGCGCGGGTCGACGACCAAGTAGTTGGAATCTCCGAAGTCTTCGAACGTCGATTCCGATTTCCACCCGTACAGGGATACGTTCTCTGGGCGTGTGGCCGCGTCGCTGTCGAAGGAGAAGTAGTCGGCAAAAAGCGTTTCAGGCGAGGTCTGTGGGACCCACCCGGCAGAATTCAGGGCGGTCCTAACGGATATGTCGCTGGAGCCCCCTGCATTGGAGAGTGCCAGTATTTGAGTATTGTACGCGTCGTAGCTGTCGAGAGCAACTTTGGCAGCCGAAGTGACGTCATTACCAGAGGCGTTGTAGACTTTGAGGGATTCGGCATCTTCCACGGTTTGCAGTCCGGCTTTGGTTCTCAGGTCCCACACCGGGTTGACCTTGTATTTCGAATTCATAGTAGTATCCACCCCGTGTATCCAATTGGCACCCACCTCCACCGTCGCTCCGGCAAAACTTACAGCCCTCATCCGCCCACCGACCTTATCCCTGGCTTCGAGGATGATGAAGCTCACTGAGCTGTCGTAGAGCTTTCTCGCAGCAGAGACTCCAGACATGCCTGCGCCCAGTATCAAGACCTGGGCGTCCGGACTACTGCACGTACCCTGTGCTTGTGAACCACTTGCAAACAGCGCAACTCCCATCGCAAACAGTGTAGCGAAACCCATAGCCATATTTGCATTTTGGGTGTGTTCTGACACGCATGCGTACTAGCAGGTTCAATATAGGATTGATTGAGGATTGATGAATATCATTAAAAAAAACTTCACTCGCGTCTGGAGGGACAACGGAGAAACGGATCGCGTATCTCTTTGTCGCGATGGAACGAGAACTCAAAGATCTACAGTTCTACGTTTGTTCCGTGTCATAAAACGGTGTGCTTTTAGAGAAACAAACGAATTCCTTTTTGTCGTGCCCAGTCCCAAAACAATTCTTGGTCGTCGTCGTCGTCGTCGTCGACTTCTTCTTCTTCCTTAGGAAGGTATAACTCGAGCTACGAACGGTTTTGAAGAACGGCAATAGCACCAATATCTTTGGAATTCACCTGCACGGTGCCCTTTAAGGTCATATAGACATTTAGAAAGACTACACCTCATGCGGTAGCAAGTTCTGTATAGGATATGAAGTTATTGCAGAAGTTAATTTGGTTTATTGTTGATGAATGAAGTTATTTTACAGCATGCAGTATAAATACTCCGATACTTGGTGTTCCTATCGCAGTTTAATACTTTGGCTAGTGAAGTTAAATGCCTTCGCGTAATCGAAAAAAGAGATCTAAGCAACGAGCAGAATACCTTCAAAAGCAAGACGATATTTTATCACAACAAAACAAGGCTAAAGCCCGAGCGCGCTACAAGGCCGATCCCGAAAAGAAGAAGGCCTCTGTACGCGACAGCTACAAGGCCGATCCCGAAAAGAAAAAGGCCTCTGTACGCGACAGCTACAAGGCCGATCTCGAAAAGAAGAAGGCCTTTGTACGCGACAGCTACAAGGCCGATCCCGAAAAGAAGAAGGCCTCTGTACGCGACAGCTACAAGGCCGATCCCGAAAGAAGAAGGCCTCTGTACGCGACAGCTACAAGGCCGATCCCGAAAAGAAGAAGGCCTCTGTACGCGACAGCTACAACGCAGATATTGAATCTAAGCAATCTGCTAAAAGGCAGCGATATCAAGAGGACGTCGAGGAGAACCGCGCTGCTAAAAGGCCGAAATACGAGGACAATTCAGCTGCCATTAAGGCATCTGAAAGGAATCGGTATTGGTATGACCCCGCTGTCCGATTGGCTAAACGTGCTGCCGAGAGGAAGCGGTATCGCAGGGGTCACCGAACTACCACTACCACCCAAAGGTATGTGATGGCATGTTGTATTGCACTAGCATTAAAAAGCTATAGGAAGATGTGCATGCAACATGTGTACAGCACGCATGTAAGGAAGGGATCTGCACAAAACCATTCACTTCACATGTACAGCATGCATGGTGACCCAACTGTTGTGTACAGTACATGTAGTCCTTTCTCCTTTGTGACCTGTCTATTGAATATTGGGGGTGTCATCCTTAATCTGATGTACAAAAAGGCTTCCTTATCTGATGTACTACGGCTGCAACTGTGTATGAGCACTGAAACCATATCCTTCTCCCATATAGCTACTCCTTGTATGAACCCAAATCTCATGCACTAATGGAGTATAATGGTGGACTTGAAAAAGCTATTCTTAGGGATAGTGAGCTTCTAAGTGAAGTAAATGTAAGTCTCATCCATTGCTAGCTCAAAAGGTTGTTACAAGATCTGCCCGTGCAGCAGTAAGTAAGATTGGTGCAGATGCATTAGTCGGAGGACGAAGTACATCCTCCAACTCCTCTTCCCTTTACGCAGCCACCGCTGCTAGATACATTGCTGCCCCCCTACTGTCCGCTGCCAGCAGCAGCTGCAGCACTGCCCCTGCCGAGCAGAGCTGCCCCCACCGCTGCCCCACCGCCAACAGCAGAGCTGCCCCCACCTCCAGCAGCAGAAGCAGGAGCACCGCCGCTACCTGCACCAGCCCCACCACCGGCACCAGTATTGGCACCAGTGCCCCCACCACCACTTTGCCTGCTGCCACCCTGGCCGCTGCCACCACCACCCGCATGGCTCCCATGGCCAGAACCAGGCCGCCGCGGCCATAGAAGAGGCTGGGGGAGACAAAGAGGACAAGGCGGAACCGTACAGAACATTAAGAACTCATATACATATAATTTCTATTATTAAATTTTTTAACCTCCCTCCCTTCAAAAATTAAAATTAATTTGTGACCACTTATAAAGACGCCAGAGGAAAAAACTTATGAAACAAGTAAATAAAAACATTCTCTAACGAGAAAGTTGTTGGTATATAGGATTGACCAATGGTGGTGTAAAAAGCACAGAAACAAGAGTGACAGAAATTTGACTGGAAAATTGAAATAGGCCTATATTTAGCACACTAACGTTGTAACAGTACATGCCTGAGTAATGGGCTAAATATAGGCCTATTTCAATTTTCCAGTCAAATTTCTGTCACTCTTGTTTCTGTGCTTTTTACACCACCATTGGTCAATCCTATATACCAACAACTTTCTCGTTAGAGAATGTTTTTATTTACTTGTTATCAATAGGCCCTCATGAGTAGCTAGATGCATCATACACGTTCTAAATAGTAGCCTTACGATTTCCGTCACGTTTCCTCATTAAGGGCTCATTTCGGTTGGTTTCTGTCTCAGCATATCTTAAACATACCAGGTCCGGGGCAATTTGTGGTTCCCCGGACGGTGTTCCCTGGTTGCCCAAAACCAAATAACCGGACTGAATTCCCTAGAGAATACTGTCCTCCCCACCCCCACCCCCCCCGACCGATTTCCTAGCTGCTGTTTTCCTCGGTTGTTCATTTGAGAGGACAGTGGCACTGCTCTCGCGGACTAAAGCCGGTTGTGTTTAGTCTCGTACCCAGACCCACCATGACGTAGTGTTTATACTGTAAGCGATAAACACTTACGTCATGGTGGGTCTGGGTACGAGACTAGGCTGTGTTACTCGACCTATTTATAATTGATACAAGCAATAACTAGGCGTAGAGCATGTTTTAACTTATTAAATACCTTCGCACGGCGTGCATCAATAGCTAGCTTGGTCACATTATCAAATCTCTTTATTTAATTCTTTAGATCTCTGATATGGAACGTTCTATACGAAAATGGGTCTTGTGGATTGTATTTTATAACATAAAATTTAAATCGATATATCTTCCGAAATATTAACGCTATCGGGTTCCTATTTTGAACACAACATACCACACCATTACTATATGTGAAAATCCATTTTGGTGTCTTACACATGCGGGGTAACGACGTTTCAAGGTCCGATACCCCGTAGGGTTCAAAACGGCCACATCTTCAGGTAGGAGTGTCCAAATCGGTTCAAAATAGGTACCTATGTAGAAGGGTCCTACCGCTATTGATTTGTTCTGTTCGTTAATGTTTGCTTTATCCGTTATGGAGATACAAGTGTGCAAAGAAATTGAAATTGCATATTTCCCGGCGTTACGCGCCATTAACGTATTACGACTGGCTTCGAGGACGTCCTCGTAATACGTTAATGGCGTTCAGGGTGCATGTATGTGGTGACCAGTGTTGATGGCACAAGGCTTCAAAGACAACGTGTGTGATGTGTTTCCCCTGGAAATCACTCCTCCATCTGTCCACAGAGATAGTCAATAAATGGAATGGCAACAGTTATTTTGTAATGTTCCATTGGACTGGTACTAGGTGTGTTGCTTTTATTCCTCTGCTGTGTGGTTAGTCGAGGAACAGATTCTGCTGCTCCTACTTAATTCATTTGCCAATTTAAGGACCTCATCATACCATGATTCAAAGACTGTGTTATCGTTGTTCTTGTTGATGCAGGGACTCCATAACATCGTCTATCATTGCATATGTCTCTAACACATCTTGATCGTGCTTCTGCAATTTGGCTGAAAGAACCTTTACTATGTTCAAAGTGTTCTTGGTAATAATAAACACTGCAATGTTTTGAAACGTTGTTAGTGCAGCCATCATTCCTTGGGTCTTTGCTAATGTATCCCAATCCCAATCCCCAAGTATAATTTGTGCCCAACTGAGAATGCTGATGAGGGTGAAGCAAGGCATCCAAAAATGTTACAAATGCCACATACATTTCAAGAAAACCTCGAAGCAAGTGTGCCTTTCCACCCACCGTGTTTTGCACAGTCCCACTAGTTTAGTTAGTGAACATGTGGGTAAATAAACTTCTAGAATTTGTTCAAAATATCTGTCTTTTTGCACTGTTTGATAAGAAAATAAAAGCTTCATTTATTATATATACCAATAAGATAGCGAATTTCTTGAAGTTGGCAAGTGGAAGCAAGTGACAGGTTTAAGCAGTGACAATAGCAGTGAGTATAAAAGCTAAATGAGAAACCTCTTTTATCTTGGCTGGCACCCCAGTTTTTTCAAAGGACATTACTGCAGCCCCATCATAGGCTTGGCCTCGGATGTTGATGGATTGAGAGAGAGAAACATTGGTTAGGGGTTTCAAAAACTTACTAGCTATTACTGTGGATGTGGCTTATTCGAGGTGAATGAAGTCAACAAGGCATTTATTTATGTGAGGATCGTTTGGTGTTGGTAAGTTCACAGACCTCACACATACAGAGAGTATTTCCTGGTTTGAATGCATTCATTACCTATAATAGTGAAAGGTAAGTTCTGACTCCGAAGCTCTCCAGTTATTTTTCCTTTATTTTCATTGCATATACGTGAATGATTTAATTTTGTATAGTGTATTTGGAATTTCTTTTTGCACTGCTCAGATGTTTTTGAACACTATTCTCTTTTACCATTAGTTGCAGGGTTGCTATGATATTTCCTCGGTTCATACCTTCATTAGTAACATCAACTTTGTCATCCCTAGCCTATGCCCTCTCAATGCTAATCCTTGCTTTGCAAGGAATTCAACTGCTATTACATCTGCTGCAGAATCTGTGTATTTTTCTTTACTTGCTGGTCACTTTGTGCCATTAAACGTACATCAATTTGCGAGTCAGGATTTCTGACACCTCTGGCTCCGCTGTTTCTATGAACTCCAAATGAGAAGGCACTACTAGTGGATCGATCACATCCAGTTGGATTTCGCCGTTGCTTTGGCACTGCATGGATTCCGCTGTAACCTTTTCTGTGATGGGGCCACAAATTTTTTTCGCAGGGGGTTGATCGGCATCTAGTTGCCCTAAAACGTTATTCATCTATGTAATTTATGGTGCATGAAATCTTTACATTACAAACCACAGAGCCACAACTGCAAGCAGCGCTCGGCATAGCCACAATTGCCATTGCAACAGTGGTAGGCTATGTCTCATACTTTGGTAGCAATCATTCTCACCTTTTGAACAAAGACGGTATTTTCATACAACCACTCGCAATTTTGTCTCTTTTCGCTGCCATCTTTGTACGTGGTTAAATCGCATAGATGTGTGTTTAATTAATGTGTTAATTATTCCGCGTGTTATGTAATAGACCACTAGGGGGGGGTTGCAACCTTCCCCCCTCCACCCCCCCCTCCCTCTGTCCGCCAGTGAAATGTACTCTACACATTGCTTTTTTCACACTGAGAATCAGTGTATCTGTCATGGAATCGTAATGCGCTGAATTAGCCATACACATTTCTGTTGCTGCACTGGAAATTTTATAATGTATGCATGTTTTTTCAAGATTTCAAATTGTTTGATAATCTAGAAGTCTGAAATGTCCTCTACACATTGCTTCCTACGTACTTGGAATCGGAGTATCCGTCATGGAGTTGTAAGGCTCTGAAGTTTTAATTAGCCATACATTTCAACGCAAGCGCTATTGCGCGTACTGGGTTAGTTCCTTTCGCGGAAACGATCCCAATTATTGTTTTATAACTCTTTCGCGGTGTTGCGGGTGTAAACAACCCCGCGAATATGACAAGCAAAAAAGCTTTTCTTCTGAACAATGTGTAGTTGTCTACAAAAGTTAGATAAACAAGTGGCCTTTTATAGCTGCTGCGGCGCAATATTGCGCTGTTGCTCGCGAAACACAAATCTCATCATGATTGGCTCACTAACTTAATTTGATTTGGAAAAATAGGCACGACTTCGACTATTCATTGCTTAGAACGTTAATGGTGGGCACACTTCGTTGCGATTTAATGAACGGATAATAAAAATTATTTTATAAATAATAATTGAATGTAGCATGTATGATACACATATTATTACACTCACATAAACACACTCTATAAATATTACTAATGTAATTAAATAATTATTATAATCAATTAGTCATTGCAGCTGTCAGACCGCCATCACGACCATCATTATCTATTCTCGTGCAGCCTTCGCTTCCACTCCCCACTCGTCGTCTGGTGTGTCCCTCTCTCAAAGCCAATACATCATGGTCTATGGGCATGGACCATTTCATCCCTGGCCGGAAAGGTCATGTTGCCTGAAAGGAAGAAAACAGTGCTCTGTTCCTGGGTGTCCAGAGCTAGTTTCACATACCATGTGGCACCACCACATGGATAGCCACTTGGAAGGAGTTCTCTCAGGTGCAGTCCCTGATGCTTGGCTCGTGGAGGAGGGTCTTTTTGTGTGCCACTCCTGTACTAAGCTACTTTCAACCTCCCATTTTCATTCCCATCAGCAGAAGTGTTGTTCTGCTTCTTCTACATGGTCACCCCCCATCAGATGTCCTGCCAGGCCTGTCCTCCTCTAGTTTGCCCTCCTTAGATGAGGTGTGTGGCCTCAGGTGCCCAACAATTTGTTTTGTGCCCAAAAAAGCTTGGCTAGCTTTTGTCCGGGTGTTCTCAGGTGCTCACACGTCTCTGTTATATGTGAAAACTTGTTGACAGCTTGTCTCCCCGGTGAAAAACATGGTGGGCATCACAATAAGCCTGTCCCCATTGAAACACTCTGTGAAATGTCAACATCATCTCAAGATCTGAGAATTAGGTGGTATTATATTTACAAGTCATGCCCAGTTGTAAGCACTAAAGAGGCATCCTGATGTCAGTGAAACTGCTCACTCTCTTACTTAATCAACAACGTTGGTTTTAAAACTGATTAGATTTAGCACACACCACAGATTTGAACACAAGTCACCATGACACACAAATACACATACATACCAGTTGTAGTCTCGTACCCAGACCCTGATTCCCGCAGCTGCGGATGGATTACATCACCGCTACGCGGACCCTGATTCCCGCAGCTGCGGATGGATTACATCACCGCTACGCGGAAAGAGGGTCTGGTAAAATGCCTAACCAAAGTCGTTCTGAGAGCAACCGATTTTATCAGAATGCAGAGCACCCGTGACGTCATTTATGGAGTGTAATTGATCAATAAGTATTAAGTTAGACACATATCGTCGTAATATGTATCGTTGCAAGCTGTGCGTGGCCCCCGTAGTCTCGTACCCAGACCCTGATTCCCGCAGCTGCGGATGGATTACATCACCGCTACGCGTAGCGGTGATGTAATCCATCCGCAGCTGCGGGAATCAGGGTCTGGGTACGAGACTATACCAGTTGAGAGCCATATCTACAGTTCCTATGACATTGAATACTGTTGCAAAGAATGCTCAAACAGTTCGGCACTTTTTTTCACACACACATCGGTAACTAAACAGCACACAAAGAAGCCTTAGGCTTCAATATTAGTACGAGCTATAGGCAGTATACACGCGGCTTCGCATATACCAGTTAGCTATTAATGTAGAGCTAGTTGGAAGGATCTATAGTTTGCTTGATGCATGGACTTGATGCATGGACTGCACCATGTGTGCGTGTACCCGTACGTACACTGTATGCCAATAGGCACCCAGTCGTTCGTGCCTTTAACTCACCAACCATTTGCATCGAAGACATTCTCCAGTGTGGTTTTGTACTACGTAAGGCGAATCTCGATCTCGTCCACAACACGTAGCAAAAACGCTAATTGGTGCGCACTGCCTGTATGAATGACCTACGGTCGGGTGTATGTCTTCTTTTACGAAGAGGTAGTAATACGGCTAGTTCATTTCTAAAAGCGAGAGATAAGCAGCCGCAGGTACGGCTATTTACTAGTATCTATGATTTCACAAGGAACTTTATTGGGCTATTCGCTGAATAAACAATTAAGAATTAAGCAATTCGAGGGACGAATGTGCGGTGGGGCTCAGTGGCACGTGATAATGTGCAAGTTGAAGGGGTGGAGCTAATACGGTGCGTTAAGTATCCAAGCAGTGAAGAGTATTGTGATGATACAGACAGTACTTTGCAAGATGAAATCAAAAACAAGTCGTGATAGTGAGTTTGAATTTCCTGGCCAAGATGCAGGAGGTGAGATCATTGCGCAATAGACCCTTCCCTTTAAGAAGAACTCCGGACGTGACATCACTAATCAACGTACTTCACGAATTGGGTTAAGTATACGTTAATGAGTGATGTCACGTCCGGAGTTTTTTAAAGGGAAGGGTCTATTGAAAGAGAAATTTCACTCGACTGATGAACGCAGGGAGAAATTAAAGATTCTTACTCTACTGCCCAAAAGCTGGAGTGTGAGGAAGATTGCGAAAGAATTTGAGGCATTGATCTACATGGCTAGACAGGCAAAGAAACTGGTGCTGGAGAAAGGCATTCTCTCTAGTCCAAATCCTAAACCAGGGAAGGCTCTTCCAGACAGAACACAGCAGTTAGTTTTAGATGTGTATCTCAGCAATGAAATAAGCAGAATGCTACCAGGAAGAAAAGACTCGTCTGTCATGACTGCAGAAAGAAAGAGAGTAAGTCGACATCTGACTATAATACCTAGATGCTTCAGCAATGCTGGTTTATAATGTGATCTTGTAGGGAATTAAGTGGGCAATGGTACAACGATTATGGCCCACAAGAACACATGATAGTAGAATATATAAATGTAAAACCAATTTTGCAGCAAAAGCCAAAACAGCCCTACTGGAAGAGGATCATCCTGACTATCAGAAATTATTGAAGCAATATTTCTCACTACAACTGGGGCTGTTGGACCAAGACCTCCTGAAGTAAAAAAAAAAAACAAGTAAAAGTGAGGACGAACTTATGTCCTACTTTCCAGATCTTCATGCCATAGGCTCGCTTTGTGTTAGTTGCAAGTTCATTCATGTACTGTACACTCATAATGCATCTTGCACCACAGGTTGTCAATTGGTGATGATTTTTCATATCCCCTAGCTTGTCTAGCTGTACCCAGTGGTACACAAAGATAATGGTATTTTGAGTGACACCTTCTAAAATGAATGCACGTGACAATAATTTTCCTTTCTTTTTGCCATGCTTCTGATAAAGCTGCTGCAAGCAAACACATGGTGGCAGTCATGTACTATCATTCAAATGTCAGATATGAAGTAGATGATGAAGCTGATGTCTTGAAGTACTCAGATTCAGCGAACATTTTCTGCCACATTGCTTATTCCAATTATCTGTGATATGTTTATTAATGTGCACCCTGGAATTTAAGACATCACCTATAACTCCGGCTAGGAATGGAATAAAACGATTGTACTTTCACAGTGTTATTGACTCAATTTGAGATGTATAAACAGATAAAAACAACGAATTATTAATTAAAGTTAATTAACAATCTTTACGACAACAAAGTACTTTATCGTAATGCATATGGAGAAATGAGCGGTCAACGGGAGCCCTTCATTAATTCGCGGTCAAATGTTTTTTTACAACTTAGCTCCTGACAGATTATTAGTGCGGCAAGATTTTTAAACACGTCACCATATTTTTTCCGAATAAGCCCTCGGTTCCATTGAATTGTAGGGGCCTTTTTTTTCAAATGTTCATGAAGTCAACGGGGTGAGTTCCTCATCACAAAATTCCAGTCTATTACGTCAAAACCTTAAAGATCTACTGTTAGCTCCTGAGAGAAACATATAGCTGATACACAAAGCAACTATTCTGCGCTTTGAAACGTAGGTCTTCGTATTTGAAAATTCTCGGTTCCATACTCCACAGAAGTATTCCTTCTTGGATTTCATAGTGTCCCCGTCTCGTGCCCACAAACATTGAATACGTTACTAACATTACAAAAGGTTTATTGCTACCTATTGTGCGCTGCCGCACGCTCATTTAAGTAATTTCTAGGCTACTGCATGGTGAAGCGGTGATGCTGTGTTATGTACTATATATAGTAGCTTGTATACATATCCAGCGTCGTATCCATAACGCTTACCCGCGGCTGCCAGCTCTTTTTAAATAATGCACACGGTACGGGGGGGGGGGGGGGGGGGGGGGGGGAAGGGAAGGGAAGGGGTAGGTATACGCCACTAGAAGGCTTAGCGTAGCTTGCCGCTTGAACTATTTTGTCGCGTTTTTCTGTACATGATTTGACCCATTTTGGGTCGCCAATGTTCAAATATGTACATTATCCCACACCATTTATAGGCACACGTGACACCATAATCGTTTGCAACCCACCCTCCACCTGACCAGCAAGCAAACCAACAGGTAATGAAAAAGAAAAATGCATTAGTACATCGTGCATGTGTGTGTGTGTGTGTGTGTGTGTGTGTGTGTGTGTGTGTGTGTATGTGTATGTGTGTGTGTGTGTGCATAGAACCAGTTTAGTACCAATATGAATACACATTGTTAACTTGTGCAGCATCATGCAGTTCAACAATATGGCCTGCCTGGATGAGTTACAAATCAATAAACTAATAAATAACAACAACACCAAATTCTCCAAGAGCCAGTGCATGTGTGATGAATACTTTCTTCCCATCCCAAAATGAACTTGAGTATGAAGGTAGAGGGGGTTGGATTTATAAGGTGTGACTGTTTACAAATGGGTTATTGTGTCAGTGTGTGTTCTGTGTGGTATGTTATGTGTATCATATGTAGAGAGTTGGTGACTGACTCAATGAAAGTTGTGTGTATTGGACTATTGTATTCATTGTTATCAACAAGACCTTTCAATTGGAAGCAGAGAATGCAGAGAATGTCTGACAGACATGCTAGCTTGTTAGTTTGTGTGTGTGTGATGTGTTTTAGTGTTTACATGTCAGTTGTGTCATGTCGAAAATCGCCCATACATTGGCATAATCTTGTGATTTATTTCCAATTGATTCTTTAATGAGGTTATCAGTATTTGTGCATGCTCATATGCATATCTGTGTATGTGTAAACATATGGACTAATTTTTGTTTGTGCATATTTATGTGTGTTCACATTATGTGTGTTAGATTGTACAATAATGTGGACAACATTTCAACATTTCAGAAGCCCTTTGCTGCTGGGTGACCACCTACTCATCTACCCAACCTGCATGCTTTACTGCATGATTCAACTATAGCTGGTTAAAACAATATGCACAACTGATAAACCATGTCTTGAAATACTGGTTAAATAACAAAGATTTATTGTAAATAACTAACTATCGTTCATTGGCGTTGTGTAGATCCACTAAAACACAATTGCAGCCAAAAGCATCACGAGGGCTGGGACAAATGACAGCCCGTGTGCATAGCCACTGTTCACTATGCTGTCAGCTGTCTCCATCCCACTCAGATAGGCTCCGTGGACAGAACCCTGGTAATCCATACTGGTGGCCTCTCCACTAAAATACAGACTTTGAACGGGGCTAGCTAGTTTTGTAAACGTATCGGCTGTTATGCCAACCCTTGCAGTGCTGTACGATCCATAGTAGAGGGAATTACTTGCCCAATCGGGCACCAATATGTCAACAACAGTGGCTCTGAAGTTGCCGTACACGCTCCGAAGGGCATTGAGCAACTCCTGCCTCGTGACGCTCACGTTCTGGCTTGCGACCCTGTATGCTGCGTTGCCAGTCACTAAGAACAGCAGAATGCTGGGATTGTTGGGAAGGAGCTGTCCGATCGGCACAACCAAAGTGTAAGCAAAGCTGTCGGGGTCGTTCACCGCTCGACCAATGAAATTAAAGCCTGCATCGGCGCTCCAGAATGTTTCGTTGAAGGCTATGAACACTTTCAGGTCCAAGGGAAGAAAAAATTTGCTTATAGCGTCGATTTTCCACGGGGGGAGGGGGGGAGAGAAAGTCACGGCTTTGGATTGAAGTACCCCTATGCTGAACGTGACCACGCCCTGCCTGCCGCAGTACGTCTTCATTTGACCTCGCTCCACGACGTCAGCGCACACGCATCCGTCCGAGTACGTGACTGAAGTGACCGTGGTGTTGAGGTGGAGGGCGTTGGTGTTGAGGAACGACTGGCCGACGAACTGCACGAGGTATTCGTAGCCGCGCGGGTCGACGACCAAGTAGTTGGAATCTCCGAAGTCATCGAACGTCGATTCCGATTTCCACCCGTACAGGGATACGTTCTCTGGGCGTGTGGCCGCGTCGCTGTCGAAGTAGAAGTAGTCGGCAAAAAGCGTTTCAGGCGAGGTCTGTGGGACCCACCCGGCAGAATTCAGGGCGGTCCTAACGGATATGTCGCTGGAGCCCCCTGCATTGGAGAGTGCCAGTATTTGAGTATTGTACGCGTCGTAGCTGTCGAGAGCAGCGTTGGCAGCCGAAGTGACGTCATTACCAGAGGCGTTGTAGACTTTGAGGAGTTCGGCATCTTCCACGGTTTGCAGTCCGGCTTTGGTTCTCAGGTCCCACACCGGGTTGACCTTGTATTTCGAATTCATAGTAGTATCCACCCCGTGTATCCAATTGGCACCCACCTCCACCGTCGCTCCGGCAAAACTTACAGCCCTCATCCGCCCACCGACCTTATCCCTGGCTTCGAGGATGATGAAGCTCACTGAGCTGTCGTAGAGCTTTCTCGCAGCAGAGACTCCAGACATGCCTGCGCCCAGTATCAAGACCTGGGCGTCCGGACTACTGCACGTACCCTGTGCTTGTGAACCACTTGCAAACAGCGCAACTCCCATCGCAAACAGTGTAGCGAAACCCATAGCCATATTTGCTTTTGGGCGTGTTCTGACACGCACATTTGCGCATGCGTAGCCTCCTACTCATTACGCGGTCAGACTATTACCCTCATAAATAGCTAGATGCATCGTACATGTTCTAAATAGTAGCCTTACGATTTCCGTCACGTTTCCTCATTAACGGCTCATTTCGGTTGGTTTCTCTCTCACTCTTATGTTACCGCGGTGAATCATGCGTCGCAGCTGAATCTGAAACGACGATAATTAATAAACATTGCACATGCATGTTGTAAATACAAAACACATTGAGGATCATGTAAGAAGCAAACGTCTTTTGAGCTCCAGTACGACCCAGCATATCTTAAACATATACCTTATATGAAGCCGGGTCCGGGGCAATTTTCGGTTCCCTGGACCGAGTTCCCTGGTTGTTGCAGGCGGATAGTAAATTGCTCAAATTGGAAGGTTTCACTTGAGTTTCGAACGTTTCAGTTATGTTTAATGTATTGATAAATTTGACACCTGTTTGGAGGTGTGTGAATGTACGAGACAATGTAATATTACCCAACTGTATTCTATACCATTATCACTCACTGCTACAAACAATATATATATAACAGTTGAAATGGCACAATCAAAGAGAAATAAAATGAATCATATTTTAATACAAATGCACTATCAATAAACAGCATACACACAGAAACAACGCCCGAAGCATTGCATGAGTCCCATTGATTGAAGACACAGGAATGTGGAGTGTGTCTTCTGCTTCCTTGTTGAAGCACAAAGGCACGTGACCAAGTTCTATGAAGGACTGGTGTTGTCTCAATGACAATAGGGACAACAATGAATGAATCAAGAAAATTTTAAAAAGCCACAACAGCTAGGTTCAGACAATTTCTGGACAAATCCATCCGTACTAACCTGCAAGAATAAATATGACGAAACGATTCAAAAATTGCCTCATCTGACATACAGCTGGTCAGCTTGGCTTCTATGATATGTGACAGGTTCTTGACTTGTAACACACTAAGTAACTGTTTTATACAATTAGCCGGATGCATGCAGCATTAGTCTCGTACCCAGACCCACATCGCAGCTGCGGATGGATTACATCACCGCTACGCCACTATTCGCGTAGCGGTGATGTAATCCATCCGCAGCTGCGATGTGGGTCTGGGTACGAGACTAATGCAGCATGCACTGTTAATACATGTCACATATAAAACCATTACGGTATATCAGAGGGGGGGAGGAGCAATGGCTAGCCCATCGTAAATCACAGTAGAGATAGAGCAACAGTATAGAGTGCGCACTAATAGGCATATGTATATAGTCTGTAGCCAGCCTACACCGATCACCCAATTAGGAGTAGAGTCGTTTGGCCTTGTTGTAACTGTAGCGTAAATATGTGCGGAGCACTGACCGACAAGACTGGCTGCAATGTATAGGTGACCGCCGTATCCAGGTGTCCTGACAACGCTGCAAAGCCAGCCCTTGTTCACAATGGATCCGGGATGTTCTGCGCTTCTTACACAATTGATGCGCGCAAAGCGCATGCACAGTCCACATCGCGAGGCTTCCATGAGTGCGACGAGTAAAAATAGATTTCATAGGTTGTTGTACTAATTTTGTCGCTAAATATGTCTTTCTGCATTGCTGCGGCGATCCATTGAGCTTTCACAAGAGAAAACGAACGTTTTTCTGGCCATCATGCCGTCCACAGCAATGATACCTGACTTCTCCTGAAAGTAATTTAGTTGAGGATACGAATACCGCACAGTGGTTTAAAACAACAGGACATGTTTGAAATATGAAAAAATAATGTATATGATAAGACCTACTGTTATTTAACTGGTACTATTAATAATTATATCTGCTAGAAAAACAAACCACAACAATCAAGATCACCTAAACAGAGCACATCTCGGCACAGTTATCTATGCTCTATAATGATCAGCGGATTTATGTAGCCCCGGTTTTATACATTCCCACATATTATATATTACGTAATATAAATCAAGGCACATCTATCAAGATATGGTAAGAGTTTGAATCAATCGATAAATCATTATAATTGTTCAGACAAGACTGGAATAGAGGGTACATGTGATATCAGCACCTTGAAGATCAACTCCTTCAGAACTGATCAGGTTATCTTCCAGTGACTTCACTTATAGCAGCTTGTCGATGTGACAGGAGCGAACGTTATACTGTCCATTGCAAAATGAGCATTTTACAATAGATCTATAGCTTCGCACTATTGGATCTGATTTGACCCAAAGCCTTGTTAGGACATCAGTTACGTTAGCCTGCTGTGTTGTTTTTCGAGCCAGCTTCTTTCGATACAAAGATTTTTATTGTTATGTTCTTCAGACAATGATCCCAAACCTTGTGATTCATTTTTATGAAAAAAAAAAAAATCTGCTTTTTCACTAAGAAGGCCTTCATCACTTAGAAATAAGCCAGCAGCTTCCCAATCACTTTTAAACTTCTTAATGTACTTATCATAAGCTACTATGATATTTACAATGATGTGGACCTTTTTATAGGCCTACGTTAAAATACAACTTCAAGAGCATTTCTACACGATTCTAGGACCAAACGAAGGAGATCTAATATACCAATGGATTTGATTATGTGTTTCCAAACCAAAGACTTAGCCGACTCTAACAGAATTTTCGTTCAGCGCTGCTGGTGACGTTTAAACAAGAGACATCGGTGACTAATATATCAATAATTGGGACCTATTTTCACCACTTCATACTACACCATTTCTCTACAGTAAAATGCATTTTGGAGTCTTGGACTATATCCGTGCCGACGTTCCTACGTGCGATACCCCCTGGGGTTCAAAACTACCATATCTTCGTGTAGGAGTAATCAAATCGCTTCAAATTCGGTTTGTAGGTGGAGAGGTCCTATATCTATCTATTTGTTCTGTTCGTTAATTTTTATGCAATCCGTTACGGAGATACAGTTGAACAAACTACATGCACATTTTCGCGCTCGTTTCGCGCCAATGATTTGGGCAAATTGCGCTCCGCTCAATGTATGGGGAGGCGGGGATTATTACATTGGCGCGAATCAAGCGGGAAAACGTGCACGTAGTTTATTCAACTGTATCTCCGTAACAGATGGCATAAAAATTAACGAACAGAACAAATCGATAGGTATAGGACCTCTCTACCTACATACCGAATTTGAAGCGATTTGACCGCTCCTACACGAAGATATGGTAGTTTTGAACCCCAGGGGGTATCGCACGTAGGAACGTCGGCACGGATATAGTCCAAGACTCCAAAATGCATTTTACTGTAGAGAAATGGTGTAGTATGAAGTGGTGAAAATAGGATGTCGATAGCGTTAATCGTTGGGAAGTTATAGCGATGCAAACGTGATGCATTTTTATAACATTTTTATAATATATGAGTGGTGCAATTTTCTCGTGAACTGTCCCAATTATGTTAATAACTCATACGTTTACGTGTCGATCGGGTTTTATTATGCGTTCTGTGAAGTTGGAACCGCTGCTCTATCGTGACATCGCGGGCAGGCTGAGACAGCGCCGTCTTTGCTCTGTTGTTCAGCGCTCTTTGTGTAGTGCGCGATGGCCGCATACTTGTATATAAGGACTAATGTTTGTGATTGTAGTTGTCTCTTGTTTGATGCGAAGCTTTTTGATTGCTGTTGCTTGTATGAGTGATTCGTTGCGTGCAAGCGCGCAAATTTACACAGTTACTACTTCAAGCGTTCCATGGCCGAAAAGAGAAAGATCTGCAATTTAGAGGTACTTAAAAAAATAACATTACTAGACAGAGGAGAACAAAGGCCACATATTCACATATTCACCTATTCATTTTTTAATACCAGAAAGCAAATTAGGAACATAAATTATAATAATCCGATAATTTTCACTTTAAGTTAGTACACATTATTCAAACTTCATCAATTTCATTTTTTGTCTTGAATTTCAAGTAGTATAATGAGTTACAAAACTGTTTCTGAAAAAAAAAAACTAATACATCATTCCCCATAGCCCATGTCATCATCCCAAACCACTGTGTACCGCCGGTGCAACATCTGATTCTATAGCCACCTTGTCTGTAGAGAATCATAGCCACACAATTTAGAGTGATCCTCCAATTGAAGATGCCCCAACAACATCTGGAGCCCCACCATTTCATGAAATAAGTGCTGGAAACGAAATTCCAAGCAGTCCAGAGTATTGTGATGATACAGACAGTACTTTGCAAGATGAAATAAAAAACAGTCGTGATAGTGAGTATGAATTTCTTGGCCAAGATAGAGGAGGTGAGATCATTGCGCAATTGAAAGAGAAATTTCACTCGACTGATGAATGCAGGAAGAAATTAAAGACTCTTACTGTACTGTCCAAAAGCTGGAGTGTGAGGAAGATTGCAAAAGGATTTGAGGCATTGATCTACATGGATAGACCAAAGAAACTGGTGCTGGAGAAAGGCGTTCCTCCAGTCCGAATCCTAAACCAGGGAAGGCTCTTCCAGACAGAAGAACACAGCAGTTAGTTTTAGATGTGTACCTCAGCAATGAAATAAGCAGAGTGCTAACAGGAAGAAAAGACTCTGTGTCTGTCATGACTGCAGAAAGAAAGAGAGTAAGTCGACATCTGACTATAATACCTAGATGCTTCAGCAATGCTGGTTTATGATGCGATCTTGTAGGGAATCAAGTGGGCAATGGTACAATGATCATGACCCACAAAAACACATGATAGTAGAGGTGTATAAAACCAATTTTGCAGCAAAAGCCAAAACAGCCCTACTGGAAGAGGATCATCCTGACTATCAGAAATCATTGAAGCAATATTTCTCAATACAACTGGGGCTGTTGGACCAAGGCCTCCTGAAGTAAAAAAAAAAACAACAACTAAAAGTGAGGACGAACTGATGTCGTACTTCCCAGATCTTCATGCCATAGGCTCGCTTTGTGTTAGTTGCAAGTTCATTCATGTACTGTACACTCATAATGCATCTTGCACCACAGGTTGTCAATTGGTGATGATTTTTCATATCCCCTAGCTTGTCTATCTGTACCCAGTGGTACACAAAGATAATTGTATTTTGAGTGACACCTTTTAATATGAATGCATATGACAATAATTTTCGCCATAGCTTCTGATCAAGCTGCTGCAAGCAAACACATTGTGGCAGTCATGTACTATCATTCAAAGAGTCAGATATGGATTAGATGATGAAGCTGATGTCTTGAAGTACTCAGAACATTTTCTGCCACATTGCTTATTCCAATTAGCTGTGATATGTTTATTTTAATGTGCACCCTGGAAACCACCACAAATTTAAGACATCACCTATAACTCTGGCTAGGAATGTTTTACTTTCACCAGAGTTATTGACTCATTATAAAAAGATAAAACAACGAATTATTAATTAAAGTTAATTAACAATCTTTACGACAACAAAGTACTTTAAAGAAATACCTCCTTTTGAACAATATTTAGTTTCGGTTCTGCTTGTTCATTTTTACGCATGCGCGTTGCTGTGCTATTGTCACAGGACTAGAAACATTGTTCGGCCGGACATTGACCCGGCGTCCGCTGACTTCAGCTGAGTCAGCTATAAACTGGATCCATAAATTTTCAATAGATCACCACTCTACATAGCACCGAACTTTGACGTACGACGTATGGAGGAATGGGGACAAGGGGGATCCCCCTCGTCCCCGATCCTCCATACTCCTCCTCGTCCCCAGTCCTCCATACGTCGTATGTCGCACGGCTGTATGCGACTGGAAACTAGAATATTACAGTACCTATCTAGAAAATTGTGAAGAAACCACTCATTACAGACACTCTATGTTGTAAAGCTCACAGTACCTCAGAACAGCAATAAAAAATTCACATAAAAATAAAATACAGCACAACACTGGGCTCCCTTTTATTCATAATGAACACGCACTCTTATAATCGCGTACCAACTGTGTACGCAAGCCGTGTTTACAACGCCACGCGGTAGTTATTTTGGAAGGACGGTACAAGATCTAACAGTAGGAGGTAAGACTAGTAAGCCAAAGGCATGCCAGCACAAGATTTGACGGACCACATCCAGCGCCGAATTTTCTGTCTTCAAGAAAACCCGAGTGTATCTTATGAATAATCTATGCATGTTGTGTACTGCTTGAAGATACGTACATAAACATAAGTTACAGGAATGGATTACCACTAGAAACAGCTGCCGCTGCACTGCAGAGTGTGTGGACAAAGGCTGGTGAAGAAAATAAATAAATAAAATAAATAAATAATAAATCAAAATCTAAATGAATGCAAAACATTTGCAATTGATCTGCACAGTGGCGGATCCAGGATTTCAGAAAAGGGGGGGGGGTTGTAAAAT
The DNA here is from genome assembly GCA_013339895.1 of Ephydatia muelleri. NCBI lineage: Eukaryota > Metazoa > Porifera > Demospongiae > Spongillida > Spongillidae > Ephydatia > Ephydatia muelleri. The sequence goes on from JABACO010000006.1 coordinate 10,722,591, forward strand.
AATAAAGATCAATAGCGGGGGAAGGGGTACCCCTCCCGCCCAGCTAGGGGGTCTGGGGCAGAGCCCCAGCCGCCAACGCTTTTTAATTATATCATGGTGAAAACACTACACAAAACTGCATGCGTGCAAAAACGGAAATTGCATGAAAATATCATTTAGCAATTTACGAATAAAAGAATTGCTGGAATTATGTACAAAAATCATCAAATAACAGTTTTCTGGCGTTCTTCCGTCATAACTGATCATGATCTTGCACATGTTTCATTAATTAAGTAGCAAAACATGTTTTGATCCTTCTGTTATTAATTTTAACACCGGATCCGTGAGAACAGGACATTTTTTTTTTGTCCCTCCATTCAGAAAATTAGTCGGAAAAATGTTTCTCGCTACAAGAGTGGCATTTTTGGATAGCCCAACCATCGCTGAAATTGTTTATGTCATTTTTAATCTTGTAGCAAGATTGATGCTAGATCTGTATGCATTGTAAGAGACGCGATTTCGCAATTAGTCTCGTACCCAGACCCAACTATCCGCAGCTGCGGATGGATTACATCACCGCTACGCTTCTAGAGGGTCTGGTGAAATGCCTAACAAAAGTTGTGCCACGCTTAGGATTTTAGAAGCGTACAATCAGAATGCAGAGCACCCGTGACGTCAGGTGTAGGGTGTAATAAGAGTGTAATACATTAATTAGCAATATAGTATTTCATTAATTTCTGACATTGGCGCGCGTGGCATGGCAACTGGCATGGCAACAGGCGATACCGACACCATCATCTTGCAAGCCACTCAGAGACTAGGGTACCCCTCACTTCGTGAGAATCAGTATAAAGCTGTGTTTAGTTTTCTAAACGGAAACGATGTTTTCGTAATCCTTCCTACTGGAAGCGGCAAATCTTTGTGCTTTGCTGTCTTACCGTTTGCCTTTGATGCTCTTCACGGGCGTGTTGGGAGTATTGTAATCGTCATATCGCCACTTATTGCTTTAATGAAGGACCAAGTAAGTTTATTGTGCTAATGCAAGTGCTGCACTTACAGCTCCATATCACTATAGGTCACTGCTCTTAACGCTAAAGGTGTTTCAGCAGCGTGTGTTAGTAGCGACGTGGATGACCGCATTCAACGTGAAAGAGTTCTAAGAGGCGAGGTTCAAATCATTTTCATAGGTCCTGAAATGTTGATGCGAAACACGACCTGGAGAGAAATGCTAAGAACTCCAGTGTACCAAAGTAATTTGGTAGCTTTTGTAATCGACGAGGTCCACTGTGTCACCAAATGGTTAGAAATTCTGTCTACGTTGATTGATGCTTATTTTTATATACTCTTTCTTATAGGGGTGATTACTTTCGACAAGAATTCAAAAACCTTGGTGCAGTAAGAAGTTTGATTCCATCACACATACACATCATGGCGATGACAGCAACTGCCACT
>JABACO010000006.1:10725021-10790021 GCA_013339895.1 Ephydatia muelleri
TTTATTTGGTGTTCCTATTGCAGTTTAATACATTGGTAGTGAAGTTAAATGCCTTCGCGTAATCGAAAGAAGAGATCTAAGCAACGAGCAGAATACCTTCAAAAGCAAGACGATATTTTATCACAACAAAACAAGGCTAAAGCCCGAGCGCGCTACAAGGCCGATCCCGAAAAGAAGAAGGCCTCTGTACGCGACAGCTACAAGGCCGATCCCGAAAAGAAGAAGGCCTCTGTACGCGACAGCTACAAGGCCGATCCCGAAAAGAAGAAGGCCTCTGTACGCGACAGCTACAAGGCCGATCCCGAAAAGAAGAAGGCCTCTGTACGCGACAGATCCCGAAAAGAAGAAGGCCTCTGTACGCGACAGCTACAACGCAAATATTGAATCTAAGCAATCTACTAAAAGGCAGCGATATCAAGAGGACGTCGAGGAGAACCGCGCTGCTAAAAGGCCGAAATACGAGGACAATTCAGCTGCCATTAAGGCATCTGAAAGGAATCGGTATTGGAATGACCCAGCTGTCCGATTGGCTAAACGTGCTGCCGAGAGGAAGCGGTATCGCAGGGGTCACCGAACTACCACTACCACCCAAAGGTATGTGATGGCATGTTGTATTGCACTAGCATTAAAAAGCTATAGGAAGATGTGCATGCAACATGTGTACAGCACGCATGTAAGGAAGGGATCTGCACAAAACCATTCACTTCACATGTACAGCATGCATGGTGACCCAACTGTTGTGTACAGTACATGTAGTCATTTTTCCTTTGTGACCTGTCTATTGAATATTGGGGGTGTCATCCTTAATCTGATGTACAAAAAGGCTTCCTTATCTGATGTACTACGGCTGCAACTGTGTATGAGCACTGAAACCATATCCTTCTCCCATATAGCCTTGTATGAACCCAAATCTCATGCACTAATGGAGTATAATGGTGGACTTGAAAAAGCTATTCTTAGGGATAGTGAGCTTCTAAGTGAAGTAAATGATGCCTTTTGTAAGTCTCATCCATTGCTAGCTCAAAAGGTTGTTACAAGATCTGCCCGTGCAGCAGTAAGTAAGATTGGTGCAGATGCATTAGTCGGAGGACGAAGTACATCCTCCAACTCCTCTTCCCTTTACGCAGCCACCGCTGCTAGATACATTGCTGCCCCCCTACTGTCCGCCGCCAGCAGCAGCTGCAGCACTGCCCCTGCCGAGCAGAGCTGCCCCCACCGCTGCCCCACCGCCAACAGCAGAGCTGCCCCCACCTCCAGCAGCAGAAGCAGGAGCACCGCCGCTACCTGCACCAGCCCCACCACCGGCACCAGTATTGGCACCAGTGCCCCCACCACCACTTTGCCTGCTGCCACCCTGGCCGCTGCCACCACCACCCGCATGGCTCCCATGGCCAGAACCAGGCCGCCGCGGCCATAGAAGAGGCTGGGGGAGACAAAGAGGACAAGGCGGAACCGTACAGAACATTAAGAACTCATATACATATAATTTCTATTATTAAATTTTTTAACCTCCCTTCAAAAATTAAAATTCATTTGTGACCACTTATAAAGACGTTAGAGGAAAAAACTTATGAAACAAGTAAATAAAAACATTCTCTAACGAGAAAGTTGTTGGTATATAGGATTGACCAATGGTGGTGTAAAACGCACAGAAACAAGAGTGACAGAAATTTGACTGGAAAATTGTAATAGGCCTATATTTAGCACACTAACGTTGTAACAGTACATGCCTGAGTAATGGGCTAAATATAGGCCTATTTCAATTTTCCAGTCAAATTTCTGTCACTCTTGTTTCTGTGCGTTTTACACCACCATTGGTCAATCCTATATACCAACAACTTTCTCGTTAGAGAATGTTTTTATTTACTTGTTTTAAACATTAATCCAACTGCGTTAATGTTTAAAAACAATCAAATACTTTACATGCGTTTTCAATGTACAGACGCGTATGGATGTCCGAAATTGCTGGACACGTATTGCATTCAGATTGCACCCCAAACCGCTCTTGAGCTGGTGAAGTACCAACACATCATCTGCCAGCTCTTCGCACCTGATGGCAGCAGCCTTGAGGTATGACAGCTCTTTTGGCAGGCTGCAGCTATGCACAAGCTGCATAACCTCTGCTGCGATGTGTTGAAGGAGGACGTGCTGGTGTGGTGTGTCACACATCAGCCCTTTCATGCATGGCAACAGCCAGTTCCAAGCAGGCTCACCACCACACCAGCAGGCACTGCTCCACCATCTGGTGTCGCCCCAGCAGATGGTTCCCAACACATGGAGCAAGCCCAATGCAGGCCAGGCAATTTGCTGGCGTTTCAACTTTGGCAAGTGCAACAAGAGGGCAGAGTGCTAGTTTGCCCACGGGTGCTGGGTCCCAGGCTGTGGTGGTCACCAAGGCCTGGCCATGCACTGCACCAGTGGCCCCGTGAGCTCCAGCAAACTTAAACCACTCTACAACCAGTGAACCCACACCACTCTACCATCAGCGAGCTCATACCAATCTACGACCAGTGAACTCTATGACCAGCGAACTCACACCACTCTACGACCAGCGAGCTCACACCACTCTATAACCAGCAAACTCACACCACTCTACGACACTCTAACTTTGAGCACAAATTATGCCTTCACCCTGACAAGGCCTGGGTTACCTGGCTGCTTGACGGCATTAGCAATGGTGTATCCATTGGATACACTGACTCTGTTTCTCCGCTTAAATCACGCAACCTATCCACAGCATACACAAATCCAGACGCTGAACTTGGGAATGAGATCGCTGCAGGTCGGATCATCAATGACCACATCAAGAAAGAAGATTTATCAGTCCACTATTCTTCTGTCAATGATGCTGTAGCCTTGCTCCGTTGTTCGGTTCCAAAAATAGATTACTGTTCGATCGCAGAAATAGATAAATGCTCATTTGGCCTATTGTACTGTAGCGGAATTCGATCGTTGTTAGGTCGTGAAATCGGACTGTTAATTGCTATCTTGATAATCACAAAACCGCGTATCTTGACCTCCGCCACCGTAGAATATGGCAGCCACATTCAATGGAACACCCACGTTTCCGCCTATTTGCGTTGCATATAAGTTTGGATCCATATCAGCTTGGTGCATTTGTTCTCCAGCAGAAAGCAAAATGGCCGTACAAGTAAGCACGTGGATTCTTTACGTTCTTGCACAGCATTTATGCTACAACGGGTCTCTCCGCAAACGTGTAGGGAGAGTTCTTCTATATCAAGTCTCATCTTACCGGCTTTGTGCTCGATATTCAAGGCGGCAACCAAAGCAATGGTGCGAAGGTTGCTCCTTACCCGAAGAACTCCACGCCGTCCGACAACCAACTGTGGTACCTGGAATACCAGCTCGACGGAACCTTCCTCATCGTCTCCAAGATGAACGGGAAAGTCCTGGATTGCGGAAATCAGGGACTAAGACACCAGCTCATCGTGTGCGACCGCCATGGTGGAGAGAACCAGAGGTTTAGGAGGGATGGAAACTACCTGGTCACCATGCGAGGCCTTGTTTTAGACATCACTGATTCCAATCCAGCTGAAAACGCTACCCTCCTTCTGTGGAGCAGGAACAACCCTCCTTCGAACAACCAGCATTTCCAACTCGAGCCGGCAGAGAAGGTACGCACAGTGTAGCAATCAGAACGTAGATTGCAGTGTAATGTATCCTATTCATTACGCTACTGAAGTGGTCAAACATACACATAATGCAAACGCATGTACGTGTGTAGATAAGCATTTGTAGTTGAATGGCTGATGTAGAAATGTGGTGAATGGCTCTATTGTTGAGCATGACATGAATTTTCATTTGGGAACATGATAGAAGGTAACGAGTACCACCTACACAAGGCACAGTGATGATGCTACTTGTTTTCATACGTGTACTGGACATTGGGCAGGAGAAGCATTCCCTCACAAATGACAACTCTGCTTAATTCTGCTTCTGTATAGAAGGTGATGGCCCCTTTTGTTGTTACATGCATCAATCATCTCCGTAAGTGCTCCACACAGTGTATAAAGAGCGCTACATGCTTATTGTGGCCACAATTGAGTCACATTCACAAACACACATAAACACATGCATGAGGTAGTCAAAGTAAGTTCAAATTCGCTTGACATATACCATTTAGTAATGCAATGCGCCTCGTCAACCACGAAAGCGATCAACTTGTTCATATACGTAGGCGTTCGAATCATCTCTCTCCATGTCAGATTTGTTAAAAGCAGTTCTGGACTGATGAATAGTAATTGGTATTCGCCATCATGTATTTTTTTAGCTGGGATACGTTCTCCTCGCCAGTGGCATAAGCTGCAGACAAACCTTTTGAAGATAGAGACCCCACCTTGGGAAAAAAAGAGGCAGTATTATTATTAATACAGACGATTACAATGGCTTTATCTACCTGGTCTTTCATAAGAGCTTTAAGAGGAGACACAACAATCGCCAGTAGAGGTCATCAAAGGCAAAGGTCAGAATAGCGTAGCACAATGATTTTCCACTGCCTGTCGGCAAGCTTAAGAAAACATCGTTTCCTTCTAGAAATGCCTTAACTGCTTTGTGCTGATTTGGACGAATGTTATAGTAGCCGAGCTTTTCTGCCGCACGAGTGATGACACTATCATTCCTTTCTTAGTGGTATGCTTCGACAGTGTGGTTTACACATTCCTATAAACTTGGAATGCAATTAACGTGACGTCGCGCAAGCTCTCGATTTTGATTGGACCCGGCGACATTCCAGCGGACAGAAACGACTTACCCTCTGTACGTGAATCATCGTTACGTACATTTGGGTCTGAGTACGAGACTAAATGGTAAATCGATCTTCTTTAAATAGGTGAGTCAAACCCATGAGTTCTGATTGATGTGAGAAAAGTGGAAGACGAAGATATTGAACTGACTATCCCGGTACGTAGATAATCGATGTCTTTTTTTTAAGGCGAGTCCGAGTTCTGGTTGACGAGAGTAAAGCAGTAGAATGATTCTGAAGATATTGAATTTGAACTGACTTCATCCATGACAATTATGCTGTCATGGTTTATAACAGACAGTGCCTGCATGATCCATCTGTCCGTAAGTTGCCGAAGTTGTCACGCGGTTCATCGTTTCATCGTTGTCTCTCTCGGTCCGTGTACTTTTCCACATTTCAATTTCTCGTATTTCTATTTATACAAAGAGGGCAATTTCGGCTCAATTGGCAATGTTTCACGTGATGGAGTTCTATTTGTGGCCTAATCTAGCGCGTCGCAACATATTGAAAAATGAAAAATGAAATATCGTTGTCTTTGTCAATATAATGAACAGTGCTCAATCCGAAGCAGAGTAATGGTCTGGAAGCAGTGCCGACCTGCCTCGAACCACCGGAATCGACCCCTCGCACGGAACGCGCGCGTATACCATGTAGGCGTATAGTCTGGGGACCCTAGGGTCCCCAGACTAGTAGGCGTATGTGTGCGTATGCATGTATGTTCTATATAACGGTAAAATTGCATCCTTGCTGTATTCATACTATGGTACTGTACTCGAAGCTGCCAACAGTATATTTGCTGTGGTGTGTTCGTGCGTGTGCGTACATGTGTGTTTGTGTGCATGTGTGTACGTGTCAGCGTGTGTACTTAATAGTGTTTTTACCATAATCCCCCTCCTCCCCCTCTAAATAATATTACATTGTTAACAGTCTGTTAAAGGGTATACATACACATGTGCATATGAGATGCAAAACTGGCTACAACCATGAATGGACAAAATAATGTGACAGCATGGTACTAAGTTGGTTGCATAAGATCAGAGTACTTTTTGCCATGAGTGTGAGAAGCTGCATGTGAGACAGTACTTACACAATTATCTTTTCATGGGGTCGGCGAAAGTACATCCCACTGCACTTTACTAGTACGTGATGCTAACGTGGCTTCCAATGGCATTTGGGGCTGTTCATAAATTATGTCACACTGAAGGGGGGAGGGGGTATCAGCCAGTGTGACGACGTATAAATTAAGCATACATCAGTATGGGACATCGTATGACGGGGGGGAGGGGGGGAGGAGGGTTCATAATGGTCAAAAATAACGTGACGTAATTTATGAACGGCCTCTTTGTGGGCACCATCAAAGACCTGAATCGTTTGATATATAGTGCACAAAATATGCTATTGGTGCATGGTCTCTTTCCATGACTCAGTTCAGTGGCTAAACAACACTTTCTCCGGCATTCTATCAGCAGTCATGAGCCACAAGTGCTCAAGCTATCATAGTCGGCATAGTTTCAAGTTAAGCGATAACAATATGTAACAACCTTCTTTGGCACAAAGAGTAACTGTTGTGATGTTTGCCAGTTTTTAAACTCATGGCCTGCAGAATTGAGTCCATATAGAACCATTCCTAGCAGTTTAGATGGCACGTAGCAGTTGTCCCTGTCCCACTAGTTACACTCTATACACAAATTACATGAAGGCAGATGAAACCTGTTAGCCCCCATGACATCATTAATGGACTTACCCACACTGTTGCAAGAATTTATGAACTGAGGAAGTAGGCTAGCATGTTCAATGTTCCAAGTAAATGTTTCTTGCCATCCATTACCATCAACCACAACCAGCTTAACGTAGTTTCTTACTTTCCATACCTCTGTATTGCCGGTCCCACAGGACAAGGAGATGATCACACACATATCTAAAGCACTATTGTATGGAGGGACCAACAACTACTTGCTACCTAAACTATATGTATTTAAGTTGTGCTTTTAATTTCCGATGCTGGTATACTATTTGTGTGTGTGTGTGTGTGTGGGGTGTGTGTGTGTGTGAGTGTGGTGTGTGTGTATGAAAATTAATAGTGTGTGTTTCTGTACCTAAAACAAACTATAATATTCTGTCATGAGCAATGGCATACAAAAACATGATGCAAACTACTGTACGTAGTTGTTCCGTGGACAATGACTATGACCTTACAAAATCCTTCCCCCTCTCCTCCCTCCCTCCCTCCCTCCCTATCTCCTCATCTCCCTCACTCCTGCCCTTTTTCCATCCCTTCTCACTCCCTCCTCCATCCCTCCCTCATCCCTCCCTCCTCCTCACTCTCCCTCTCCCTCCCTCTCTCTCTAACCCCTCCTCCCTCCCTCTCTCTCTAACCCCTCCTCCCTCCCTCTCTCTCTAACCCCTCCTCCCTCCCTCTCTCTCTAACCCCTCCTCCCTCCCTCTCTCTCTAACCCCTCACTCCCTCTCTCTCTCTGATGCCTTTCTCTCTATACACACCAACAGTTGCATAAGGTCAGAGTACTGTATCTTGTTGCCATGGTAGTGAATAAGAACAATATGAGGGAGGTCTTATCTGTGGGATGCAGCCATACATCATGCATCACATCATTATCTTTTCATGGTGGGTGGGAAAAGAACATCCTGCTAGAGCATGGTGCAAAGGATGATCTGTCTCTGGGCTTCAAATGGGCTCTTGTGGCACTTGTCAGTTGTCAACTGTTACAAATGTCAATGCCGTATTTTTTATCATGTAGTTATTTCTTGCATGCAACATGTACAGCTCATTCTCAGGATATCTCATGTTGAAAAGGAACTGCAAAATAATGAAAGAAAGACATTCTTGTGCAAGAACTCTTTCAACAATAGAAACTTGACATTATAGGAATTTTCTTTCAAGCCACACGATTTTATTATTTTAGTGCAATTCCAGCTGCATGCTATGCATGTATGTAACATACATACATGCATGCATACTTACATACATACATACATACATACATACATGCATGCATGCATGCATGCATGCATGCATGCATGCATGCATGCATCCATACATACATACATACATACATACATACATACATACATACATACATACATACATACATACATACATACATACATACATACATACATACATACATACATACATACATACATACATACATACATACATACATACATACATACATACATACATACATACATACATACATACATACATACATACATACATACATACATACATACATACATACATACATGTACATGTACATTCATACATACAGCATACACACACAAACACACATGCACATACATACATACAACATACACACACAAACACACATGCACATACATACAGACATACACACATACCTACATTCATGCATACATACACACACATAACACACATATGCATAAATGCATACATATTACATGTCCTCATGTTCCTCTGCACTGATTCATATTGTATATCATTATATTAGTAATGCTATTAATAGTTACCCCATTGTAACACTGACTTTGGCTTATATGCTGCAAGAACTGAAACTGAAAGTTGTAATAATGTTGACTGAAAGTTGTTGTAATGGCGATTACATAAGCAATGGTTATATAGGGGAGACCGCCCCGGGGCTACAAGTCACGTTTTGGTTGTCACATCATTTATATCTTGGTAACGGTTGACATTAGCAATTTTACATGATGTACAGATGAAACGTAGCTATTAAAGTTAAGTGTCTAAGCATTTGAATTTGTGACTTTTTTTCCTGTGGAGTAAAATTTTTGGCTTTGCTATTTTATTTAGGTCATTTCTTAATCAGTGTTGAGTTTATGAGTTATGTACACCCGACCAAGCTTCCCAGAAAGCAATGTCTATGTTCTATACGTTGTTAACCTTGGCCATTATAAGTAGTTATGCATCTCAGGTATCATTGGGGATAGTTGGCACAAAATGGCTTTGGGTAAGTCGGCACACCAAAATGTCGATGTGATTGAATGTGCCTGCCAATTTCCATCATGCAAAGCTATAGTATACAAAGACATCAAGAGGTTCGTTCCCGGAGACAACAGTGTAAGGGCTGTAGGCCTTGTCAGACACTATCTGTAGCATAGATCATAAACGCCACAAAGATGTGTACCTCCTAACTCTGATGCAAAACTTGCTGGTTAAAATTGAATGGATTTAAATATGAGATTATACTGGTACATATACAATCAAATTTGTACTGTATATGTGAGCACCCCCCTTGTATCACCCTGCATTGAATTTTCAAATGGATACAATTTTTGATCAGCAGATATGCATACATGCATGCATGTATAGACGAATTTTCATTGGATACAATTTTTGATCAGCAGAAATGCATACATAAAAATTGCATGCGTGTATACACAGCGCTCATGTATGTTAGTCACTATCAACAGATATAGCATCATCCAAAATGTCATCAACTAAATCTTTAGTTGCCAGAAGCAGCTCATCGAGTCCGTGCAGCCTCATTGTTTCCGGAAATCCCCTTTCTTTGTTGCACCCGGGACAATTTTTTGTGGTGGGACTATCCTGATACCACGTCTTAATGCAGGCATCACAACCTAGTAGCTGCTTGCAACAGTTTGAAGCTATGACAGGGGGTTTAATAACACTTTGGCAGATTTTGCACTTGAAACCATCAGCGAGTAACTTCTGCAAACCTATTGGTATCTTCGTCCCAGCAGCTAGTTTAAATGTCAAATCCAGTTTTCTTTTCATATCATCGACAATGTCACGGCAACAATCATTGCACGGTACTGCCTGTGGCGAAGCATCTAAACCCGCAATTTGTCCTGCTCGCGACATTTTGGCAGGTTTTCCAAGTGATTCTTCAGGAACAGCAAAAAATTTGCGAGCGTTCACTTTCCAAAACTTCAAACCTATTTTAAGACAAATACATGTACTGAGTAAATCGTATATAAACGGCCATATATACTAACCTTGTGTGCCAAATGAATCTTTTACTTCTAGCCCGTCTCCTGTCACGATGGTGTAATCCTCGCCGAATTCAGTTCGAACTGCTACTAGTAAAGCTGGTACGTTGGCATTGGACTCGGTGATCTCGAAAAACGCCTGTCCGTGGCATTCAAACGTTGGTTTCTTGTTACCAGGACTGGCGAAAGCCATGGTGGCTTGAATGATCTTTAAACGATAGGTAGCCTCTTCTAAAGGTCGCTTTCCTCTGTGGGCTGTTACGGATGTAAACTGCGATCCAGGCGAGTAACGAGGAGGAGTACTGTCCATGACAATCGCAGAGCTACGGGACGGCTGCGCATAAATACCGCTGCAGCTAGGTTGACTGGCCTGCCCCTGCCTTGGCTCTCCTTCAACTATAAGTTCCGCGTGAGGAAGTACTCCGTCGTTCAACAGGTCAAACACGCCGTCAGGATTCGGAAAATACACATGGCCATCTTTGTACCTGCTTTTGAGCCATATCGTATCTTGCTCTACATTGAACATTCGTGCTAACTGTTGAGCTGCGTAACTTCGGAGGCTTATTTCTAATACACGGTCCCCTCTACATAAATGAATAGTTGCAGACATCTCCGCGAAATAATGTGAAGTTAATGATGGGACGTGAGGCTTATAACCAACGTCCAATCTCGGGAGCTCCGCCTTATGACCATGAGTTATTTCAAGTTACTAAATCATATTAGTCACGTTGTATGTACATGTAATGGAGAACGTTTTGTCAAGTTTCGAAGACTACATTCGGCAACGGATAGTGACTGATTGCGTTACGCACAATACACTACGTGAAGAGCTCATGACAATGACCAACGGATCCAAAGGATGCAGCGTGAGGAGTATAGAAAATTTCTGTAAGATTAAAGGGATTCACAAATCCTCTCGCTTGAGTACTGAGAGGGTAAAAGAAATCGTTGCCGAGGCAATAATAAAGGTGTTATTTTTGCTATCATAAAATTACATCATGCTGTATGTATTATCAGTTTTATCAAACAGGTGGGACCCACGTATGGACGTAAAACCATGGCGGGACTTTTGGCATATGAAGGAATACGAGTATCTGAGGGGCGCGTTGGCAAGGCACTGAAATTAATAAACCCGGAGTACCATCAGTCTCGTCTTTCGAGAGCACATCAGCATTTAAACCCAACGCCGTACAGAGCAAAGTATTTTGGTCACAAGTTGCATGTTGACCAAAATGAAAAACTTGTAATGTTTGGTGTTACACACATCTGTGCTATTGATGGGTACTCTGGCATGGTAGTGGGGTTCATTAGCATGCCAGTAAAAAATAATGTTGACATATATGCCTTAATGTTCAGGTGAGTGCTACATGCGTGCATTTAGACATCAGTAAGTAAATGTGAATTCTTACATAGACCAATTCTAATGGAGCATGGTATCTGGGAACAAGTGAGGGTAGACCACGGAAAAGAATGGTGCTTAATGCTCCATGTGCAAGAGGTACTCGCTAAGTACAGAAGAGATGTAAGCAAACCACCTCACCGACAAACAACATCTAAATTGGTATGTTACACACTGTTACTTGTACTTGTGTCTTAACCTGACTATCAATATAGAATCATACTGTGGAACGATTCTGGCCAGAAATTAATTGCAGAGTAAATTACCCTGTCAAAACTTGCTTGGTAGATATGGAGGAAAAGGGAGACTTTGACATTGATGATGAGTTACAAAAGTTCTGTGTTTCTTGGTTTACACTACAAGTGATCAGGATTGGTACTTCAATGGCAGTGGGCTCCTGGAATTATCATTGTCTTCCAGGTATAGTGTACTGATGTACATTTTAATAAAATAATCATTAATATTTTTATTCAAGGGAAAGGAACTCCTTTGAATAGGATGAGAAGCAACTATAATACCTCACCAGTTAATGAAGACATCATTCCAAGTCCAGAACAAGCTGTGCAGCAGTATCATTCTTTAGGTGGACAGCTTACTATATTCAGCCACTTTGGTACAGATCCTCTTGAAGATGGACAAAGGGCTGAAAGAGACGAAAGACTTAAAGCCAATATTCTGGACTTTCCAACCATATTTTACAAACTTGTTAATGGGGATGACAAACCTTTCCAAAATGGTTTGAAGTGCTTTATAGACCTTACCAAGAGACTATCAATTCCACAGTAACCTTCAATTATAAAAATGTGATGAACTAACATTGTATATAGGTATGCACCATAATATTATTATGCATGCAAGTGATATATAGAGAAAGGCGTAGGAAGGGAGGTGGTCAGAGATCGAGAGGAGGGAGGGAGGAAAGGATGATGAGAAAGGGAGGGAAGAAGGGTGGGAGGGGAGGGAAGGAGAGGGGGAAGCATTTCGTAAAGTCATAGTCATTGTCCACAGAACAACTATGTATAGTTTGCATCACATGCACGTTTTAGTATGCTACTGCTCACGACAGAATATAATCGTTTTGATTTATACATTAAACACATACACACATACATATACACACTTACATACACAATACATACATACTTTCATACATACATACATACATACATACATACATACATACATACATACATACATACATACATACATACATACATACATACATACATACATACATACATACATACATACATACATACATACATACATACATACATACATACATACATACATACATACATACATACATACATACATACATACATACATACATACATACATACATACATACATACATACATACATACATACATACACTCACATACATACATACATGCATACATACATACTCCCAGACATGTACACACCCACGTATTATGGATATGTGTGTATGTCTATGTATGTATGTCGTTTATGTACGAATGTATGTATGTATGTATGTATGTATGTATGTAGTATGTATGTATGTATGTATGTATGTATGTATGTATGTATGTATGTATGTATGTATGTATGTATGTATGTATGTATGTATGTATGTATGTATGTATGTATGTATGTATGTATGTATGTATGTATGTATGTATGTATGTATGTATGTATGTATGTATGTATGTATGTATGTATGTATGTATGTATGGATGCATGCATGCATGCATGCATGCATGCATGCATGCATGCATGCATGTATGTATGTATGTATGTATGTATGTAAGTATGCATGCATGTATGTATGTTACATACATGCATAGCATGCAGCTGGAATTGCACTAAAATAATAAAATCGTGTGGCTTGAAAGAAAATTCCTATAATGTCAAGTTTCTATTGTTGAAAGAGTTCTTGCACAAGAATGTCTTTCTTTCATTATTTTGCAGTTCCTTTTCAACATGAGATATCCTGAGAATGAGCTGTACATGTTGCATGCAAGAAATAACTACATGATAAAAAATACGGCATTGACATTTGTAACAGTTGACAACTGACAAGTGCCACAAGAGCCCATTTGAAGCCCAGAGACAGATCATCCTTTGCACCATGCTCTAGCAGGATGTTCTTTTCCCACCCACCATGAAAAGATAATGATGTGATGCATGATGTATGGCTGCATCCCACAGATAAGACCTCCCTCATATTGTTCTTATTCACTACCATGGCAACAAGATACAGTACTCTGACCTTATGCAACTGTTGGTGTGTATAGAGAGAAAGGCATCAGAGAGAGAGAGGGAGTGAGGGGTTAGAGAGAGAGGGAGGGAGGAGGGGTTAGAGAGAGAGGGAGGGAGGAGGGGTTAGAGAGAGAGGGAGGGAGGAGGGGTTAGAGAGAGAGGGAGGGAGGAGGGGTTAGAGAGAGAGGGAGGGAGGAGGGAGGGAGAGTGAGGAGGAGGGAGGGATGAGGGAGGGATGGAGGAGGGAGTGAGAAGGGATGGAAAAAGGGCAGGAGTGAGGGAGATGAGGAGATAGGGAGGGAGGGAGGGAGGGAAGGAGAGGGGGAAGGATTTTGTAAGGTCATAGTCATTGTCCACGGAACAACTACGTACAGTAGTTTGCATCATGTTTTTGTATGCCATTGCTCATGACAGAATATTATAGTTTGTTTTAGGTACAGAAACACACACTATTAATTTTCATACACACACACCACACTCACACACACACACACACCACACACACACACACACACAAATAGTATACCAGCATCGGAAATTAAAAGCACAACTTAAATACATATAGTTTAGGTAGCAAGTAGTTGTTGTCCCTCCATACAATAGTGCTTTAGATATGTGTGTGATCATCTCCTTGTCCTGTGGGACCGGCAATACAGAGGTATGGAAAGTAAGAAACTACGTTAAGCTGGTTGTGGTTGATGGTAATGGATGGCAAGAAACATTTACTTGGAACATTGAACATGCTAGCCTACTTCCTCAGTTCATAAATTCTTGCAACAGTGTGGGTAAGTCCATTAATGATGTCATGGGGGCTAACAGGTTTCATCTGCCTTCATGTAATTTGTGTATAGAGTGTAACTAGTGGGACAGGGACAACTGCTACGTGCCATCTAAACTGCTAGGAATGGTTCTATATGGACTCAATTCTGCAGGCCATGAGTTTAAAAACTGGCAAACATCACAACAGTTACTCTTTGTGCCAAAGAAGGTTGTTACATATTGTTATCGCTTAACTTGAAACTATGCCGACTATGATAGCTTGAGCACTTGTGGCTCATGACTGCTGATAGAATGCCGGAGAAAGTGTTGTTTAGCCACTGAACTGAGTCATGGAAAGAGACCATGCACCAATAGCATATTTTGTGCACTATATATCAAACGATTCAGGTCTTTGATGGTGCCCACAAAGAGGCCGTTCATAAATTACGTCACGTTATTTTTGACCATTATGAACCCTCCTCCCCCCCTCCCCCCCGTCATACGATGTCCCATACTGATGTATGCTTAATTTATACGTCGTCACACTGGCTGATACCCCCTCCCCCCTTCAGTGTGACATAATTTATGAACAGCCCCAAATGCCATTGGAAGCCACGTTAGCATCACGTACTAGTAAAGTGCAGTGGGATGTACTTTCGCCGACCCCATGAAAAGATAATTGTGTAAGTACTGTCTCACATGCAGCTTCTCACACTCATGGCAAAAAGTACTCTGATCTTATGCAACCAACTTAGTACCATGCTGTCACATTATTTTGTCCATTCATGGTTGTAGCCAGTTTTGCATCTCATATGCACATGTGTATGTATACCCTTTAACAGACTGTTAACAATGTAATATTATTTAGAGGGGGAGGAGGGGGATTATGGTAAAAACACTATTAAGTACACACGCTGACACGTACACACATGCACACAAACACACATGTACGCACACGCACGAACACACCACAGCAAATATACTGTTGGCAGCTTCGAGTACAGTACCATAGTATGAATACAGCAAGGATGCAATTTTACCGTTATATAGAACATACATGCATACGCACACATACGCCTACTAGTCTGGGGACCCTAGGGTCCCCAGACTATACGCCTACATGGTATACGCGCGCGTTCCGTGCGAGGGGTCGATTCCGGTGGTTCGAGGCAGGTCGGCACTGCTTCCAGACCATTACTCTGCTTCGGATTGAGCACTGTTCATTATATTGACAAAGACAACGATATTTCATTTTTCATTTTTCAATATGTTGCGACGCGCTAGATTAGGCCACAAATAGAACTCCATCACGTGAAACATTGCCAATTGAGCCGAAATTGCCCTCTTTGTATAAATAGAAATACGAGAAATTGAAATGTGGAAAAGTACACGGACCCCAGAGGCCCTTTGTATATGACTATTGCGCTTTTGTGATACCATTTGCCTTTGTTCTTCTTGCACCCAGAGGCCATTTGTACGCTATTATTCGTTTGAGTTATGTAAACGTTTCGAAGTGTTTGTTGTGAATTTCATTACGCGCTACTTGTTAATTATCATGAATAATAGTCTCGCTCATTAGTATTCAACTCACTGAATTTTTAATAATACGAGATGGTCTGCGGAAAATAATATGTCTAACCTCTTTTTTAGACCCCACAGACACCTTTTATTTAAAAAAAAGAGTGCATAATTTTTACTTCCTCGATGATGTCGCGTACTATAGTAAATAAGTTTGAATGCAGGGAATTCAACGAGTGTTATTGCACTCCACTGTTCCTGGCCTAGCCTTCTCACAATTAGTACAAAGTATTGTGCTTCCCATTCCGCTCTTGCTATACCCTTCTAGGAGTACTTGAACACTCATTTCATTCCCTGCATACAACTAGTGTGACCTGCAACACTGTGTGCTGCCTCTTCAA
Organism: Ephydatia muelleri; assembly: GCA_013339895.1. Classification (NCBI taxonomy): domain Eukaryota; kingdom Metazoa; phylum Porifera; class Demospongiae; order Spongillida; family Spongillidae; genus Ephydatia; species Ephydatia muelleri. The sequence goes on from JABACO010000006.1 coordinate 10,741,055, forward strand.
GGTGCACCACGCATGTAAAGTTTATTATTATTAATTTTTTGAAGGGCTATGGTCCTGCAGGGCTGTGTTGTTCCTGCATGGCCTGTGGCAATGAATTTTATTGTAGTTACCCTATCCTGCAGATTGTGGTAGGTCAGGGCCCGTGGTAGGTTTACACAGACATAAGTAGCAAGTTAAAGTTTAATATTCATTATCCAACTCTGCACCTCTCTAAGAAAAACATAAAAAAATAAAAAAGCCTCTTACATGCTGACCCATGGAATCCCTTATGACTTGTCCTCTATTCTCTTTAATTGTCTCAAGCAGTCCTATTGGGATATGATGTATGTACAAAGGACCAGTCCTATGGGACACTACAGTGTACATGATGTGTACCTACATGTATGTCCCTCATGAGCTGTTCAATAGAATAGATCAAGAATACATGTGCAGAGAACACATTCAGTGTACCATCATTAGAGTGCTATTGTTTATGCCACATGTATATATGTGTAAGTGTAGTGTGTGTGTTGTGTGTGTGTGTGTGTGTGTGTGTGTGTGTGTGTGTGTGTGTGTGTGTGTGTGTGTGTGTGGATTTGTGTATGCTGTGGATAGGTTGCATGATTTAAGCGGAGAAACAGAGTCAGTGTATGCCAATGCCGTCAAGCAGCCAGGTAACCCAGGCCTTGTCAGGGTGAAGGCGTAAGTTGTGGTTAAAGTTAGAGTGTCGTAGAGTCGCTGGTCGTAGAGTGGTGTGAGTTCACTGGTCGTAGAGTGGTGTGAGCTCACTGGTCGTAGAGTGGTGTGAGCTCGCTGTTTGTAGAGTGGTGTGAGCTTGCTAGTCGTAGAATGGTGTGAGCTCGCTGGTCATAGAGTGGTGTGAGCTCGCTGGTCATAGAGTGGTGTGAGCTCGCTGTTTGTAGAGTGGAGTGTGTTCCACTGTCATAGAGTGGTGTGAGTTCGCTGGTTTTTGCTGGTCATAGAGGGGTGTGAGCTCGCTGGTCGTAGAGTGATGTGAGCTTGCTGGTCATAGAGTGATGTGAGCTTGCTGGTCATAGAGTAGTGTGAGCTCACTGGTCGTAGAGTGGTGTGAGCTCGCTGTTTGTAGAGTGGTGTGAGCTTGCTAGTCGTAGAATGGTGTGAGCTCGCTGGTCATAGAGTGGTGTGAGCTCGCTGGTCATAGAGTGGTGTGAGCTCGCTGGTCATAGAGTGGTGTGAGCTCGCTGTTTGTAGTGTGGTGTGAGCTCCTAGTCGTAGAATGGTGTGAGCTCGCTGGTCATAGAGGTGTGAGCTCACTGGTCATAGAGCGGTGTGAATTCTGGTCGTAGAGTGGTGTGAGCTCACTGGTCATAGAGTGGTGTGTTTCACTGGTCATAGAGTGGTGTGAGCTCGCTGTTTGTAGAGTGGTGGTGCTCGTTGTTCGTAGAGTGGTGTGCGTTCGCTAGTCGTAAAATGGTGTGAGCTCGCTGGTCGTAGAGTGGTGTGAGTTCGCTAGTTGTAGAATGGTCTGAGCTTGCTGTTCGTAGAGTGGTGTGAGCTTGCTGTTCGTAGAATGGTGTGAGTTCACTGGTCACAGAGTAGTGTGACTTAACTGGTCATAGAGTGGTGTGAACTCACTGGAGATCACGGGGCCACTGGTGCAGCACATGGCCAGGCCTTGGCAGAGTGCTCTCTACCACAGCCTGGGACCCAGCACCTGTGGGTGGCTCGCTCCGTGTGTACCAGATGGTGGAGTAGGCCTGCTGGTGTGGTGGTGAGCCTGCTTGGAACTGGCTGTTGCCATGCATGAAAGGGCTGATGTGTGACACACCACACCAGCACGTCCTCCTTCAACGCATCCCAGCGGAGGTTATGCAGCTTGTCCATAGCTGCAGCCTGCCAAAAGAGCTGTCATACCTCAAGGCTGCTGCCATCGGGTGCGAAGAGCTGGCAGATGATGTGTTGGTACTTCACCAGCTCAAGAGCAGTTTGGGCGCAATCTGAATGCAATATGTTTCAGGCTTCCATCCAGGAGCTGAGAACTGAGACCTGTCGCCTGGTGCTGCTCTTCTTAGCCACCTGGCCAACTAGCAACCCGTCATCTAATAGGAGAAGGAGTTGGTCAACTGAGCCGTAGTCAAGGCTATGACTGGAGTGCTGCACACATGAAATTACTTTTATATGGATGCAAACCTGTGAACATATCAACAACAGTTTGGGATGATTTTTGATTGGATAAGGGTAAGACACCCTGCATTGGGCACTAATCCCAAGCTTAGGATTGGTTAGGATCATTCATTGAATGCATCTGTAGAAACATATGCTTACATCTCAGCCTTAGCAGCGGACATGCACTGTACCTAGTACCCAAAGAAAGCTTAGTAATACTATGACATAGACTGGTCATGTGCATTAAACTTGCTTTACTACACCTGTACCTAAACTCTACCTTAGGGCATATTCATGTACTCTGTGTGAGCTGAAAATTGTGTGGGCAACAGGAGACCAAAGTTACTGTGAAGTGGTACAGATGCCACATAGCTGAGTGGGGGAGGGGGGGGGGGGTATAAAGAATGATGAGCAGATGAGCAATACGACAAACAGGAAAGCTTTATTACACGTTTCTCCACTGTCGAGAGAAAGATGATGTGAGTGCATAGGAACTTTTAAAAAACTTTACACATGTTGCGGTAAAATACAGTTATTCTTTGCAACATGTACAATGTATGTGTACCTCTAGAGGACTATGAAGACATGATGTACGTACAAATGATCAATCCTATGGTAACTATGCAAACATAGAGGACCAATCCTTTGGGGACATGATGCACGTACAGTGGGCCAATCCGATATGTCGCCACATACCTATGTACATGTGAGGGCTCTATGTCATGTAGGAAGAACCATTTATATGGGAAACTCAACCTGCACAGAGAGGAATTGTTATAAGGAATGCTTCTACAGGCAACAATGCCAAGGATTAAACTAAGAGAGTACAGAAGCTCAGTGCATAAACCCCCTCAAAAATGCACACAGTTAAATGGTAGAATGCACGTGCATGTGGTGTGGGAGTGTGTCATCATCATCAGACTGGTTTATTGTGTGCCACAAGTACTGTATTCGTGAGTGTTGTGCATAAGAATATGTCATACGATGGTGTATAGGTTTATATACGCAGCAATGCAAGTGTGTGCACAAATGCATAAAGGTGTGTGAGCCAGCATGAGTGCACTGATGTTCATGTACTATGCGTGAGCTGAAAGTTGACATTGCATGCGTAGCTGAGTGGGTGTGACAAGAATTTTAGCAAGGGCTAGCGCTACAGCAAATAGGAAAGCTTTATTGCATGACTAGAGGATGATGCAAGTGCGTAGCAAATACATGCATGTATAGCCTTACGCGAGCCATGTTGAATTCGACCATCTGCGACGTGGGAGGCGCAGGATTACCATTCGAATCAATCCATTAATTTGGTACGATCGTCTTGCCAAGCGAGACGTCTTCTTCTTCTTCTTCTTTGAATTGTCGCTGCATGGGTGTTGCGAACGGTTTTAGGCAGAGTATGGGTGGAGAATGGGCGGAACAAAGAAAGTTATCGAAATTTATTGTGGATTGGGAGAATGGAACGCGGGCTGCATGCAATAATTGTGCGAATCAAGCTGGAAATATGCATTAACTTTGCACAGGTATATCTCCGTAACGGAAAAACTAAAAATTAACGAAAAGAACAACTCAATAGTGACAGGACCCCTCTACGTACACACCGAATTTAAAACGATTTGGACGCTCCTATCTGAAGATGTGGCGTTTTTGAACCCTATGGGCTATCGGATCTTGTATCGTCGGCACAGAGTTTGTAAAAGACACCAAAATATAAATTTACATACTGAAATGGTGTAGTATGACGTGTTGTACCGTTCAGGAGTTACAGCGATTTAAACATAAGGCATTTTTATAACAAATTTTATAATATGCACTAGGTCCCTTTTCGCGGAAACGATCCCATATAGCTTCGGCTTTCAATAGCTTTTATTATTGCATATATCAACTTCGTTTCCAATCCATATAATGTCATATCCCTGCATGCACGTGTGTATTGACAGCGTTTGAGTCGCGCATGCACCAAGGCTGCATTATATGCATGCATAATATAACGATGCCTGAAATGCGCCCGACTCCTTCTCCTGGTTTTAGGCTAAGTGGTTCGCTCTGCTCCTGCTGATATTAGCTAAACCCCAATTTCTTTGGGTGTAGCCGCAAGGACAGAACGACTTTCTAAAGGCGTCCCTCACAGTCTTGGTGAAGCATACAAACAGTATGGTGTTTGCGAACCCTTGTGCCGAGTCTCCGATGCCCTGCATCAGAAGAAAACCGAATAAGTATATAGATCATATTGCACACAGCAATCAAGGGCGAGATATACACTTTGCTTACAGATAAGAAAATGAGGGCAAAGACCAATCCATGTGGAAGGTCATCAGCCATTTTCATGTAGAAGAGAAGGTCTAGGATGCACGTCCACATGCGGAGGAATATGAATACGACAGGAATGAAAACAAATTTGTAGTCCATGGCCCTTGGTCCGTCCTCACTTCTCTGTACGTGTATGTAAAGAAACAGTCATAAATTTGTTCATTACTGCATAATTATATACATAATTCATGTAGATATCTATGATTACTGCATGCGTGCGTGCATGCATCTGGATACTATTTAAAAAATAATCTTTGCGGCTCAAAAAGAGCATCAAGCGACCGGTAAATCATTTAGCGCAGAAAATGTATAAACTGACGTCTCTGTCCGTAATGACTGATTTATTATAGTTTTCTAGCTAGGCACCTCTAAAAACGTAGACCGAATAAAGGAAATTGATAAGTTCTTGAGGGAACTGCTAAGTAGCCCAACCCACCATCCACGTCCCCTCTTGCCAAACCTCTACCTTCCTTTGGAACATCTTTGCGCGCGACCGACGATTAGTACCAACGTTCTCCCATCAGTACATTATTTTTTAAAAAAATGACCCGCATTTATGTATACGCAACGTTTTTTAGATCTATATATGGGATCGCTTCCGCGAAAAGGGACCTAACACATACATTATAAAATTTCCAGTACGCGCAATAGAATTAATGTACGGCTAATTAAAAGCCTTACAACTCACAGTAAAAAAACGCGTCGAATCACTTATTGATTTTCAAATGATTTGTTACTAACATTCTGTTACATAATGTTTACATTCAGGTGCAGGAATGTAAACATTCTGTAACAGAATGTTAGTAACAAATCATTTGAAAATCAATAAGTGATTCGACGCGTTTTTTTTCCTGTGACTTCATGCCAGATACTCCGATTCTCAGTGCGTAAGAAGCAATGTGTAGAGAACATTTCAGACTTCTAGAATATCAAAGAATTTGAAATCTTGAAAAAATAAGGCGTTACGTCCTTTTTCGCGGAAACGACCCCATATGTGTTGCAAACTAAATACATTCCTGCATGCATCCTCTCACGTGCAATCTTCGGAAACAGTGGCTTGATACGTAGAGGATTGTGATCAGTATCATGGCAAGGTAGATCCAGACATCGAAACCAAAGGCAGACGCGAAGAAGTCATCACGTGATGTTGTTCTGGTGACGATGCTGCACCATCCGGCCGCGTCGTACGGCGAGTATCCGAGTCGCCCCGTCCGCAGTGCCCAGAACGCGAGAATCAAGGGGATGCCGTAGCAGACGGCGCACGATGGCCAAATGTGGTATCGAATGTAGCCACTGTTTGTTCTAGCAGCTGTGACCCTGCTGCTGAGGCAGTACATGTACGCGGAGAGGCAGACGGTCCACAGCACGGAGGAGATGATGGAATAGTAGCCGACGAAGGCCTGGGCTTTGCAAAACGTGGTGTTGCTGACATGCTGGTCCCAGTACATCGTATACCCGCCCACGAAGTGAGCTAGCCCGACCACGAGGTCCATCAGGGAGAGGTGGAGGAGGATGAGCCGAGCCCCCGTACGGAGAGAAGGGAAGCACAGGTAGGAGACGAGGATGAAGACCGAGCCCACGATGGTGAGGACGTTCGTGATCCCGACCACAATCCTCACGTTAATGTCACGCATGGCGTCACTGAAGAGGCCGGACATCTCCAGTGAACTTGCGGAAACAACGAATGGTGTTTGTATATACTTGTTCGATCTCTCGGTATGGACAGGGATATCACCACATCCTCTCGCTCTGGTTTGGACAGGGCGGAAAGGCACTCCCGTCGCACGGGATTCCACATAAATATGAATATGCATGCATGGCGTGGGAAGGGTCAATGAATACGCGGGCATGTGGTGAGAACTGCGTGTCATGCATGCATTTGTTGGTTCTTTTAAATGTGCATGTCTGTGCATGACGTTGATATATATATGGGTCAGTTTCCGAGAAAATGAAAAGTGGCTATATATATAAAAAGTTATACCACGTTTGAATCGCTAAAACTCCATAACGGTTTAAGCAATCAACCTCCTATTTCGAACACTTCGTGCCACACCACTTCTCTCTACGAAAAAATATTTTGGTGTCTTACCCTTGCTCCTTGCCGACGTTACAAGGCACAGTACCCCGAGGGGTTCAAAATCCAGGTAGCTAGCTCCCTGCAGGAATGTCCAAATCACTTCAAAATCGACATGCACGTAAAGGAGTCCTGTCACTATTGATTTTTGCAGATCGTTGATTTTTACCTCTTCCGTTATGGAGATACAGCAATGCAAAGTAAGTCCACGTTTCCCGCTCGAATCGCGTCTTTCTCAGTCCTTGAACCGCTTCCATTCTCCCGAGTGGGACTGAGAAAGGCGCGATTCGAGCGGGAAACGTGGACTTTACTTTGCATTGCTGTATCTCCATAATGGATAAGGTAAAAATCAACTATCTGCAGAAATAAACAGTGACAGGACTCCTTTACGTGCATTTCGATTTTGAAGTGATTTGGACATTCCTGCAGGGAGCTACCTGGATTTTGAACCCCTCGGGGTACTACTGTGCCTTGCAACGTCGGCAAGGAGTAAGACACCAAAATCGATTTTCGTAGAGAGAAGTGGTGTGGCAAAAAGTGTTCGAAATATAGGAAGTTGATAGCTTAAACCTTTACGGAGTTTTAGCGATTCAAACGTGAAGCATTTTTATAACTTTATATATATATAGCCACTTTTCATTTTCTCGGAAACTGACCCATATATAATTATGCATGTGTTGCATGCATGGTTAGTTTGTAGCTGTTTAAACATGCAATGCAAGCGATATACATGTATCTATATAATTCGTCTTCCGCTATGACAAAACATGAATTATATAACTTAAACTTATAGTCGATGAGACCATACAATGGCTCTATATGCATCATAGCTTTCTACCTTCATTTTAGAGCTGCATGTATACAGTTAATTTGTAACTCGTATCTATTATACCATCATCTTGCATGATGGTATATATATAAGCGCCTGGTATCTGCATGGCTATTACACAACTGTGATGCATGCGAATCCGATCATGCATGCGATACGACCCACATGTGCACGTGACACTGATTTCAAATATATAAGACAGAAAGAGGGCACTATATATAGTACAGAATCATAAGTCGCACACAAGCATATTTCTACAACCGCCGCCGCATTTAGACTGGTACGGGGTCGTCATTGGATTCTACTGTTAAAGTCTTTGATGAAGCCCAATTGTGTCGCTGATTTATAGGCTCGCTTTCATCGTTACGGTAAGAGAACCTCTTCTCGTACCCAGTCCTGCACCAGCACCATCCGCACACGAGGCCTGCCAATATCCGTTTCCTCACCGCCTTAGTGAGCAGACAGAAGAGTACTCCGTTGGCAAAGCCTTGACCGGCAATGCCAATACCCTTGGACGTGAGACGAAAGATTAACCACCAACAGAAATGCACTCGGCGCGGATTCAATAACGATTTTTATTTATTTATTTATTTTTGCCGTTGCATGGCAACAGCGTACCTCTAAAATTCCAATGACCTCACTTGCAGTCGACTGCCTATACCTGTTCGTATCATCTTTTGGCAGGTAGTAAATCGATACATCCACCACAATGCTCCATACGCGAAGGAATAAAAAAACGAGCGGAACAAAGGCCAATTTGCGGTCTCCTTTGGAGATGGGTCTCCTTGACAAGGAACAGCAGTGCCCTAAGGCGCAAGGCTGCGAATGGAAAGACAATTAACTCTTACTCTGCAAATCAACGCCGTGCAGCGAAATTAACAGGAACGCGCAGAGGTTATAATACTCGCCCCCGTATTGGACCATTATCTGTATACCTGTAGCTTGTAGTGGAGAGTTGCGTAGAAGGCAGGAAGGAGGATGAATGCCAGGTAGAGCCACATGTCGTAGCCAACGACTATGACATACGGGTCCGACGAGTTGGCCGCTCCGGGTATGACGGCGCAAAAGCCGTTGGTAGCTCCCTGGTCGAGTCCCAGATGCTCGCTGACGCCTAGCCATATAGTGAGGACACCCGGAATACCCCAGCACACAACGTACAAGACAACCACCAGCACCCAGCCGGTCTGCTTATGTAGTACAACCAGAACACAGAGGTAGAAGGCTACTGCCACCGTCCAAAACATGGTGCTCAGGACTCCGAACATCGTGAAGGCGGCCTGGGCTGCACACATGCGTTGTAGCATGTCACTGTCTTCGGTCGCTTCTTGCAATCCAGCGTTGCCATAGTACACGAGGGCTCCAATTAGACTCGACAGGGCGAGCACCAGGTCCGCAATGGACAGGTTGACAAGGAACTGCCTCGTTTGGGTTCGTATTTTGCGAAAGGCGACGTAAGAAAGGATTATGAAGGTGGCGCCGAAGATTGATAGGAGGGACGTTATGGAGATGGCAATCTGGTACAGAAGAACGGTTTCATTACTTCCGTTGCTAGTAGGCATGCTGAGAACCACACGCTATATTATACTAGAGCTATAGCGTGTACGTGTGCAAACAGTACATACCCCACGCTTCAACACGTACAATATGTGTAATTACATGATCTAATTACACATATTTACATACACGCTTTGTATATACGCATAGTGCCTGGAGCATCGAAGCACATCCATGCAGCATACTATTTCACTGTTGGCTCACCGAACCATGCAAGTCCAGGCACAGTACATATTAGCGGACGGTTTTGCCCCGATACTGCTATTGATCTTCTTGGTCCGGCACCATGCCGTGGCCTGCAGGCATGGAGGAGATGTGGTTATACGCCACAGTCCCTTGCAGAATGAGATCTTCAATCTCTGTTGTCATGGCCACCTGCGTTAGTGTGGAGAAAGGCCATGGCCTCATCAGACACACCAGACCTGCTGACATGCACAATGCTGGATGGAACTGAGGCAAACCTGTGGCACTTGACATCACCCATCACTCACCCCTCTGCCCTGCCATTTGTGGTTCAGCAGCTCTTGCAGCTGAGGCCCGCAAGTTCCACATCAATGGACCCAAATGCCAGGAGTTGGGCTGGTCCTGCACTCCATTGGCAGTGGAGACCTATGGCAACTGGGTCAAGAAGGCTCATGATACCATCTCTCCAGGCGCGGCATCTCGCCTTGCCACTGACCAGTCCTTCCCCAATTCAACAGTTATGGCAGAGATTTATGGCCGGTTGAATATGGTCCTGATCCATCCCATTGCTAGAGCCGTCCATAGCCTCATCCCAGGCCCTATTCTTACATTAAAGTTATGGGGCAAAAAAAAAAATTTTCGCCCCCGTAACTTTAATATTAAATAGGGTCTGTAGAAGAGCAACTGCTTTTGCATGCATGTATGATGTTGTATTTATTTATCCTGTTTAAATAATAATAATTTATGATAGTGTATCATATTGTTAAGATAGTGCACCTAGCCAGGTCAACCCCCTCAAGTGTGGCTGCTGATTCTTTGAAGATAATGGACTCCGATGTTAGAAGTTGCTTTTCGAAGTGCTTCTCTATAGATCTCTCTGAGGCTGCGTGGTGCCAATCTCAACTAAGCCTAAGGTTCTGGGGTTTGGGCCTTCGCTCTCTCTCTCTCTCACCACTCAAGTGCTGCTTTTATTGCATCTTTTTGTTCATCTGGCTTTGCCACCACAGATAGCCATCACCTGATGAATGCAGTTAATCTCTTCAAAAGCTTAGTCTCTTCTTCAGATCTGAAGAAGAGACTAAGCTTTTGAAGAGATTAACTGCATCTCCAGAATCTGCCATCGAGTCTCCTCCCTCACAGAGATCTCTCTCCCATAAGCTGGATAGTTTGTCTTATAGCAATTTGTATGACTTATCTTCTCCAGCAAACAAATCTCGCCTCCTCTCTGCCTCTGCTTCTTTGGCCACTTCTTGGGTCTCAGTCCTTCCTTCAGGTGAACCTGGCACGCATTTTGATTCCGCACAGCTATTTCATGGTGGCTGGGTTTAGAAACCACAAGGGCTTCCTCCTGCTGTCTACTTTGTCCTGAAATAGCTTTGGACCCGTTGTGGCACCATGCATTGTCGTGCAGACGAGGTGGTGATGTGGTACTCCGACATAACCAACTGCGTGATATATTTGTAGACTTTTGCCACAAGGTGAACCTTAGTGTAAAGGTTGAAGGAGGTAGCACTCTTACCCCTGACCTTTCTAGGTCTCGCCTCACGGATGCTTTGGTCAGATGGAATACCAACTGCCTTTGACATTACAGTGACATCTCCTCTCACACCAGTGTCACTTCAGGAAGCAAGTGTCACACCTGGAACTGCTGCACTACTGGCAGAGCGGAGGAAGCACCAGGCTAATGACCCCAAGTGTCACATGCTTGGGTGGAAATGCACCCCTCTCGCGGTAGAGAGCTATGGGAGCTGGGGTAGTGAAGCCAGGCAAGTTTTCTCCCACTTGGCCTCACGCCTGTCCTTTGGCTTAGGAATTCAAAAGCCAAAGATTTTGGTAGAGATGTATGGGAAGTTGAACATAGCCCTAGTGAGGTGCAATGCCAGAGCCCTCCTCAGTAGAGCATGTAATTTGGTTTAGTTACTTTATATGTATAGTTTAGTAGTTTTAAGGTGTATTCATGCATTCTTGTATTCTCTGCTGTATATGTATTAATAATAATATCTTACAAAATGTCATTTGAAACATTTAAAAAATTAATAAAGAGCAAATGCAAGGGAAGGGCACTGCTATCCCGAGCATATGGCGTCGACTCTGACATCCCAGTTTAACTATAGGTCGACACTCAGCTGTTCAATCATAGTCGTTGTGTATTTTGTGTGTGCTCATTTATGTAGTAGTAATAGCGTGCATTACCTGCTGTGGTGCTGTGTACAATCTATGTTTAGTATAATTGCTGTATATGTATTTCTGTGTTTGTATATTTCAATAAAAGTAATAACATCTCCCAGCTAGCTTCGCGTTTAGCCACTTGCTCCTCAAAGGCAAAGTCAGTGGTCCTTACTCAGTGAACTCTATAGGCGTCTGAATCACCTTGTGTGAGCTAATGCCATTGCCATCCTTTCTCGTAGTATACATCCTTGTGATGTAATGTAGGTATAGTTATCATTTTGTATAGTGTATTCCCTGTAACGTTATAATATAACAATTATACATAAGTTCAAAAATAATTACAATTATAATTATTTATAATTTTCTATGTAATGTATTCATGGTGTTTAAATGTCAGTATAATTTTGATGCACAAATTATGTACATGTACAACAACACATAGCACGCAAAGCGAACACGCACAGTTAACTGGACACGGGGACACTACTCTCCAAGTCTAATATATTCTTAAGCCGAAGACTTCCGCTGTTACGAGTGGCAATATTGCTGCTTGTAGACTCCAACATCGCCGCCGCCTTCGGTGGCTGGCTATTATTAATCTGCGTCCCTTCTTCGAATTCACGCAGGTTTTTCCTTTTACAACGCAAGCAGAACACTCTTCTGAAAGCGTCCCTCACTGTCTTGGTGAAGCACACGAAGAGTATGGCGTTTGTGAACCCTTGTGCCGAGTCTCCGATACCCTTTGAGAACGAGTATGTGGGGGGGGAGGGGGGGAGGGGGGGAGGGGGAGGAGTGCGATGCAGATTAGTGCAATGTAAACTGGCAGCAACGTACGCTTACTGTAAGATACAGGAAGGGCTCGACCAAACCTTGAGGAAGTGGACTGTCCCCATAGATGTAGTAGAGCAGGTCGAGAATGCACGTCCACATCCGGAGGAATACGAACGTAATCGGGATGAAGATGAACTTGTAGTCGATGGACGACCACACGGAAGCTCTTTGTTGGGCCTTCTGTTTATGTCAAGAGATATTTCAGATTCAAATGCTGTACACCCCAAGATTTTTTTATTTAATTTTTTGGTCTTTTCAAATAGGCAAAGGTTGGGAGGGGGAAGGAAAGGGAGGAGGAATATTGTGTTGTGGAATAGGAATCTCGGGGAATTAAAAAAACATTGATTAATCAAAGCTAGATTCCGAAAGTTATAGTTACTTGAATAATTAAAGATGGCGCCCAAAACGTCGTTACCTTGAATCTGACATACAAGGTGTTCGACACGTACAGAACCGTGATAAGCACCACGGACAGGTAGATCCACAGGTCAAAGCCAAAGACTGAAACGAAACTGTTGTGACGTTCCGTGATAGGGTCTTTCGTTATCAGCGTGCACCATCCGGCCGAGTCGTAGGGCGCGTATCCGAGCCTGTCCGTGAGCAGCGTCCATAGCGTCAAGAAGAGAGGGATGCCGTAGCAACCCAAGTACGAGGGCCAAATATAGTACTTGATCACGTGCACCGTCCTTCGCGTGTGCTCGTTTAGAAGGTACATGTAGACAGAGAGGCAGACGGTCCACAACACGGACGAGATGATGGCGTAGTAGCCCACGAAGGCCTGGATCTTGCAGAACGCTTCGATCCCGGGGGACACAGACACAGCGTTCGTTCCGGAGGGACCCCTTGTGAGATTGTACCGGGAGTTGACGTCGGCGATGCCACCGATGAAGTGAGCTAGCCCGACCACGAGGTCCATCAGGGAGAGGTGGAGGAGGATGAGCCGAGCCCCCGTGCGGAGAGAAGGGAAGCACAGGTAGGAGACGAGGATGAGGGCTGAGCCCAGGATGGTGAGGACGTTCGTGATGCCGACCACCACGCTCACCGGAATGTTCTTGGCCGTGAATCCGTCCATAACAACTTAAAGCACAGAACACGCCTCTTCGATGTACTCCTTATTCATAGATGTCAATTCCTTATATAAATCTGCCAAGCTTACAATATGATTATTTTGCAGTGTCCAAATCCAGATCTTGCATCTGTGTGGCAGCTCAGTCACCAGCTGCATTGTTACTATACACACACACACACACACACACATACACACAAATCCTTGCCTCACGTGCCCACACATTTAGATCTATCTCGACTTGAATTCAACTGTGATGATTACAGCATGAATAAAATTAAAAGGAATGGCAAACATATATGGCTGAACATTGATTGATTGAACAGATGACCTGTGGGGTAGTACATCACACATATGTGGCATAATAGAAGGTTGGCTTGGAAGAATGTTCTGCAAACAGCTCATTTGCAAAGCTCATCTCTGAACACTACAGGGAATAGACTAGATAAGCACTGGACACAGAGCAGGCACACAGCATCAATGGCACATCTGCAAGTCATTTTTGGAATATCCAATACCTTCAATTCAAACACGTGCTTAAAATGGTGATGCCACAAACCTTTGACATGGTCACATAGAGCTCTTTGCATTCTGGCTGCTGAAGTCGATCAGAAGGAGAAGTATCGGACGGGGTACTCAAGTCTGTTTTGGTGTCACTGCCGTTGGGACTAGATTGGGCCACATGGTTGAAAGATTGGGGAGGATACATCCGAACACAGGTACTGATGCTGTGGGGAGTTTCAGTCACCACACAAGGGAATCACGTATGACATCACTCACCTGTCCTCCGAGGCGGAATAGTGTTTCTGCTTCACACCTTTAATGAGGATGTGATGTAACACGGGATGTGGCATGTGACATGCATGTGATGTGCCATGTGACACACATGTGACACGCATGTGACATGCGTGTGGATGGAAAGCAATTGTCACAATAGTTAACCTAAAAGACTAACAAACAGTACATAAAAGCAACATGATTCAAGCTGACAATATGTCTATTGGGTGTGATGAGCCCTAATGACATGCTCTAGGCACACGATATATGTGTCTCCTTACATACAATGACATACAATGACATGTTACAATGGTGAGGGTGACACACACACACACACAAAAAAAAAAAGGAAAGTACACTATGAGAAGATTGACTGATGTACAGTGAGGAGGGGCAGTGTGAGTTACGAGGATGCAAGATGTGCACTTACTCAGGCACCTAGCAAAGCCAAGCAGGGTCATCATGCCCAACGCAATGAGTATCAGGACACCTAAGACCGACGTCATGAGGACCCAGAGTGGAGCCATAGTGGAACCTATGAGCAAAAATACAGGCAATCTAATGTGCAATCAATTTAAGACCCACAAGTTAATTTGATTACAACCAGCTACAGTGTACCTGTGTACTTGTGATAGAGTGAACCACCATTGAATGTGATGTGGATGCATCACAACACAACGTACTTGCCTGAGTATGCGGCCTGGGGACTTGAGGGTCCTGGCCCAGCGTAGTTGACTGTGTACGCTGCAAATATGTAACCTTGGCGACTGGCCAATTCATTGACAGTGAAGGGAACGTGGTCCCCAGGGAGGTAGGGTCCAGACTTCGTGACAAGCCAGTAGGTATTGAGGGTTGTCACGACAAGGACAACTTGAAGTAAGGGAGGAGACCCCACTTCTGAGAGCTGCACTATGACAGTGAGATTAGTGCTCGAGCTGGCAATGGTTAGATGAGGAGGTCCGGGCAACTCTGAGGTGGCATGTGTGTGTGTGTGTGTGTGTGTGGTTCATAGATGCGCAAGTGAATTGCCATTAATGTGTGTGTGTGTGTGTGTGTGTGTGTGTGTGTGTGTGTGGTTCATAGATGTGCAAGTGAATTGCCATTAATGGGTGTGTGTGTGAATCATTTTTGATAAGTGTATTTGGTGTGCTGACATTGTGTGTGTACAGTGTTTGTTGTGACATCAGTCTGATATTTGTTCCTCCCACACATGCAAAGTCCACATGTACATAAGCATACCATGTGGAGATGAATTCTAAATGCATGTGACTCCGTGCAAAGATAAGCGTGTTACTGTATGATTGCAAAGACTGTACGCAAAAAAAAAAAAAAAAAAAACATTACCAACTGTCTCTGTAAGCACCAAAGGAGAAGTTTCAAAGGACAGTGCATTGAGAGCGGACATTTTAAACTCCACCCGACCAGAATCAGCCACGCTCTGGGTCACTTTAACAACGGCCCTCACACTAAGTTCAGCCGACTGAACAGCAGGGATGAGTACAGGGGTACTCCACGCTGTCCCAGCACCAATCACTCTGTAGGAACTGTTCAGAACCTTGACGTCTGCACCTCCATTGGTCAAAAGGTTCATCGTCAGAAGAAACGTTGTGATATTGAGGCGATAGATGACAGCACTGGAGATGGATGGAGCTGCATTGGTTTGCAACGGAGCATTTGTAGGGGACAGAACGATTTTTATCATAGCATCTATTTATTTATTTATTTTTGTGCACAAATCCTAGCCACGTATATTGCCACACCACAATCCCGTGACCTCTGACCTTCTGGGGGTGCAGAGAACAGCACAGGAGCGGCGGACACTGTGCCATCCATGTTGAGTGAAGCCAACCTCAGTCTGTAGTCTGTGCCAGCGGTCACCCGGACCTCTGCTAGCCTCGAGTCACCCTGAACATGATGTGTGCTCACAGAGGCACCATCCAATGTCATCAGCTCCAGAGTGAATGCGTCGGGACTCTCGTCCGGGGCCTGTGGGCACAGACTCCAAGTGACAGCCACATGAGACGAGTTTATGGTGGAGATAGTGACGTTCGAAGGGGTGGCTGGAAGGACTGCGGAGACGAGTGCGCAGTGAATGCACGCACATGCAGACTCAAGTAACATATCTATTTCATACAGCACTACTTTCATCCCAGACTTTAATAAATCGCCTCCCTAGAGTACACATCAACAAACCCTTTCCCTACCACAGAAGAAATTACCTTTCACTTTCAGTTCAAAGGTCATGTTAGTGCTTCTCTTATCCAGTGGTATTTCTCTGAAACTGTTTCTCACCACAACGGTGTACACGCCACCATCTCCCCTCCTGACTAGTCGAGAGATGAGCAATGTTGAGTTGCCTTTCAGCGCACCCAGTGCTGTTGTGATGTTGGCAGCAATGGAGAGGCTGTTCCCATCCTTGTACCACAGGACAGTGGTGGTGTTGGTCGGCCTACTATGGAAGCCCACAGACACATTTCTGGCACTGCTTGGGGAATTGGAGGTGATTTCAGTTACAGCCGAGGGCCCAAATTGTATTTCAGGTGGAGCTAAATGGAGGAATTGTGAAAGGCAGGTGTTAACCAAATGCACATGCACTGACTTTACGTGAGGAGCGCATGCACACATAATGTAGAATTAGCGCATCCAAATCACGTTAGAATCAGCTCAAGACTTAATCATACAATGTACTACACAGCCAGCTTCAAGATGATGCTACTCTCCTTTTTACTTTCAGCAAGCAATTTCTTATTTCTCAGCATAACAGGTAGCTATTTTGTTATTCATACCAGCCCACCTCTCCTAGGCATGTAGCTAGGCCTTAAGTGTAGATGTCCTCAGAGGCAAACCTTATGCCCCCTCTTATGGCTATACCCACCCCCATTGTCTTCCCCTGCTCACCAATGACATGCAGGTACACTGTTCTCATCACTGTTGTCATAGACTGCACCACGCTACAGATGAAGGCATGATCATCGTCTAGGCTGACGGCTCTGATGGAAACAGACGACGAGCCGTTCACAGAAGGGTCCTCGCGCGAGTACCAATTTATCTGGGCAGTGCCTTTCTGCGCATTGTAGCAGCTCAGGTTGGCGCTCTGCCCAATCAAGGCATACTGGTTTGCTGGTGCAATGATAGCTGCACAAAAAATTGGAATGGGCCCTTGTACATAGTGCATAATATAACACTATCATCAGACACACACATACACACACACACACAATACTTATGAAGGTACTTTGACACGAGAACGACTTACGGTCCACTGCTATGCTTGCCACCCACGCACGCTCAACCTGACTTCCATTCGATGACCTTGCAGCACAGTCGTACACACCTGCCCTCCAGGGATCCAGAGAGAAAGTCTGGTGTGTCTGCACCATGCCAGGCACAACGCTGCCATTGAGGAACCACACGACTGACGTGTCACTCCCGCAGCTGTGTGTGGAGAAAGAAGTGCTGGCTGAAATCCGAGGAAACGGTTTACTTTAAAATGCAATTAACCCTTTTCTTCACCTTGATGAGCACATAAGAGTTACACTGCTGCCCTCAATTAGATTCAGCGACATCTTTGGCGTGGCTTGGAGGCATCCTATTTGAAAGAGGGTACGTGGGTGAAAGCGGTTGGCGTTCGCAGTGATTAATCAGTTTCACATTGTGGTCGACGGACGTCAGTTTATGCGCACGTCGACAAGGACGAAAGGTTCGGATGAAGTAACTCGGGCCTTTGGGTTTAGGATTTCAGGCCAACTTTTCGAATCCACAGTCAAAAAACACCGTCTTTTATCAGCCGCATCTCGAGAGTCACCTTCGGCGCCATATTAAACTTCCTGCACTTAGCTACGATAGCTAGGACTATGGTACTTCGGGTTGGCCGAAGACCCTTATGGTTTAGGGTTTAGGGTACTAGGTCAGGTATAAGGGCTACCAAACATTTATTATATCAAGAGAGTATAAGTATAATTCGTTGTGAATTACATAAAGCGTCTTCTTTCGACTTTGCATCGTAGGTTTTTTATAAGATTAACCCACGATATGCACTATCTAAACAAAGTAATGCGAAATGCATCCGCATCCTTGAGCCTAGAAGTACAACCGAGGGCTATCACGCTTCACTCACGTTTACTTACCATCCGCTTTTATCTGTACCGCCCACATGGTCAGAAAAAATGCACTGAATAGTGACGTTGACATGGACCCGCTGCTGCACTGTAACCCTGGATGTCTCGAGAACAACACGCATGCGCACTTAATCGGTTATTTTTATTGGGAGTGCATTGGATACTCAAAACTAGCCCACGGCAAAGAATCCCATGTTGCACCTAATAAAATGTAAACTATCGGATGAGGCTTTGGGTATAACATGCATCCTTTGAAAGGCGTGTTTCAATCTTCAAATGGCATGTAGTTCATTAGTGGTGTGACATCTGCGGATACACAGATACCAGACATCACTATTTTTTTTCTTTTCAGCCAAGACATGACACAATATCAACAGTTAAATGTCGCTGATAAATAGAGCTTTCCCCTTGAACCTGCAATGAGAAATTGTCACCTGGCATGACCACAACAGCAAAGTGTGGTAAGAAGCCAAGCTGTCTCTATGGGAAAGGCAGGTGGCCAAGAATTATGCATACATGAGTTTATCTTAACTACAATGGAGGAAAAAAATAGAACTACATGCACTCACATGGCTTCAAGTTAGTGGTGATGTGCAGTGACATGAGTACTGTAACTGACACCCACATGCATACGCACACAACACACACACACACACACATACATACACATACGCACACATACACACACATACACTAGGCAAACCCACACACGAATGGAATCATACACACGTGCACTAGTTCATACCAATGTGCGGGTTACGGAAATTCTGCTTTTATGCTAAACATGCTACTACAAAGGAATAAAGAGCATTTTCTTGTTCAGTTGCTAGGTTTATTGTAACCTTTTTTTTTTTTTACGTACGTATCCTGCATACCGTAAATTAATCAATAATTTTTTATAATAGCTAATAAGCAACCGCGGGACAATGGTAGACGAGACGACTAAGAAAACGCTTACCTCTATTCCCTTGCTCAAGACCCAAGCGGGCCCTCGTGATGGGGATCAGTGGGTCTCGAGACTCAAAGAGGAGTATTTGAGCCTCATCAAGGTTGGCACTTACGGAAATGGGTGGGGGCGAACGAACTGACGAGCCGTTGTGCGATCTATGTACACATGCAGTACGTATCCAACAACAAGGAAGCTGACAATGACTGGTTTAGGCTGGAGTCGAACAAAGACGGTACGAAGTAAGTAATCTGAATGATAGTCCTTTCACCACTGGATAAAGACCGACTAGTGCGCATTGAATAAAGCCATTTGGCGGATGAGAGCTATTTGAATATAGAATTCCTCCAAGCTAAAAAACGTACTTTTCTGATCTTCCTTATAGCTTAGATATTGATTCAACCATAACTTAACAGCTATATATGCAGGCTGGATAGTAGACTAAAGCTCAAAACAGCGTCACATTCTCCATGATATGGCCAGTGGTGCAAACGTATGAACAATCGTGTGTGTGTGTGTGTGTGTGTGTGTGTGTGTGTGTGTGTGTGTGTGTGTGTGTGTGTGTGTGTGTGTTTGTGTGTGTGTGTGTGTGTGTACTGTAGATATAATTGTTGCAGCATGGCAACCATGCAATCAAAACGAAATTGAAAGCTAGTGTTTCAGATCAATGTGATTAGATTTTGAAGCTGTATGGGGGAGGGGGAGGGGCCTGGGTTTGGTCTGCACCCACTGGAAATAACTTCTTTAATTGTGTATAACTGATGTTGGGCTCCAAGCCTTCTCAGCTCGTGCTTTGACATCCACATTTTAATTGTATGCTGTGTGCATTGCTACATTGTGTTACTTGCTCTTCTAAGTTCCCTCACATGACCGCCCAATGTACTGTAGTACTAGCAATATGCATTATTCCTCCACCTCTTCCTCTTGCTAACCGTTCGCAGATGGTTTGGAAAGTGTTGGTACATTCACAACCTTATCAAATACGAATTTGATATTGAATTTGAGGTGAGAGGCGAGACTTTGTCCAAGTTTGCGGTGCAGGACCGCACCCCCACAGCCCAACCACCACACTCCTCTTCCCCAGTCCCACCACACCCTCTTATCCTAGTCCACGACACCACCCCTCTTGTCCTCAGTCCACTGCAAATTCCTCTTCCCCAGCCCATTGCCATGCCTCACGCACACTGTTTCCCCATGTGGCTTTCAGATTCCAGTGACGTACCCGGCTACTGCTCCAGAGATTGCAATCCCGGAGCTCGATGGGAAGACTGCGAAAATGTATAGGTGAGCACCTAGATACAAATGCTGGTATTCATGGCAGCACAGATGGGGCAGGTTGCCACGGTAAACTTGGATGAAACCAACTATAAGCGTACCATTCGTTGCGAACAGGGTGCCATACCTATTATGGACACATAGGGAGGAAACAGGGTGCCATACCCTATTCTATGGACACATAGGGGAGGAGAACAGGGTGCCATACCCTATTCTATGGACACATAGGGGAGGAGAACAGGGTGCCATACCCTATTCTATGGACACATAGGGGAGGAGAACAGGGTGCCATACCCTATTCTATGGACACATAGGGGAGGAGAACAGGGTGCCATACCCTATTCTATGGACACATAGGGGAGGAGAACAGGGTGCCATACCCTATTCTATGGACACATAGGGGAGGAGAACAGGGTGCCGTACCCTATTCTATGGACACATAGGGGAGGAGAACAGGGTGCCATACCCTATTCTATGGACACATAGGGGAGGAGAACAGGGTGCCATACCCTATTCTATGGACACATAGGGGAGGAGAACAGGGTGCCATACCCTATTCTATGGACACATAGGGGAGGAGAACAGGGTGCCATACCCTATTCTATGGACACATAGGGGAGGAGAACAGGGTGCCATACCCTATTCTATGGACACATAGGGGAGGAGAACAGGGTGCCATACCCTATTCTATGGACACATAGGGGAGGAGAACAGGGTGCCATACCCTATTCTATGGACACATAGGGGAGGAGAACAGGGTGCCATACCCTATTCTATGGACACATAGGGGAGGAGAACAGGGTGCCATACCCTATTCTATGGACACATAGGGGAGGAGAACAGGGTGCCATACCCTATTCTATGGACACATAGGGGAGGAGAACAGGGTGCCGTACCCTATTCTATGGACACATAGGGGAGGAGAACAGGGTGCCATACCCTATTCTATGGACACATAGGGGAGGAGAACAGGGTGCCATACCCTATTCTATGGACACATAGGGGAGGAGAACAGGGTGCCATACCCTATTCTATGGACACATAGGGGAGGAGAACAGGGTGCCATACCCTATTCTATGGACACATAGGGGAGGAGAACAGGGTGCCATACCCTATTCTATGGACACATAGGGGAGGAGAACAGGGTGCCATACCCTATTCTATGGACACATAGGGGAGGAGAACAGGGTGCCATACCCTATTCTATGGACACATAGGGGAGGAGAACAGGGTGCCATACCCTATTCTATGGACACATAGGGGAGGAGAACAGGGTGCCATACCCTATTCTATGGACACATAGGGGAGGAGAACAGGGTGCCATACCCTATTCTATGGACACATAGGGGAGGAGAACAGGGTGCCATACCCTATTCTATGGACACATAGGGGAGGAGAACAGGGTGCCATACCCTATTCTATGGACACATAGGGGAGGAGAACAGGGTGCCATACCCTATTCTATGGACACATAGGGGAGGAGAACAGGGTGCCATACCCTATTCTATGGACACATAGGGGAGGAGAACAGGGTGCCATACCCTATTCTATGGACACATAGGGGAGGAGAACAGGGTGCCATACCCTATTCTATGGACACATAGGGGAGGAGAACAGGGTGCCATACCCTATTCTATGGACACATAGGGGAGGAGAACAGGGTGCCATACCCTATTCTATGGACACATAGGGGAGGAGAAAATCTCGCTTTATGACAATGTATATGCGACAGACTAGTGAAATGGAAACTTTAGTACAAGACGAGCACACTGTGTGAAAATGAAGAACAGCACAATCTCAGAAAGTGGGTACAACTAATATCCTGACTTTTTAGTATGAGCAGGCGAGAGCAGGTGTGTGGTCAGTCAAAGTAACATTACATTTGTAGTGTTGTGATGTCCATCCCTGGAGAGAAGGTGTTTGAAAAAGGCGTATATGCTCTGAAGTACCTCGTCAAGTTAGCCTATCAGCTGTGTATCTGTGTGATGAGTGACGAAACCCTTAAAGGCTTTTTGGGACAAAGTATAATCAAGACAGTTTCAGACCCACTAGTGTATCGATTTTTACTGGAGTGTGTATAAATACTGCGCTGTGACATTACCCGATAATGTAGGGTTCGTGAGCATTGGCTCGTGAGTTCGGTCATAGCTTTAAGTAATTCTTGCTTGAGGTATGGGTATCGTAGTGACCTGGGATCCGAATCTATGTCCTCCTCCCCTGTTGTCCAACTGCATTTGTCAGAGTTCACTTGGAGTGGGTTCTATTGAGGCCCAAAGTTGAATGATCCTTGGGGGGAGGCAATCCATCAATCTGTTTTCTGTTGACTTGGTAGTGTCACTCAGCAGAAATTCGAGAGGTGTGTGAGCCGTGCCTTGCCCTAGTACCTGGGTCAGGCATAGGGTTCCACTCAGTCCCACTTTTATTGCCCGGTAGGAGGCAACCTAGTCTAGTTCAATAAGCCACACAACTGACCCATCATGTCACTTGCATTGGCCATGTGTTAACTATGTCATGATGTACCTGTAAAGGCAGAAGCAAGTCAATGAAAGCCTGCTTTTTTTCTCTGTTTAACTATTTTTAATAACTGGTTGGGCCACAATGGGTTAGCCAGTATGGGATTGTTTCCATGAAAAGGGACCTAGCACATGTTTTTTTCAAGATTTCAATTTCAGAAGTTTGAAATGTCCTCTACACACTGCTAGCTTCTTACACACTGAGAATCGGAGTATCTGTCATGGAGTTGTAAGACACTGAATTTTTAATTAGCCATACATTTCAATGCAAGTGTTACATTTCACTGGAAATTTTATAATGTCTGTGCTAGGTCCCTTTTTGCAGAAAACGATGCATTTACTTGATGGCACAAAATAAACACATGACGTGAGGAAAACAATAGAGCATCCAAATTAAGCTATATATTGTTATACGAGAGTGGCTCTGCAAACGTCAATCTAAAATTGCGACTGCCGTTTTTGCCATAAGCTCCCTACCTGCACTTCAAACCAATACAAGCTGAAAGAATTTTCATAATGCACGTGTTTGTAATTGTAAAGTATCATCTTGCCAAAAATACTCATCAGGCTGTGCTCTTATTAATGCTCATCAGGCTGTGCTCTTATTAATGCTCATCAGGCTGTGCTCTTATTAATACTCATCAGGCTGTGCTCTTATTAATACCCATCAGGCTGTGCTCTTATTAATGCTCATCAGGCTGTGCTCTTATTAATGCTCATCAGGCTGTGCTCTTATTAATACTCATCAGGCTGTGCTCTTATTAATACTCATCAGGCTGTGCTCTTATTAATACTCATCAGGCTGTGCTCTTATTAATACTCATCAGGCTGTGCTCTTATTAAGTCTACCAAACATATGCAAAACAATCGTGCACAGCTTTTATGTAAATAAAATGACTGCTGTTCCTCACAGATGTTATTTGTGAAAAGGGACCTAACGTGTATATAAAGTTCCAGTACAAGCAATAGAAACTTAATGCTTGCTTTGAAATCTATGGCTAATTAAAAATTCAGTGCCTTACAACTGAGCCACAACAGATCATCCCAATTCTTAGTGCGTAAGAATCTCTGTGTAAAGGACTTTTAGAATATTAAAAAAACATGTGTTAGGTCCTTTTCACCAACCCTGCCTACCTGAATCAGTGTATAGCAAGATTGTAGATCACATCAGTGAGGGTTCAACGAAACCACTGGACTACAGAATTGAACACACACCAGCCCTTGTCTGTTAATGTGAACAGGGAAGTCAACTGAACCCTAGTGGGGCAGATCACTGCTTTACATCACAATGTGAATCCATAATACTCAAATCAGTTCACAGACTGTGTTTATTTTTCCAATAGCGCAGGGGTTTGTAGTGGGTTTTTTAATTTTTAAAAGTCACTCTTTCTGGTATGTGTTGGATCGTAAATGCCATTTTTGGTGCTCATGCAGTGTCAACAGCATGGTTGGGTAAAATTTAATGATTGCTACCGCTTTTTAATGATTTGGACTTCTTTTTAATGATTGTGTACCATTCATTGTATAATTACATGTACACTGATCAATGATTTGTTATGTATTTAATAATGTTGGATTGTTTTCAGAGGAGGGAAGATTTGCTTGACAGACCATTTCAAACCTCTATGGGCTAGAAATGTCCCCAAGTTTGGAATAGCCCATGCCATGGCTCTTGGGGTATGTTGTCAGTTGTGTGTGTTTACATTGTGTGTGTGTGTGTGTGTGTGTGTGTGTGTGTGTGTGTGTGTGTGTGTGTGTGTGTGTGTGTGTGTGTGTGTGTGTGTGTGTGTGTGTGTGTGTCACTGTATGTGTGTGTGTGTGTGTGTCTGTGTGTCTGTGTGCGTGTGCGTGTGTGTGATTGGAATGTGCTATGACATCTGTCTCTCTACAGCTTGGTCCTTGTTTAGCTGTGGATGTCAGTTGTGTGTGTTGTGAGTTGTGTGTGTTTAAATTGTGTGTGTTTACGTTGTGTGTGTGATTGGAATGTGCTATGACATCTGTCTCTCTACAGCTTGGTCCTTGGTTAGCTGTGGAGGTACCAGATCTCATTGAGAAAGGTCTCATACACCATGAGGCTAAAGACTCGACAGAGAAGAAATGAATTTTACGTTGTTAAAAATAGACAGCACTATGAGGTCATGTGGCCAAGTCATCACATGTGTCATTCTATCTATCAATGTTGAGCACATAGCCTCGTTGGATGGCCACCCCATATTGGTGTATGTGTAGTGGTGTGTGTGTGTGTGTGTGTGTATGTGTAGTGGTGTGTGTGTATGTGTGTGTGTGTTTGTGTGTGTGTGTTTGTGTGTGTGTGTGTATTTATGTGTGTGTGTATTTGTGTGTGTGTATTTGTGTGTGTGTATTTGTGTGTGTGTGTATTTGTGTGTGTGTATTTGTGTGTGTGTGTGTGTGTGTGTGTGTGTGTGTGTGTGTGTGTGTGTGTGTGTGTGTGTGTGTGTGTGTGTGACCTGTATGAACATATTTACAAGATTATATGCGTGTGTAATAGCAAACAAGGGTTAAGAACAAACAATACCAGAAGGGTTACTCCTCAAAGAACAATACAATGACACAGATTGATACGCATAAGCAGATATGGCATGTCATTTAATGACACAAGAAATTTCATTCTGATCAGTGAGAGTAACCTCCTTGGATCTATCGATCGGTACACTCTTGCTGTTGATGTTGGAACCTAAGGGGAAGGAGAGAGTGAACACATACACATTAGAAGCTGTATGTCTTTGAACCTACAGATTGGTAGGGGGGAAAAACACCCCTGCTTTCCTACCTTTTGATTCACCAGATGGTTTGGGTAGTAGCTTTTTGTGCTTTCGACAACTCTTGCACGTGGCTGATTGAAGGAAAGCGTGTCTGACAGCTTTGGTGAAACACACAAATAGCACAGCATTGGCAAATCCTTGAGCTGAATCACCTATGCCCTGTGAAACAAGGGAGGGGTGCACTTGAAAGCATTGCTACAAGTAGAAATGACTCCATCTGCATCATGTGTGGAATAGCTTCATTCAAACTGTAGACCAGGCTCATTGTCATACAGTGTATAAAACGAGTATGGACCAGAGCTCAGCCCCACCCACCCTCATCCACCACAGCCCCGCCCCTCCTGAGCCCTTCCAGGGATTTAGGGCGACTTACCGTCAGGTAGAGCAAAGGTAGAACGAGCCAGTCTGGAGGTGTGGACGTGATCTCCAATAGGAGAGATTGGATGGCAGTCCACATACGAAGAAACAGGAAGATGAATGGAATCAACGCAAACTTGTAATCAGACACCGAGCGATCGCGAGTTCCTTTGATGTCCATCATCTGTAAAAAATAAGAAGAATGCAAACGAAGCCTTTCGTTGCAACGTTGCGCATAGCTGCCACGCCCACCTGGTAACGCATGTTGATTCTACTCGCGACGTAGAGTACCGTTATGAGGAATATGGCGAGGTACATCCACAGGTCGTAGCCGATGAGGGACACGTACGTGTCGTCCTTCCCCGTGGCGTTGTTGTACGTGACCACCGTGCACCAGCCGGCGGAGTCTTCCGGAGAGTATCCGAGCCTTCCCGTCGCGAGCAACCACAGAGTGACGACGAAAGGGAGCCCGTAACTCACGGCGCAGGACGCCCACACGAAGCGGGTGGGGAACGTCTTGTCGAGCGTGAGTGCCACCATGGCGGGAGATACCAAGACGTACATGTACACCGCGAGGCTCACGGTCCATAGAACGGAGGAGAGGGTTGCGTACTCAGCTACGAAAGCTTGGAACTTGCAAAAACCGTCCAGTGGCGGCGGGAAAGAGCTGCTGGAGACATCGTAATAGCGGTAGAAGACCAGGAGGCCTATGAGATTCGAGGCACCCACGGCTAGGTCCATGACGGAGAGGTGGAGGAGGATGAGCCGGGCTTTGGAGCGCAGAGAACGGAAGCACAGGAAGGAGACGATGATAACGACGGAGCCGAGGATGGTGAGGACACACACGATTCCTACCACAACACGGACGCCTATGTTTTCGTCGCCGTAGGAGGCCATTATTATACATGAAATAATTTCTCTATTAAGTCCCCAGACCATTCCATGCCCAATCAACCGTTGTTGTACTGGATACCCGATGGCTCGTGAAGCGTTTCGTATGAATGTGGCTATGAACGATCCCATGTATGTATTACGTATTACGCTCCCCTTACTTTCGTGTCTCAACGTCAGATTTAATTAGTAAATTGCCTTCGCTTTCGGTGTTCCATTTTATATTAAAGCATTCTACCGCTACATAAAAGTTCCTATAAATCTCACATCCCATGGGTCCGAGGCATAGCATGTACTGAGAGCAGAGAAAATTATTATTAGAGGGAAGCAAGTCGAAAGCAAGCAACCCTTTCACGATTATTAATATTGCACTGTCTATGAACCAATAGCCTCGTTCCCAGGCCCTATTTTTATATTAAAGTTACCGGGACAAAATATTTTTTGTCCCGCTAACTTTAATATAAAAACAGGGCTTGGGGACGAGGCTAATGAACCAGTGGACCATGCGGGCGTGAGAGCAACACAGGCCAGAGGTGCAGATTAGGAACCCTGAATCAATATCATAGCACTGGCATTTTTATATCATTACAGTCGTACGTGGAAAAGTAACACCTCACAATAGTGGAAAATAAGGGTTATTCATAGGAAACTAAGCTAACTGTCAGTCAGTGTTCATAGTGGTATCTAATTTATAGATGACCTCTTACCTCTAATTTAATTCATCATGTGATGTGGGCAAAGGTTGCATGTTTGCATTTCATTAACTAAAATTGAATTATAGTAATACGTGTAGGTGTTCTCTTTATCCCTTACCTTAAGTCACCTGGAGAAGACACAAAACAATGGTAAGCCAGATCCACTGTCGCATTGGGCAGTGCAAGATTACCTTTTTGGGTGGGCTAAACAGCTCGACTGTTGGAAGCTGCTCTATGGGTTAGTGACTGCTTGTGCCAGTATCTGTTCATGTGCGGAAAGCAACAATTAAGCGTATTTGTGGTGATAACATGCATCCCTGTCGTATACAGCACCAATTGCAATTAACCTTGCATAGGCGGCTATAATAGCACAGAACCACTCCAAACTCTGCCGCTACATCCATTACACGTTTAGTTCTCTTCACCTCATCGACAACTTTCATTTTCTCTTTCAATGTGAGCCACTTTCGTACTTTAACCTTCTGCACATCGCGAGCACCTAGCCATTTTGAAATACTTATTCCAAATACTCGTTGCCAATCGTCACATGTTTGATCATCGGAATCGATGGAAACGTACATGTACTCAACTGCATGCCGACGGAGTATCAAAACTGCAAGTTAAGGCAGAATACGCGTAATAGCCTTTACTACATGTAATATCATTTTTCGTTGTGCACTATTATAGCCGCCTACGCAAGGTTAGGTGCTTTGTTATTAGAATTAGAATGCCCACTCCTCCTGCGTTGTTCATTGTTATCCAGGCTAAGTTATGGTGAGTTCACAAAGGTATTTTTGCACTGTCACTCAGTTGGTGAAATCGATATACAATGTACATTATGACCATAGATTATTCTAAACAGGGATTTATGGTATAACCACTTAATTGTGCTAAGCTACGACAGGGATGTATGTTTCACCACAAATACGCTTAATTGTTGCTTTCCGCACATGAACAGATACTGGCACAAGCAGTCACTAACCCATAGAGCAGCTTCCAACAGTCGAGCTGTTTAGCCCACCCAAAAAGGTAATCTTGCACTGCCCAATGCGACAGTGGATCTGGCTTACCATTGTTTTGTGTCTTCTCCAGGTGACTTAAGGTAAGGGATAAAGAGAACACCTACACGTATTACTATAATTCAATTTTAGTTAATGAAATGCAAACATGCAACCTTTGCCCACATCACATGATGAATTAAATTAGAGGTAAGAGGTTATCTATAAATTAGATAACACTGACTATTAGCTTAGTTTCCTATGAATAACCCTTATTTTCCACTATTGTGAGGTGTTACTTTTCCACTACATTATTGTGAGGTACGACTGTACCGGAGAGAATTAATTACAAACCAATCACAAGCCCATAAAGCTAAAAACCTATTTGCTTTTGTAATGTGCGTGTCTTAATTTTGGCCTGAGGTTTATTGGCAGCTCAAACTAACTATGTTATAGGACTTATCTAGATCATGGACTAATAAGTAACTAAAAAAACAAAGGTGATGGTATGTAGGATTTAAAGGCAATAGTGGTGTAAAAGCAAAGAAGCAAGGGTCTGACAATAAGGGAAAATGTCATAGTCCTATATTTAGCACACAAATAACAAAATGTGCTAAATATAGGACTATTACATTTTCCCTTATTGTTAGACCATTGTTTTCTTGCTTTTTGTCTTTAAATCCTATATACCACTAACTTTCTCATAGAGAATGTTATGTTTCATGGATTTTTGTCCATATGGTTGTCACGCAAAGGACATACAGTACCATGAAAGCTGTGCAAAAGTCTCGTTCCCAGACCTTAAACAAGCATATACCACAAGCATTGCTGTTTGTTGTTGTCTCAGTGTAATAGGCAACACATGTCGTCCTCCATCGCCTTGGCCACATCCTCTTTCCCGTCCTCGTCCTCTGATAAGTTTGCAATCTCCTCATACTTGGATCATCATAATAGAAGGACACTATGGTTGGGGCTCTGAAACAGTATTTTCTCATATGATATACATTAACATGTATCCTCTGCATGATACCTTACCCCGGCTAGAATGTCTCTTCTACCTGCTATCTTAATTGCATTAACATCATGTAGAACTTGACCTGCTAACAGCTGCAAGTGCAGATCCAGTACAGCCAACCTTTTGTGCAAACCACTGATGGATATTGCAAAAGACATCATTTTCCTGACCTAGCAATGTGATATCCTTAAGAATAGCCTTTTCGAGGTCACCATTTAATTATGCTCCCTTAGTACAATATCCTTTGGCTCATACAGAGAGTAGTTGCAGTGGAAAATGAATACCATATGAAAAGCTAAGCACATTTAACCTATGGGAGCAAACACCTGATTCACAAGACAAACTTATGTAAGCAAAGCTTCTGATATTGTAAGCTCTGGGGCAAGCCCATGCAAGCTGTTGACTAGTGAAGCAATTAAATACATTGAAATGATAACAGCCATATGGCAAAGACATGCAAATACAGCTGTCCTCACTCTATGTATTGGACTCTTTTCGCTAAACAACCAGGTTCAGAACTCTTCCAATACCGTTGCCTTTTAGCCACCCGTTTTTGCTTAATATGTTTTGCGTAGACCGTATACGTTACATTAGATTGTACACCTCGGTAATGACCAAATTCTAAACTTCAAACAACAAGCTAAACAATCCAATCGTCGGGAGTCTTGTTAAAAACAGGTCGCGTGTTTCAATGACATCCATGGGTCAAATCCTATATAGAACTAGAAATGAATGGAAAGTAGTAAGGAGAAAGGCAAGAGAGAACTTCAAAGACAGATGAGGGAACAGCAAAAACTGAATAGCAAAATGAAAAAAGCCATTGAATAATAAAACCTATGCTTAATGGTACCCTACACCTGACAGAGGCATGAGGAAATACAACTAGCTGCTTTCATAAATTAATTCCCTTGAATGGCACTACCAAGTCAACAGAACCTGCATGCATGGCTGTTATTGAGGTGTCACCCTCATAAAACTATTTCACCTTCAGTAGTCAATGATGAAATCGATGGTGTACCACCCACATAAACACATTGAACAACAAGCAGAGGAATTAGGCCCGCGGGTCCTGATCGAACCCATACCCCTGGAAAAGGAAGAAGACCGCTCGTACTGCAGTTGTAGCTGTCATTTTGTCTTAGTGGTACATGTTCCCGCCCTTCTTCACTCACTCCTTGATCTGTAACGTTAAGTTGTCATGTTATTAAACGAAATCAAGGCTACACAATCAAGTTCAATAAATTTGGAAATCATCGTTTTGAAATTATTTTATGTATTATAGCGACATTTTCCCACTGTATGGGTCAACTAACCAGCCTTTCGACAATGTATCGTACTGTTGCGGATTATGTGAGGCACCCGTATGTTGTTTTTAATCAGCTCCACACTTGACAATAAAGAATTCACTAAAACAATGGACTGGTTTCATTAGACATTGTATCACTGTTGATTTCATGAAAACTTGCTATTCCCTCGTTATTGTACATGCTCGAAAATAATTAATAATTAACATCAATATTCAATTATATATACCGCCTTGCATCTCACGTGATTGGTGAAGTTATATGGTAGAATGTGCCATGTGCCGATTGACTTTGCACATCAGCAGGCCAGCAGGCTAGCGCTAGCCCTGGGTATTAGCTATCATGTACGCTGCTGCGGAGTTGAACGAAAATCAGCCGAATGGATCGACCGCAGCACACCGCATCCCACTGCGCGTGACCGTGTTGCTGACGTGCGCACTCTCGATTGTCGGCTCCGCGTTGATCGTGCTCTCTTACGTGTGCTTCAAGAACTCGCGCAGCAAAGCAAGGCAAATCCTCGTGCACTTGTCCGTAGTTAACCTGGGGGCGGGGCTTTCCGACTTTCTTGGAGGGGTCCTCTATTTCCAGTTCAACTACGAAGAAGTCGGATTGTCCGAAAACGACGGAAAAGCTGTCGTGTGCAAGATACTGGCCTCCGTTTCTCTCTATTGCAGTCTCAGCTCCATTCTGTGGTCCGCTACATTGGCGGCACACTTGTACTTCGTTCTGACAGGCTATGTTGACGTCACGCGACACCTCAGACTGTCCTACGTATTCGACTACGGGCTACCCGTCCTCTTCGTGGTCTGGTTTCTCTCCACGCACAGGTTGGGATACAACAGACATCTGGCCAACTGTAATGTCGTCTACGAGACGGCGGGGAGAAAAGATTTCGTGGCGACGGTTTTCGGGAACGACCTCCTGACGTACGGGGCTGCCGTGTTGATCAGCGCACTTAGTGTATCGGTTCGCGCTCAGATCAGAGAAGAGGTAAGTATTGTCGCACGGGTTGCCTTGTATTCATTCCGCATCGCTTTTCAACAACATGATGAGCAAGATGTCCAGAAGCGATGGGGACGAGACGTATAGCTCGCTACGAAAAGTGGACACGAAATTTGCCGTTTTCCCGGCGGCATTCGTTGTGCTGCGAATCTGGCGCTGCCTGCAGATTGCGTGGCTCATCTACAACCCGGAGGGTCACAGCACTCCTGCGGGGATCAGATACGCACTAGCATTTCTCTCCGTAAGTTTTTTCACGCGTGCATTTAACCAGCCTGCCCAGAAGAAAGTAGGTGTCTACTATATGCTGCATTGCCTACTCCTAAGCTTTAATTTAAATGGTTATGGTTTATGATCATAATTTTAATGATGCTCTTCATTTTTGTTTCACAGGGTATCGGGCACACTGCCCAAGGCATCACAAACGCATTCCTCTTTGTCCTTCTTTCAGCCAAAGTGCGGAAAAACTTCTCACACCGTTTGTGTCCATGGACAAAGCACACTAGCTCGTCCAATGGATTGTCCCGAAGACCAATAGCTCCAATCGAAAGCATGGATAGTGACTTGTCCAACATAAAAGACTCCATCATGAAGTGCTGACTCTCCAACTCCCCCCACCTTTGTATGTTTGGTCATACAGACATTCTGTTGTGCAATCATTGATTATAGCAGCTGATATGTGTACTGATTGGGGAAAATATTGTGGTTTCCCCCACAGCTACTACATCTGCTGCTGTAGAGTAAGTACTTTGACCTGCTGATTAGAGCTAAGCAGTGCATACACATAAAAGTACTGTCTCTTGGACATAGTGTCACACATTAATTTTATTCATAAACGAGATCCCCATTTCCCATGCTAACTCATGTGAGTACGCTAAAGCTATAGAATAACAAATAAAACACCTGGTGACCAATATATGTATATCAGAAGAACAAAAAGGATCATGTTAACTGCGTGTTGCTTCCTCCTGCTCCCTGTTGCTGCCCATCCATCTCCTTGTGGATGATAGTGTGTGCTGCCAGAAGGTGCCTCTGCTGATGTCGCCGCACTAGAGTGATTGGTCAGCTTATTACCCCCACCTGCCTACCACACACATGTATCTGTGCACACACACAAATGCCTGCATGTGCATAGAATTCGAACTTCTAAAAATCAGCCTAATATATAACTCCAGTGCCATAAGCCCTCTTTATGTGAATTACTACACTTGCCACAACTATATGGAGAGCAACCTTAAATAATCATTCTAAAGCCTAACTGGAAGCTTTGTATTGAAATAGACATCCTCAGGAAATAGATGCTGCAGTCAGCCTGGGAGTACCCTTTCAACTAAGACTAATTGCCCATAATTGGCAGACCAGCCATTCATTTTTGGCATTTGCTCTACACACACCACATGTGTGTTACATCATGACATGCAAATCTAAGTACCCATGCCCATCCATTCATCGCAAGTACACCCACACATTTCACACGAAAATACAGACGCACACCTTACCTCGCTCTCGTACGGTTTGCCTCTCAACCTCAGGAAGCAAAAACGTGTACACCATTTCTGCAACCAGTTCTTTGCCAGATAGCTCCCTACACAAAGATGTCTTATTAATTACATGTTTATGGAAGGAGGGAGGGGAGAGGAGGAACACTCTGGACTTACGTGTGTTCAACCTCATGCGCCACACTGTTGATGAGGTCAGCTTGCTTGCGCACCTCCTCTCTGGATTGGTCGTCCGAGTTTCTCTCCACAGACTGCAGAATGACATCCTCGAGGTATTGGTCCACTGTACATTGGTGCACGGTCATCATCTGCAAGGGGAGGAGACCCACATCAGCAGGAGGAGGAGACCCATATCAGCAGGGGGAGGAGACCCACATCAGCAGGGGGAGGAGACACACATCAGCAGGGGGAGGAGACCCACATCAGCAGGGGGAGCTTTATATATAACCCCAGGGAGAAGTTTGAAGCTATGGGCATTGGTGCCAGGGAGAAGTTTGATTGAAGCTAGGGGCATTGGTGAGTAGTTTCAAATCCTATTACATTCTTTTTTATTTTAATTTTTATTGTGTAGAATAGAAACGGGAGAGGGGGAGGAAGGTTCGACCAAAGAATTCAGCACTGTCCAACAGACGATTTTTCTTCTGCACCCACCAATCACACACCAATATTTCCTTTGCTGCAAATTAAGCATCACAGTTTCAACCCAAACCATGTTATTCAAGTGCAGGGCCCCTCAGGTGTTGAAGACTGAGGCAGCACATGCAATGATGTGACAGCAGGTTTGTGCATTGCCAAGTGCTGACTTGCAAATTATGACCACAGCAAAATACAAGCAGTAGACAAACACAACTACACACAACACCCACAAACACACACACACACACACACACACACACACACACATGGCACACTAACAGCACACCAGTACGACGCCCAAAAAACCTGACTGACCTGCTTGAACACTTCATCTTCTATCCTTCTGACCCTCTCCTCTCGTTGCCTCTGGCCGCTCTCCTCAGCCTCCCTCATCCGGCGTTGACGCTCGGCCAGCATGACAAAGGCATGGATGCGACGCTCCTCGTGCAAACGCTGCAGCTCCTTGCTCAAGAAGTCCAGCTGCTCCCCCACCAGCAGTGCTGGGCCCGTCTCTGTAGCGTCAAGCAGTACCTGCTCCTGCAAGGCAGACCACCAAGTGTACTCACTCCCCCATGCCACTTCACTGGAATAGGGACCATACTGGTACATGTGTGCGCCCATTCTTAGCACATTTCCACACCCCCTCCCCCTCCCCCCCCTCCATTTCCCTTCATCTTTCAATTCTGCACTCTCACCTCACTACCAACAGTTCCTCCACCTCCCCTCTCTTTCCCCATCCCCCTCACAATACTTCCAAGCTTCACCGACACACCTCATCCTCCTCTCATATACTGCCACACCCTCATCCCCTTCACACTCGCACACCCACCTTGTGTTCCAACGCCTCCCTCTCGTGCTGGAGGGACAGAACCTCCTCATTTTGCCGCCTCTTCTCCTTCTGCTCGGGTGCCTGGAGGGCATGTGTTGTCCTCAGCTCACCAATCAGGTCCTTTCGTCTCTCCTTCCCTTCAAACATCTGCCCCGCCCCCCGAGAGAAGGAGTATAGAATCATTCTCTCTCCAACACAAGTACACAATGCTCTCACACACTCACACACATACAATACACACATGCTCAAACTGATACACACATTGCACACATGCACACATACACATTGCACACACACACATTGTGCACACACACACACGCACACATGCACACACACACACATTGCACACATACACACACAGACACATACACACATGCAAAGCTACCATGTCCACAATGGAGAGACAGCTACTGCCTGTGCTTGTCACCCACACCCCACACAGAACATTGCTACCCACACATCCACCAACTACAGACCGACATCACACATACCCCACCACACACGCCCACAAATGGTACCTTGGTTTGAATAGCTCGTCCTCTTAGAACGCGTTGTAGAAGTATCACAGCTAACTCAACTTCCTCTGATTCCTGTATGGAGGACATCGAGTAGCAGAAAGGGGTGCAGTCGTGATGGGGAGGAGGTGGAACAGGGGAGGGGATGCAAAAACGTACGGCAGTAGGTGCATCCACGGTGGGGGTGGGTGGGCGTGGCACTGGTTTTTCCACCTTCTCCAGAAACCGTAGTGGTTTAGGAGACCTTGAACCTAAAGGTCAGGATTATAAAGATGATCTGATCATTAACCAATGTTGCTACAGTAAAGCCGTGCTGGTGTCGTGTGCACCATTTGCATCAATGACAAATAAAATTGTATATCTGGTATGGATTGACTCCCTACAATCTGTTGGTTTACATTGTATATCAACAAATCTTGTAACATTTCTTGTAATACACTCCTGCATCACCACACACACACACTTCGCATATACATACACACAACACATACCATACACATACATGCATACATCAATACAAACGGAGTGAACAAACACACACACATACACACACACACACACACACACACACACATGTACACACACACACACACAACACCTGAATTCTTCTCTTGCAGCAATTCATTGTGAACCTGTTCTAGGATCCTTCCCAGCTTTGCACTCTGACACGCCTTCACTCCAATCTTGTTCCGCTGGTACTCAGAGGGGGACCGAATACTGCACAGACCAACACAGCCATCATCATCCCCCCACCCAACATCCCACACTTGACTCTCCCCTACCGTGGATCGGTGATGAACTTAGGTAGTGCAGCCTCCAGGTCCAGCAGTCCTGTCAAACAACAAACCCATATCACATATCTCATATCTACCTGCAAGGCACAATCACCTCTTCTATTCTTCCTCCCTCCGTCCCCTCCCTCCCTCCTTCCTCCTTCTCCCTCCCTCCCTCCTCTCTCCCTCCCTCCTTCCTCCTCCTCCTCCCTCCCTCCCTCCCTTGCTCTCTCCCTCTCTCCCTCTCTCCCTCCCTCCCTCCCTCCCTCCCTCCCTCCCTCCCTCCCTCCCTCCCTCTCTCCCTCCCTCCATACCTTCCAGGGTGGAGGTGTAGATGCTGCTCACGTGATAATTGTCAGCTTGCCCATCCAGGTACACTCCTATTCGTGTCATTGGGGCGTACACCTGGGAATCAAACTTGGTGTACTCCTGTACAATGTCCCTTGGTTCCTTGCGACCTTCGACCTTGGCCCTCTTTGCTGTCAACTGCCTTAGTGCTGACCAAATAAAAGAGTTAGGAGTGAAGAGGAGGGAGAGGGGAGGTGGAGAGGGGAGGTGGAGAGGAAAGGTGGAGAGGGAGGGTGGAGAGGGGAGGGTGGAGAGGGGAGGTGGAAAGGGGAGGGTGGAGAGGGGAGGGTGGAGAGGGGAGGTGGAGAGGGGAGGGTGGAGAGGGGAGGTGGATGAGGGGAAGGTGGAGAGGGGAGGGTGGAGAGGGGCAGGGTGGAGAGGGGAGGTGGAAGGAGAGGGAGCGGTGGCAGAGGGGAGGTGGAGAGGGAGGTGGAGGAGGTGGAGAAGGGGAGGGAGAGGGGAGGTGGAGAGGGGAGGTGGAGAGGGGAAGGTTGGAGATGGGGAGGTGGAGAGGGATGGTGGGGAGGTGGAGAGGGAGGTGGGAGAGGGGAGGCGGAGAGGGAGAGGGAGGTGGAGACAAAAGTGCAGGTAAGGGGTTCAAAAGGAAGGGGGTGTGAGGTGGAGGGAAAGGAAGATGAAGCATGATAGATGTCACAATACCTTTGACATGTTCTGATCGAATGCGACGAATCTTCTGTTCCTTTTCTGCCTGACGCTTGCTCCTACAAAACAAGGACATGTGAATTCCTGCTATATCCCTCTCATGTACTCGTCTTCAATAGTTGTATCTGTTTTCATACAACCTTGCCCAATGCACATACACACATGCATGTGCACATGTACACACACACATGCACACACACACACATGCACACACACACACATGCACACACACACACATGCACACACACACACATGTACACATGCACACACACGCACACACACACACACACACACACACACACACACACACACACACACACACAATCAGCCAAAAGTAATGTTTTCCTCAACCTTGCCAGCCAGTATCCACTACCTGAGGTAATCAGCACATACATTTATGTAACATCACAGCAGGTTTCATCAGGGGTACGGCTTTGTCAATTATGCCCAAGGGACTTGAGAAGGCAGTGGTTGGGAGTTAAGACACACTGACTGAGGCCACAGAAGGGTCACAGTGGGGTACCAGAAAGGTACAACAAATTATGTCCATGTACACTGATCCTAATGTCCTTTTAGCAATGGCTGTTTTTGACAGTTTGTACTTAAAGTAAGCAAGAACGAAATGACACAGAAGTACAATTGGTTGTTGCAGTTCAAAGGTCATCCAAAATTTGTAACATGAGGATTTCATCATGCTGTGGCCAATGTGCGTCATGTTCCCTGTCTGTGCATTCACAACAACATGCTAATATATAGAATAGTCCTGTCATATCTTTCCCCTACACCCACATCCTTCATGGTCATATTACCACCTGGCTCTTATAAGACCTCAACCCTCCCTACATTTCCTCCTCTCTTTCCTATCAATCTTGGTCTTCTTGTTACATCTCACTTCAACCAACAGCTGTGTCCCATCACTAGGACTGTACTCCATGTGACCAAACAACTCACCAGAAGTGTAAAAAACTCACCAAAGGTGTTCCAGGCGCCTCTCATTCAGCTTCTGTAGGTTTGCTTCCCGTCTCGCCAGTGCAGCTTTGAGAAGCTTCAGTCTCTCCTGCTGCAACCTGCAGGTGTGCAGAGGAGAAGGGGGAGGAGGAGGGGGAGGAGGAGAAGGGGAGGAGGAGGGGGAGGAGGAAGGGGAGGAGGAGGGGGAGGAGGAAGGGGAGGAGGAGGGGGGAGGAAGAGGAGTAGGAGGAGGAAAAGAGGAGGAGGAGGAGGAGGAGGAGGAGGAGGAGGAGGAGAAGGAGGAGGAGGAGGAGGAGGAGGAGGAGGAGGAGGAGAACAAAAAAAGAGAAAGGAAACAGATGAGGTAAGAGAAAGAAGGAAGAAGTGAGGAAGCAGAGGTGTACAGTAAATCATACATGTATACCACACGACCACATAGTTGAAGTGTTCATCCCACCAGCCCACACATAGGCCACACTCACTCCTCAATCTCCTGTTCCCTGAAGGCCCACTCCTTTCTCTCCTGCTCCTCCATCATCCTTCGTCTCTTCTCCAACTGGCTGGTGTCACTCAGTGGTGGCAAGGTGGCCTCCCAGGCCCTCTTCTCTCTAGCTCTCTCTATCATCTCCACTTCGGCCAGACCAGCTGGAAGCCCCTGCTCTGTTGGAAAGGACATGTGACCCTCTGATATAACCCCTCTCTCCCCCCCCCCACCCCCCTACACAACAGGACAACAGGATACTAAATAAGTGGTGTGGTTTAAGTCTACAAGCTATCCAAAGTTTCAAATTTCACAAATGGACTAATTATCCACTTCTCAGTGCACTAAAAGATGATCCAAGCTTTTTTAAAAATGGATTGGCACCCACTGCATGGATTCTGTGTGCATTCCATGGCACTTGATACACTGACACACACACCCACAACACTAGGTCTATCATTTTACGTGACGTGCAATGTGCGCATACATGCACAGATCTATGGTAGATCCTCAAACACACCTATTTCACACACATTCACACACATGTACACACAAACACAACACACACACACACACACACACACACACACACACACACACACACACACACACACATACTATAGCACAAGGTAGCCAGGGTCAGGAGCTCCGGCTGAGAGCCTGGTCTCACTACATACTCTGGCGAGTACGGATCAGTCTGAACATCACTGTCACGATAATCGGTTTGAACAAAGACACTTCTTGTCGCTGGGACTGTGGCCTCCCCACTGCCTCCATTTTCAGTAGTGGGCGGTACAAGTGGATCCACACTTGCAGGAGCACCATTGTAATTATCCTTGCATGCAAATTAAAAATGAATTTACCTTGTGGGTGCAAGTAAGACATTAGGGGGCAATTGAGGCAGAAACGGGATGACGGGTCTCCGGAAAAACTTGGGGCGGTCCTTTCCCTCCACTTCCACGGTCTCAAATTTCTTTGGCGGTACTCGGATGAAAGGAGCGTAGTGAAGCCTTATTATTGGACGACAAATTTTAATTTTGGTTGCTCTTGGTTTTCAGTTTTCTACTCACGTTTTGTACGTCACGAGATTTTCCCGGGCCTGGTCTGCGTAGCCCCTCCACTGCCTGTCCACATGCTGAGGGATGGGGTCCGTGGAGTCCAGTGTTACGTAGTTACGCGGGTAATGCCGGAGACAGCTGAACATTGCTTTGTAGTTCGGCATCATTTTCTGCAAACCAAGTTGGTCAATAGGTGGCTACAAGCGACGCAAAGCTTACAATCCTATCCATGGACGCCTGAGCTTTGAAATTTTCCTTTGCATGGTCTCGGTAGCTGGAAACACTATGGTTTGGGTCTTTAAGGATAGATAACTTACGCTATATTCAAGTGCATGCCGATGTGTGCTAACCATATAGATAGTCGTACGTGCGAGAAGGCCGAACAAATGGTTTCTGTACTGTTGCGGTAAGCGTTGCCATCTCTTGGTGCGCTCCAATTAGACAACAATAACAAACGTTACCAAGCAACCGATTTTGCCATACAATTATATATATTTTTGCAACCAATCACGTGATACATTACGCACACAACAAAAAAACATCGAATACAGAATACACAGATCAAAGAAGTGCATAAAAAACGTCGTTGCCAGAGAATACAGAGCATGAATATGATTTATCTGGAACTAAGTACAGTTGATTTTTTGCGGGGCCTGAACATGGTGTAGTTGTCCAGCTGCACTGACTCTGGGTCTACCTGGTATGCCAGGGCAGCCATCACCTTGTCATTGTCAAATATTTGTGAAGGTACAACAACCTGTAGGGGAAAAGGGGGGGGTGGATTGAATTACTCTCACCCCGGAACTCACACGCTTTCCACGAAAGGGACACCCTACTTGAGTGATCACAGAAGAGCCTACTATAGTTACTTAGTTACTGTTTGTTGCTTGTGGGGCTTTCATCACTGTGCCACATCAGTGACAACACCAAATGCTTGTGGTGGATGATCACAATCGCTTCTTCCTCCTCCCCCAAAAGCTCAAGTTGTGTATTTGTAATTAGAATATGCACAGCTTGTGTATCTAACTCTTGTGTATCTAACTCATGAGTGTGTGTTTTAAAGGTCATGGGTTGTTGTTTTTTTGTGTGTGTATAATGCAATGCCTATATCCTTCCGTGGTAGGTAATGTACACATTCTCACCATATCAACACACCCACACCCACATGTACACACACACCTTCATAATGTCCTGTGCCTCAATCAAGTGAAGTCTCACGTGTTTCACCAGTGGTGTGACGAGAGCCTTGAAATCTGGGCCTGGGAAAGGATACAAGTGAAAGGAAATCAATGCCAGGGTGTCAGAAAGCCTTCAATTGGCAGCTTGCCCCTCCTCTCTCCCGCCTCCTCCTCCTTTTCCTCCTCTTCCTCCCTTCTCTTTCTCCCTCTTCTCCCTCCTCTCTCTCTCTCTCCTCTTTCCTCCCTCATCTCTCACTACTCTTTTCATCCTCTCTCTCCTCTTCTCTCCCACTCCTTCCCCTTCCCTCACCCACCACCACTCCCTCCTCACCTTCAGGTGTAGTGTTCTGCTCCCCCCACGCCAAGGCAGCCTTGACCTTCACAATTTCCTCCACATTCGCATCCCTGG
Organism: Ephydatia muelleri; assembly: GCA_013339895.1. Lineage (NCBI taxonomy): Eukaryota > Metazoa > Porifera > Demospongiae > Spongillida > Spongillidae > Ephydatia > Ephydatia muelleri. Next base: position 10,782,200 of record JABACO010000006.1, read on the forward strand.
TCAGCACCAGGTGAACCATATTCTCCGACAGAAAGAGGAAGTCCTTAGACGTGAGAATGCTCTCTGCATTGGAGTCCACAAACTCCAGCGACTTGACGACCATCGACTTGGCCACGGAAAACGCCACGTATTTCTCCAGTTGCGTCAGGATGGGGCAGACGTCCGCCACAGAGAGGCACTGCATGAACCTCTGGGTGCAGGCCTGCCTCAGCTCGACCACCTCATACTTCTCGCGCCGCGCAGGCCAGTCCAACCACATTGGATGGGTTATGATGCAGGACCCTGTCATCAGGTAGTTGATAAGTTCACTGAAGACCTCCTTGGTGAAGTCTTCGATGACATACTGGCAGAAAGGAAAAGACAGCACATAAACTTGATGAAGAAGGGGGTGGGGGTGAAGGGGGAAGGGAGGGGAAGACGGTGAGGGAGGCGGAGAGTGGAGGGGAGGTGAATGGGGAGGGAGAGTAGGTGAGCGGAGGGGAGGGGAGAGGGGAGAGTGAAGGGGAGGGGAGAGGGGAAGTGGGAGGGAGAGGTGAGGGGAGGGGAGAGGTGAAGGGGAGGGGGAGAGGTGAAGGGGAGGGGAGAGGTGAGGGGAGGGAGAGGTGAAGGGGAGGGGAGAGGTGAAGGGGAGGGGAGAGAGGTGAAGGGGAGGGGAGAGGTGAAAGGGGAGGGGAGAGGTGAAGGGGAGGGAGGTGAAGGGAGGGGAGAGGGTGAAGGGGAGGGGAGAGGTGAAGGGGGGGGGAGAGGTGAAGGGGAGGGAGAGGTGAAGGGGAGGGGGGAGAGGTGAAGGGGAGGGGAGGGGAGGGGAGAGGTGAGGGAGGGGAGAGGTGAAGGGGAGGGAGAGGTTGAAGGGGAGGGGAGAGGTGAAGGGGAGGAGAGGTGAAGGGAGGGAGAGGTGAGGGAGAGGGATGAAGTGGAGGGGAGAGTGAAAGGATAGAGAAGATGGAGAGGGAAGAGAAGGTGGAGAGGGAAAGAGAAGATGGAGAGGAAGAGAAGGTGAAGGACAGGTAGGAGTGAAGGAAGAGGTGAAGGAAGGGAGAGAAGGGAGAAGGCAAAGGTGAGGGGAGAGGTGAAGGAAGCATTGCCACACAGGGGGGGGGGGGAGCACACTGGTAAAAAGAATGTGTTTGAGCGGAGAAAGGTTGGCATGACTTTACCTTATCCTTCAGGCTCAGACTGCACTGCTCATCGATCAGTTCCTGTGGGGAAGTGAGGTCGCTTAGTAGCGCCTTGGCCTGGGGGTCCACCTTCTTCCTGCCCCCAGAGAGGGGGAGGCGGGAGGGCTTGGGTCCAGGCACGGTCGCCTTCCTGCCGAACCGGGGACTGAGTTGGTGGGAGGTGGAGGGGGAACTTGCAAACCGCTTGCGACTCAGTGGGCTGAAGGAAGTGCCTGTCTCCTTGAACATGTGCCTAAAGACTCTGTCAAATGAAAAAGGGGGGGGGGGGGAGAGAGAAATGGATGACGATATTAGCATGTCTGGTCACACTGTATCATATGACCATTTGTCATGTGAAGCAAAGATAGGTATTTATTAGGACTGATATGTGCTGACACATCAATTTTATGTTGTTGGTTCAGTAGACTAGAGTGAATGTTGCATGATTCGCCATACACACACAGACATGCAACATGTGACTCACACACACACACACAAGCAATACATACGGCTCAACCACACCCAAATATCTGGAAGAAAAAGAATAACAAGACAACATGGCTCCAAAAAGCTTGGGAAAGTCTGGCAAAAGGTCACACGGATTCAGGATGTGTGCACACAGACACACACATCCCCGAGTGTACACACACACACAGAGGATCCAAACATACAACACTCCAGTTGTACTCCAACCCCCCACTACTACACATCGAAAGGTTTCAGCCTTACCTATTTCGACAGCAGAGAACAGCCTTAGCAGCATACACCGGTGTCTGGTCCTCACCTGGAGGTGGGCGATGATGGCCCGTGATGACAGGGAAGGAGAACTTTAACACCAAACACTCACCAACAAGGAACACTACATCAGTGAGCTCTGGTCCTAGAAGGGATGCGTTGAAGTCGGCTCCTAGTTGGTCGAAATCAGAGTGTTTCTCTCTGACACTGTCCAGAAGTGGACTCGGAGGTCTGCAAGGTTTGGAGAAGCAAATATAGCACTAAAAATATCTATTTGGGGATCCACCAATTGGCTATCCCCCCCTTCCCCTCTCCCTCCTCAAGAAAATAACCTATTGGCTCCCAGAGGCAACCAGTTGCCGTGCTTTGTCAGCTTGCGAGTTGCCCTGCCCTGTTTGGAAGCGATGGTGTGCTCTGTCAAGTTGACCACCAGCTCCACCAACAGCTGGGCACGAGCACGGTTCTGTTTGAGTTGGGGGGAGGGGGGTGAGACAAATGTCCTCTGACAACACTGCACTACAAGAAACACACCTTCTTTGTGCACCCAGACACACACCCCTCCACGAAATACCCTTAGAGCTGAAGCATCCCTCATCCATACAACCCACCACCTTCACTATCTACACCATCACTTCATGTCACTCAACCTTCATTTATCATACAATCATATATCACCCAAACCACAAAATCTACTACTGTTCAACACCCCAACACATCCTCATCTTCTCCTCCCTCCCTCCCTCCCTCCCCTCCTCCTTTCCTCCCTCCCCTCCTCCTTTCCTCCCTCCCCTCCTCCCCTCCCCCCACGCCAAGTAGTCACTCACGGTGAGCCTCATGAACTTGGGGGCGTGGTAGCTGGCCCCTCTCGGCGTTGATGACCTTGGCGTGCAGGAAGGAGGTCAGCGCCGTGCTGTGTGCAAACGCGCTCATGTGCCTGAGCTCGGGAGTGAAGAGGGGAACATTGCAACGCCTGGAAACGGCAACCTGAATAGTGAATAGGAAAGGAAGCAGCAGCCCGTGGTAACCTTAGAAACCATAGCAACCACACGGGCAGGTAAATCCCATTTACCACGCACACACAATGGCAACACAAAGGCATGTGAAAGAAGGCCACCAATGAAAGGAGGACTTGATCGTGGTCCAATGACAGTACCCATGTGGGCGGGACTAGACAGGGGCCTCTCCTCCATGCAGTACGAGGGTACACACGTTGATAAAGGTACACACACACACATGCACACCAGTGCCATAAAGACCCAGCTCAGACCACAGACAAAACATGCCAACAAGAATTCATCACAAACGCACACTTGTTCACAAGCATTCGCACACCAGATGATTTACAAATGCAACACGTGCACACGATATATGACATGCGTGCACGTGTGCACACACCCACACACCCTATGTAGACACACATGTGCATGTATGTACACGTGCAAAAAGATGCAAAAAAACGATGCACACACACACACACAACCACCACACACACACACACACACACACACACACACACACACACACACACAACCACCACACACACACACACACACACACACACACACACACACACAACCACCACACACACACACACACACACACACACACACACACACACACACCTGGGCAGAGATACATACCTTGTACATTGGCTGGCCGTGAGCCACAATGGTGTGCTGAACAATCACGTAACAATGGATGAAGTTGGAGCGAACCCAGGACGGATTGAAGACAGTTTGCGCATTGTCCAAGAAAACAACACATACAATGTCATTTCCAACGTGCCTCTTCTTATTGACCTAAGAGAATGGCGAAGAGGAAAATGCAATGCATGAATACACACAACACCCACACACCCACACACACATACATGCAGACACACACACTAAAACACACATATACATAGATGAACACATACAACACAAATTTATCAACAGTCAGACACCCCGCTGTCTAGAATATGCCCTCTCAAACATAAACCCAGCAACAGGACAACATTTACGTTAGCACACCCAAATAAGGTGACACTCGAAAACTCACCTGCTGTGGGTCAGTGGGTGTGAAAGGCATGAGAGGAGAGACATGGAACATGATCTGCAGGCCCTCGTGCTCGGCAAACACACTCTCCTCCCCAGTCATGTCCCGCTCTCCATCCAACCCTCCCAGGAACTTCTTGAAGCCACGTAGCTTGACCCTTGAGCCTTTGGAAAGGAACAAAAGTAAACACACACACACACACACACACACACACACACACACACACACACACACGCACGCACGCACGCACGCACACACACACACACGCACACACACACACACACACACACACACACACACACACACACACACACACACACACACACCAGTGTAAGTGTACCCATATGGAGTGAGGGGGTCATTACTGGGTGCCCCATAGTTGCCACTGGCTACGATTTTAAACATTGCCTTACCGATTATGTTCAGAAACTCCTCAAATGGGCCGTGGTCTTGCCCATTGGCAAATATCTCCTCCTCGGTCCGTTGGCCCTCTTTCACCTTCAGTAAGCCCACCTTGAGATTCGCTTTCACGAAGGTCTGTACACATGCGCACACACACACACACACAACACACACACACACACACACACACACACACACATGATTACACATGCTGCTGATCATCAATCGCAGTGCCATACCTCGTCGATCTTGAGTAGCTCCTCTTGCAGGTTGGGGAGGGTGGCTGGTTTGAAGTACACGAGGAGGTTCATCTCCTTCCCCATGGCCGCCACCACCTCCTCGCGATCGTACCTGCTGGCACCCAGCTCAGGCGCAGAAACTAACCCATGGAGGTAGTGATCCGAGGAGCGAACTAGAATCCTGTTGTGAGCGGTGTATGCATTGCAGGCGTGTGAATGTAAATGTTACATATGTGTTTGTGAATGGGGAAGTTATACAGTTTACAGTGCTGCATCTTTGTTTATTTTGTGAGTGAATTTGGGCGCGATGCTTGCATAAACAGAAGTGTCTATAATTGGCGCTCTAAATATGGACTACAACGGGAAGAGCAGGTGTTCCAGTTTGGACAAGCATCAAAGGGGCAAGCACATACATCTTCTTCGACAGCTGGCAACAACGTGCGAAGCCGCACTTCATTTGCGCCAAACGCACTGCCACATAGATTTGTAACACACTATCTATCATAGGTCCACACACAACCACCACAAAGCTACGTCGTCTTTTAATGTGTTCAAAGGGGAGGTCTCAACTTCAAAGGTTGCATTCGATTCGGCGGCACAGGCCGCAAAGCAGACACGCGCGTCTTTGTGTACACAGAGGCTTGACCGCTGATAATATCGTGCGAAGGTACGCCCCATGATGTACTTCAGTTAGCAGAACGTAGCCCCATTTTCAATCACAAAACAGGCGCCTTCTGCACACATAATGTATGGGAGCTGAAACGCTTAATGCGTCTGTGTTGTGCGTATGTCCACGTGAGAGAAAGAGGAGAGAGACCCACCTAAAATGCCCGGATGCTGGCTGTTGCTTGATTGAGAGCACACAAGCGCCAATATCTGGCTCGTCTGTAAAATAGTTCCAATGTTCCTGTTGGTAGAAGTGAAGGCGATACGCGGCCTCGGCCAGTGGGTGGAGGTCGACGTTCAGATGTGGCCGTGGGCACGAGCACACCCCCAATGTACCGCACACCTGGAAAACAAACAAACAAACAAAAAATCGCGCGTATGTGCGTGTGTACGTGCGTGTGTTGTGTGTGTTTGTTCGTATGCGTGTGGTTTGCCCCAATCAATTAACAACAAAAAGAACGATTTACAGGTGAGAATCAAAAGGAGTCCGTACTTGGACTACGCACATATACACGCGTAACACAAGCGCGCGCCCAACCGTACCTCGCATTGCGCCTCGCGATATTCCACCTTCCATCCCTCCGCTTGCTCGACAAACGGGCACTCGTCGCTCCTCCCGTCCGTAGAGGGATCGGCCGACGAGACGGCTCCGCTGCTGCTCTCTTGGAGAATCGGTATCGGTCGCAGCCTATCCGTGTCGATGAGGGTCCGCCCGATGGCAGCCGGGCTCACCACATCCCCTCTGCCGGAGACCAGTATGCTACGAATCTTTTGGCACACTTGCTTGTACACGCGCAACTGCTCGACAATTCCCGCCATTCCGGACTCGGATCCGTAGGGAATTAGAAAATAAAACGACACGAACACATATACCGCGAGCACTGCTCAATCAGTGAAAACGTCGTATGGGTGGATGAATTAGTAAACGGACCAACATGTGCGCACTATGGCAACAAGTTATGAAATTACGTTATTGTTCAAAATCATTTATGAATACACTTCACATCTGAAACCAGCTCAGAAATTCTAAACACTTTCACGGATTGATGTCTGAGATGTGTCACTGCATACAACGCCAATCGAATCTTACATTAGGGGCGTGTGTGAGGGGCGGGACGGGCGGATCGATGAAGTCCCAGGTCGAAGCCTTTCCTCCAGAATCGCTCTCCTGACACACGCACATCCCGCAGTAGGGGACCTTCTGGACCAGCTTGGTGAGCTCCTGGAGGCTGCAGGGGTGTGCCCCGATGAGCTGTCGCGTGCAGGACTCCAAGGTGGCCGCGTGTCCCACAAACATGATGTTCCCCGCTCCAGGCCCAACTATTTTGAGCAGAAGCTTCGTGAGGTTCACCATCCTCTTGTAGAACTCCAAGTGCGTCTCGTTCGGCTTGAGGTCCTGGAGCGAGACCTGGGACTTGTAGGAGGTGTCCACCTGCATGCCGAACTTGACCAGTTCAGCCGGGGTCATGAAAGGCGGGGGGGAAGCTCCCCTGAAACCACGCCAACCACTCGAACAACCCGTTCTCGATCTTGATCTTGACGCTCGTCTCCTGCAGGCCCTTCAAGATGGCGTCTGCCGTCTGCACACAGCGCAGGGCCGGGGAGCAGAACACGTGGGAGAGACGAATCCCTTGCTCTCTCATGCCCTCCCCCGTGAGCTTGGCCTGGTACACTCCCATCTCCGTGATGGGAGAGTCCTTGGCGTAGTCCCCAGGCCCTCCTTTCCTCTTCGGTATGTCCTTAGGCATATTTAGGTTCCTGCGAGTGTATAAACCGTTTGAGTCGAAGGACAGAGATATCCACTGCTTCCCAAAAGTCACGTCGACCCTCTCGGCGTGACGGCAGATGAAAAGCCTTCGCGGGCCCGGGCCGGTGGCGGGAACGGGGGGACCCTCCCCTCCCTCCTCACTCGTCTCTGAACCCAAGCTCGACTCGTCCCTGCGTCTCTTGTCCACCTTGGCGTACAGTCGCTCCACGTTGGTCTTCATGTCTGGGAGAAGCCCCGCCGCCCCCACGTAGAGGGAGTGGTCTTTGTCAGCCGGGGGGGGATCACTATTACCGTCGGCCACCACAGAGACACCCTGTTTATTAGCGGCCGTAGCAAGAGATGGCTTCTCTGGACCGCTTATTAAATGCCAGGAGCTTGGGGGGATGAGGAGGGAAGGGTGTGGCACATGGGAATAGGGGTGTAGGAAACAAGGAGTAAGGATCCACACAGGGGGGGGGGGGGGGGCGTGAGATGGGTGGGTGGGGTTAAAGCATCAGTCAAGTACCGCAACAAAGCGAGCCAAAAAAAAAAATTAAAACAACAAATGAAAAGTAGCTTACCGATGAAGAACCCAGCAGTCTGAGTCCTTGGCTTTCTCGACAAAGTTACCTGGGTACAGCCCTGATATGCCAGTGGTATGGGAGGTGCCATGGTACCATCCCTCGCTCTCTGAATAAGTGTGTGACAAAAGACAAGACCAGAACAGGGGAGCAAGCTGTGACACAAGGCTAAGGTGTTTTGTGGTGTTTGTTAACACACAGGGGTGTGGGGTGTGAACGCTGCCAGACATAGCCCACCACACTAGCCTAGCGGACAAG